>JAWNON010000184.1:0-15503 GCA_035045945.1 Drosophila anceps
TATATGAATTAGCTACTAAGTAACAAATCAGCTTATTTGCATATAATTTTTAGCTGCGCGGCAATTGGCAGCCATTTAAATGACGCCATTTTGAATTATATTACAGAGTTGGACTAATCATCTTATTGGAAGACAAAATTCTGTTAATGGGAGCACGAAAATGTTATGCGAAGCAATATCAAACGTGATATTTATTACAGTTTGATATATATATTTAACCCACTACATATTTTACATCCACATCGATGACAACAGTAAAAATGGGTGTGCTCATGTGGAACTGCTCATCTTTTTCTACTCCCAGATATATGAATTAGCTACTAAGTTTCAAATCAGCATATTTGCATATAATTTTTAGCTGCGCGGCAATTGGCAGCCATTTAAATGACGCCATTTTGAATTATATTACAGAGTTGGACTAATCATCTTATTGGACGACAAAATTCTGTTAATGGGAGCACGAAAATGTTATGCGAAGCAATATCAAACGTGATAATTATTACAATTTGATATATACATTTAATAACTACTACATATTTTACATCCACATCGATGACAACAGTAAAAATGGGTGTGCTCATGTGGAACTGCTCTTAGCTACTAAGTAACAAATCAGCTTATTTGCATATAATTTTTAGCTGCGCAGCAATTGGCAGCCATTTAAATGACGCCATTTTGAATTATATTACAGAGTTGGACTAATCATCTTATTGGAAGACAAAATTCTGTTAATGGGAGCACGAAAATGTTATGCGAAGCAATATCAAACGTGATATTTATTACAGTTTGATATATATATTTAATAACCACTACATATTTTACATCCACATCGATGACAACAGTAAAAATGGGTGTGCTCATGTGGAACTGCTCATCTTTTTCTACTCCCAGATATATGAATTAGCTACTAAGTAACAAATCAGCTTATTTGCATATATTTTTTAGCTGCGCGGCAATTGGCAGCCATTTAAATGACGCCATTTTGAATTATATTACAGAGTTGGACTAATCATCTTATTGGAAGACAAAATTCTGTTAATGGGAGCACGAAAATGTTATGCGAAGCAATATCAAACGTGATATTTATTACAGTTTGATATATATATTTAATAACCACTACATATTTTACATCCACATCGATGACAACAGTAAAAATGGGTGTGCTCATGTGGAACTGCTCATCTTTTTCTACTCCCAGATATATGAATTAGCTACTAAGTAACAAATCAGCTTATTTGCATATAATTTTTAGATGCGCGGCAATTGGCAGCCATTTAAATGACGCCATTTTGAATTATATTACAGAGTTGGACTAATCATCTTATTGGAAGACAAAATTCTGTTAATGGGAGCACGAAAATGTTATGCGAAGCAATATCAAACGTGATATTTATTACAGTTTGATATATACATTTAATAACCACTACATATTTTACATCCACATCGATGACAACAGTAAAAATGGGTGTGCTCATGTGGAACTGCTCATCTTTTTCTACTCCCAGATATATGAATTAGCTACTAAGTAACAAATCAGCTTATTTGCATATAATTTTTAGCTGCGCGGCAATTGGCAGCCATTTAAATGACGCCATTTTGAATTATATTACAGAGTTGGACTAATTATTTTATTGGAAGACAAAATTCTGTTAATGGGAGCACGAAAATGTTATGCGAAGCAATATCAAACGTGATATTTATTACAGTTTGATATATACATTTAATAACCACTACATATTTTACATCCACATCGATGACAACAGTAAAAATGGGTGTGCTCATGTGGAACTGCTCATCTTTTTCTACTCCCAGATATATGAATTAGCTACTAAGTAACAAATCAGTTTATTTGCATATAATTTTTAGCTGCGCGGCAATTGGCAGCCATTTAAATGACGCCATTTTGAATTATATTACAGAGTTGGACTAATCATCTTATTGGAAGACAAAATTCTGTTAATGGGAGCACGAAAATGTTATGCGAAGCAATATCAAACGTGATATTTATTACAGTTTGATATATATATTTAATAACCACTACATATTTTACATCCACATCGATGACAACAGTAAAAATGGGTGTGCTCATGTGGAACTGCTCAACTTTTTTTACTCCCAGATATATGAATTAGCTAGTAAGTCACAAATCAGCTTATTTGCATATATTTTTTAGCTGCACGGCAATTGGCAGCCATTTAAATGACGCCATTTTGAATTATATTACAGAGTTGGACTAATCATCTTATTGGAAGACAAAATTCTGTTAATGGGAGCACGAAAATGTTATGCGAAGCAATATCAAACGTGATATTTATTACAGTTTGATATATATATTTAATAACCACTACATATTTTACATCCACATAGATGACAACAGTAAAAATGGGTGTGCTCATGTGGAACTGCTCATCTTTTTCTACTACCAGATATATGAATTAGCTACTAAGTAACAAATCAGCTTATTTGCATATAATTTTTAGCTGCGCGGCAATTGGCAGCCATTTAAATGACGCCATTTTGAATTATATTACAGAGTTGGACTAATCATCTTATTGGAAGACAAAATTCTGTTAATGGGAGCACGAAAATGTTATGCGAAGCAATATCAAACGTGATATTTATTACAGTTTGATATATATATTTAATAACCACTACATATTTTACATCCACATAGATGACAACAGTAAAAATGGGTGTGCTCATGTGGAACTGCTCATCTTTTCTACTCCAGATATATGATTCTACTAAGTAACAAATCAGCTTATTTGCATATATTTTTTAGCTGCGCGGCAATTGGCAGCCATTTAAATGACGCCATTTTGAATTATATTACAGAGTTGGACTAATCATCTTATTGGAAGACAAAATTCTGTTAATGGGAGCACGAAAATGTTATGCGAAGCAATATCAAACGTGATATTTATTACAGTTTGATATATATATTTAATAACCACTACATATTTTACATCCACATCGATGACAACAGTAAAAATGGGTGTGCTCATGTGGAACTGCTCATCTTTTTCTACTCCCAGATATATGAATTAGCTACTAAGTAACAAATCAGCTTATTTGCATATAATTTTTAGCTGCGCGGCAATTGGCAGCCATTTAAATGACGCCATTTTGAATTATATTACAGAGTTGGACTAATCATCTTATTGGAAGACAAAATTCTGTTAATGGGAGCACGAAAATGTTATGCGAAGCAATATCAAACGTGATATTTATTACAGTTTGATATATATATTTAATAACCACTACATCCACATCGATGACAACAGTAAAAATGGGTGTGCTCATGTGGAACTGCTCATCTTTTTCTACTCCCAGATATATGAATTAGCTACTAAGTAACAAATCAGCTTATTTGCATATAATTTTTAGCTGCGCGGCAATTGGCAGCCATTTAAATGACGCCATTTTGAATTATATTACAGAGTTGGACTAATCATCTTATTGGAAGACAAAATTCTGTTAATGGGAGCACGAAAATGTTATGCGAAGCAATATCAAACGTGATATTTATTACAGTTTGATATATATATTTAATAACCACTACATATTTTACATCCACATCGATGACAACAGTAAAAATGGGTGTGCTCATGTGGAACTGCTCATCTTTTTCTACTCCCAGATATATGAATTAGCTACTAAGTAACAAATCAGCTTATTTGCATATAATTTTTAGCTGCGCGGCAATTGGCAGCCATTTAAATGACGCCATTTTGAATTATATTACAGAGTTGGACTAATCATCTTATTGGAAGACAAAATTCTGTTAATGGGAGCACGAAAATGTTATGCGAAGCAATATCAAACGTGATATTTATTACAGTTTGATATATATATTTAATAACCACTACATATTTTACATCCACATCGATGACAACAGTAAAAATGGGTGTGCTCATGTGGAACTGCTCATCTTTTTCTACTCCCAGATATATGAATTAGCTACTAAGTAACAAATCAGCTTATTTGCATATAATTTTTAGCTGCGCGGCAATTGGCAGCCATTTAAATGACGCCATTTTGAATTATATTACAGAGTTGGACTAATCATCTTATTGGAAGACAAAATTCTGTTAATGGGAGCACGAAAATGTTATGCGAAGCAATATCAAACGTGATATTTATTACAGTTTGATATATATATTTAATAACCACTACATATTTTACATCCACATCGATGACAACAGTAAAAATGGGTGTGCTCATGTGGAACTGCTCATCTTTTTCTACTCCCAGATATATGAATTAGCTACTAAGTAACAAATCAGCTTATTTGCATATATTTTTTAGCTGCGCGGCAATTGGCAGCCATTTAAATGACGCCATTTTGAATTATATTACAGAGTTGGACTAATCATCTTATTGGAAGACAAAATTCTGTTAATGGGAGCACGAAAATGTTATGCGAAGCAATATCAAACGTGATATTTATTACAGTTTGATATATATATTTAATAACCACTACATATTTTACATCCACATCGATGACAACAGTAAAAATGGGTGTGCTCATGTGGAACTGCTCATCTTTTTCTACTCCCAGATATATGAATTAGCTACTAAGTAACAAATCAGCTTATTTGCATATAATTTTTAGCTGCGCGGCAATTGGCAGCCATTTAAATGACGCCATTTTGAATTATATTACAGAGTTGGACTAATCATCTTATTGGAAGACAAAATTCTGTTAATGGGAGCACGAAAATGTTATGCGAAGCAATATCAAACGTGATATTTATTACAGTTTGATATATATATTTAATAACCACTACATATTTTACATCCACATCGATGACAACAGTAAAAATGGGTGTGCTCATGTGGAACTGCTCATCTTTTTCTACTCCCAGATATATGAATTAGCTACTAAGTAACAAATCAGCTTATTTGCATATATTTTTTAGCTGCGCGGCAATTGGCAGCCATTTAAATGACGCCATTTTGAATTATATTACAGAGTTGGACTAATCATCTTATTGGAAGACAAAATTCTGTTAATGGGAGCACGAAAATGTTATGCGAAGCAATATCAAACGTGATATTTATTACAGTTTGATATATATATTTAATAACCACTACATATTTTACATCCACATCGATGACAACAGTAAAAATGGGTGTGCTCATGTGGAACTGCTCATCTTTTTCTACTCCCAGATATATGAATTAGCTACTAAGTAACAAATCAGCTTATTTGCATATAATTTTTAGCTGCGCGGCAATTGGCAGCCATTTAAATGACGCCATTTTGAATTATATTACAGAGTTGGACTAATCATCTTATTGGAAGACAAAATTCTGTTAATGGGAGCACGAAAATGTTATGCGAAGCAATATCAAACGTGATATTTATTACAGTTTGATATATATATTTAATAACCACTACATATTTTACATCCACATCGATGACAAAAGTAAAAATGGGTGTGCTCATGTGGAACTGCTCATCTTTTTCTACTCCCAGATATATGAATTAGCTACTAAGTAACAAATCAGCTTATTTGCATATATTTTTTAGCTGCGCGGCAATTGGCAGCCATTTAAATGACGCCATTTTGAATTATATTACAGAGTTGGACTAATCATCTTATTGGAAGACAAAATTCTGTTAATGGGAGCACGAAAATGTTATGCGAAGCAATATCAAACGTGATATTTATTACAGTTTGATATATATATTTAATAACCACTACATATTTTACATCCACATCGATGACAACAGTAAAAATGGGTGTGCTCATGTGGAACTGCTCATCTTTTTCTACTCCCAGATATATGAATTAGCTACTAAGTAACAAATCAGCTTATTTGCATATAATTTTTAGCTGCGCGGCAATTGGCAGCCATTTAAATGACGCCATTTTGAATTATATTACAGAGTTGGACTAATCATCTTATTGGAAGACAAAATTCTGTTAATGGGAGCACGAAAATGTTATGCGAAGCAATATCAAACGTGATATTTATTACAGTTTGATATATATATACATCCACATCGATGACAACAGTAAAAATGGGTGTGCTCATGTGGAACTGCTCATCTTTTTCTACTCCCAGATATATGAATTAGCTACTAAGTAACAAATCAGCTTATTTGCATATAATTTTTAGCTGCGCGGCAATTGGCAGCCATTTAAATGACGCCATTTTGAATTATATTACAGAGTTGGACTAATCATCTTATTGGAAGACAAAATTCTGTTAATGGGAGCACGAAAATGTTATGCGAAGCAATATCAAACGTGATATTTATTACAGTTTGATATATATATTTAATAACCACTACATATTTTACATCCACATCGATGACAACAGTAAAAATGGGTGTGCTCATGTGGAACTGCTCATCTTTTTCCACTCCCAGATATATGAATTAGCTACTAAGTAACAAATCAGCTTATTTGCATATAATTTTTAGCTGCGCGGCAATTGGCAGCCATTTAAATGACGCCATTTTGAATTATATTACAGAGTTGGACTAATCATCTTATTGGAAGACAAAATTCTGTTAATGGGAGCACGAAAATGTTATGCGAAGCAATATCAAACGTGATATTTATTACAGTTTGATATATATATTTAATAACCACTACATATTTTACATCCACATCGATGACAACAGTAAAAATGGGTGTGCTCATGTGGAACTGCTCATTTTTTGCTACTCCCAGATATATGAATTAGCTACTAAGTAACAAATCAGCTTATTTGCATATATTTTTTAGCTGCGCGGCAATTGGCAGCCATTTAAATGACGCCATTTTGAATTATATTACAGAGTTGGACTAATCATCTTATTGGAAGACAAAATTCTGTTAATGGGAGCACGAAAATGTTATGCGAAGGTATTCAAACGTGATATTTATTACAGTTTGATATATATATTTAATAACCACTACATATTTTACATCCACATCGATGACAACAGTAAAAATGGGTGTGCTCATGTGGAACTGCTCATCTTTTTCTACTCCCAGATATATGAATTAGCTACTAAGTAACAAATCAGCTTATTTGCATATAATTTTTAGCTGCGCGGCAATTGGCAGCCATTTAAATGACGCCATTTTGAATTATATTACAGAGTTGGACTAATCATCTTATTGGAAGACAAAATTCTGTTAATGGGAGCACGAAAATGTTATGCGAAGCAATATCAAACGTGATATTTATTACAGTTTGATATATATATTTAATAACCACTACATATTTTACATCCACATCGATGACAACAGTAAAAATGGGTGTGCTCATGTGGAACTGCTCATCTTTTTCTACTCCCAGATATATGAATTAGCTACTAAGTAACAAATCAGCTTATTTGCATATAATTTTTAGCTGCGCGGCAATTGGCAGCCATTTAAATGACGCCATTTTGAATTATATTACAGAGTTGGACTAATCATCTTATTGGAAGACAAAATTCTGTTAATGGGAGCACGAAAATGTTATGCGAAGCAATATCAAACGTGATATTTATTACAGTTTGATATATATATTTAATAACCACTACATATTTTACATCCACATCGATGACAACAGTAAAAATGGGTGTGCTCATGTGGAACTGCTCATCTTTTTCTACTCCCAGATATATGAATTAGCTACTAAGTAACAAATCAGCTTATTTGCATATAATTTTTAGCTGCGCGGCAATTGGCAGCCATTTAAATGACGCCATTTTGAATTATATTACAGAGTTGGACTAATCATCTTATTGGAAGACAAAATTCTGTTAATGGGAGCACGAAAATGTTATGCGAAGCAATATCAAACGTGATATTTATTACAGTTTGATATATATATTTAATAACCACTACATATTTTACATCCACATCGATGACAACAGTAAAAATGGGTGTGCTCATGTGGAACTGCTCATCTTTTTCTACTCCCAGATATATGAATTAGCTACTAAGTAACAAATCAGCTTATTTGCATATAATTTTTAGCTGCGCGGCAATTGGCAGCCATTTAAATGACGCCATTTTGAATTATATTACAGAGTTGGACTAATCATCTTATTGGAAGACAAAATTCTGTTAATGGGAGCACGAAAATGTTATGCGAAGCAATATCAAACGTGATATTTATTACAGTTTGATATATATATTTAATAACCACTACATATTTTACATCCACATCGATGACAACAGTAAAAATGGGTGTGCTCATGTGGAACTGCTCATCTTTTTCTACTCCCAGATATATGAATTAGCTACTAAGTAACAAATCAGCTTATTTGCATATAATTTTTAGCTGCGCGGCAATTGGCAGCCATTTAAATGACGCCATTTTGAATTATATTACAGAGTTGGACTAATCATCTTATTGGAAGACAAAATTCTGTTAATGGGAGCACGAAAATGTTATGCGAAGCAATATCAAACGTGATATTTATTACAGTTTGATATATATATTTAATAACCACTACATATTTTACATCCACATCGATGACAACAGTAAAAATGGGTGTGCTCATGTGGAACTGCTCATCTTTTTCTACTCCCAGATATATGAATTAGCTACTAAGTAACAAATCAGCTTATTTGCATATAATTTTTAGCTGCGCGGCAATTGGCAGCCATTTAAATGACGCCATTTTGAATTATATTACAGAGTTGGACTAATCATCTTATTGGAAGACAAAATTCTGTTAATGGGAGCACGAAAATGTTATGCGAAGCAATATCAAACGTGATATTTATTACAGTTTGATATATATATTTAATAACCACTACATATTTTACATCCACATCGATGACAACAGTAAAAATGGGTGTGCTCATGTGGAACTGCTCATCTTTTTCTACTCCCAGATATATGAATTAGCTACTAAGTAACAAATCAGCTTATTTGCATATAATTTTTAGCTGCGCGGCAATTGGCAGCCATTTAAATGACGCCATTTTGAATTATATTACAGAGTTGGACTAATCATCTTATTGGAAGACAAAATTCTGTTAATGGGAGCACGAAAATGTTATGCGAAGCAATATCAAACGTGATATTTATTACAGTTTGATATATATATTTAATAACCACTACATATTTTACATCCACATCGATGACAACAGTAAAAATGGGTGTGCTCATGTGGAACTGCTCATCTTTTTCTACTCCCAGATATATGAATTAGCTACTAAGTAACAAATCAGCTTATTTGCATATAATTTTTAGCTGCGCGGCAATTGGCAGCCATTTAAATGACGCCATTTTGAATTATATTACAGAGTTGGACTAATCATCTTATTGGAAGACAAAATTCTGTTAATGGGAGCACGAAAATGTTATGCGAAGCAATATCAAACGTGATATTTATTACAGTTTGATATATATATTTAATAACCACTACATATTTTACATCCACATCGATGACAACAGTAAAAATGGGTGTGCTCATGTGGAACTGCTCATCTTTTTCTACTCCCAGATATATGAATTAGCTACTAAGTAACAAATCAGCTTATTTGCATATAATTTTTAGCTGCGCGGCAATTGGCAGCCATTTAAATGACGCCATTTTGAATTATATTACAGAGTTGGACTAATCATCTTATTGGAAGACAAAATTCTGTTAATGGGAGCACGAAAATGTTATGCGAAGCAATATCAAACGTGATATTTATTACAGTTTGATATATATATTTAATAACCACTACATATTTTACATCCACATCGATGACAACAGTAAAAATGGGTGTGCTCATGTGGAACTGCTCATCTTTTTCTACTCCCAGATATATGAATAAGCTACTAAGTAACAAATCAGCTTATTTGCATATAATTTTTAGCTGCGCGGCAATTGGCAGCCATTTAAATGACGCCATTTTGAATTATATTACAGAGTTGGACTAATCATCTTATTGGAAGACAAAATTCTGTTAATGGGAGCACGAAAATGTTATGCGAAGCAATATCAAACGTGATATTTATTACAGTTTGATATATATATTTAATAACCACTACATATTTTACATCCACATCGATGACAACAGTAAAAATGGGTGTGCTCATGTGGAACTGCTCATCTTTTTCTACTCCCAGATATATGAATTAGCTACAAAGTAACAAATCAGCTTATTTGCATATAATTTTTAGCTGCGCGGCAATTGGCAGCCATTTAAATGACGCCATTTTGAATTATATTACAGAGTTGGACTAATCATCTTATTGGAAGACAAAATTCTGTTAATGGGAGCACGAAAATGTTATGCGAAGCAATATCAAACGTGATATTTATTACAGTTTGATATATATATTTAATAACCACTACATATTTTACATCCACATCGATGACAACAGTAAAAATGGGTGTGCTCATGTGGAACTGCTCATCTTTTTCTACTCCCAGATATATGAATTAGCTACTAAGTAACAAATCAGCTTATTTGCATATAATTTTTAGCTGCGCGGCAATTGGCAGCCATTTAAATGACGCCATTTTGAATTATATTACAGAGTTGGACTAATCATCTTATTGGAAGACAAAATTCTGTTAATGGGAGCACGAAAATGTTATGCGAAGCAATATCAAACGTGATATTTATTACAGTTTGATATATATATTTAATAACCACTACATATTTTACATCCACATCGATGACAACAGTAAAAATGGGTGTGCTCATGTGGAACTGCTCATCTTTTTCTACTCCCAGATATATGAATTAGCTACTAAGTAACAAATCAGCTTATTTGCATATATTTTTTAGCTGCGCGGCAATTGGCAGCCATTTAAATGACGCCATTTTGAATTATATTACAGAGTTGGACTAATCATCTTATTGGAAGACAAAATTCTGTTAATGGGAGCACGAAAATGTTATGCGAAGCAATATCAAACGTGATATTTATTACAGTTTGATATATATATTTAATAACCACTACATATTTTACATCCACATCGATGACAACAGTAAAAATGGGTGTGCTCATGTGGAACTGCTCATCTTTTTCTACTCCCAGATATATGAATTAGCTACTAAGTAACAAATCAGCTTATTTGCATATATTTTTTAGCTGCGCGGCAATTGGCAGCCATTTAAATGACGCCATTTTGAATTATATTACAGAGTTGGACTAATCATCTTATTGGAAGACAAAATTCTGTTAATGGGAGCACGAAAATGTTATGCGAAGCAATATCAAACGTGATATTTATTACAGTTTGATATATATATTTAATAACCACTACATATTTTACATCCACATCGATGACAACAGTAAAAATGGGTGTGCTCATGTGGAACTGCTCATCTTTTTCTACTCCCAGATATATGAATTAGCTACTAAGTAACAAATCAGCTTATTTGCATATAATTTTTAGCTGCGCGGCAATTGGCAGCCATTTAAATGACGCCATTTTGAATTATATTACAGAGTTGGACTAATCATCTTATTGGAAGACAAAATTCTGTTAATGGGAGCACGAAAATGTTATGCGAAGCAATATCAAACGTGATATTTATTACAGTTTGATATATATATTTAATAACCACTACATATTTTACATCCACATCGATGACAACAGTAAAAATGGGTGTGCTCATGTGGAACTGCTCATCTTTTTCTACTCCCAGATATATGAATTAGCTACTAAGTAACAAATCAGCTTATTTGCATATATTTTTTAGCTGCGCGGCAATTGGCAGCCATTTAAATGACGCCATTTTGAATTATATTACAGAGTTGGACTAATCATCTTATTGGAAGACAAAATTCTGTTAATGGGAGCACGAAAATGTTATGCGAAGCAATATCAAACGTGATATTTATTACAGTTTGATATATATATTTAATAACCACTACATATTTTACATCCACATCGATGACAACAGTAAAAATGGGTGTGCTCATGTGGAACTGCTCATCTTTTTCTACTCCCAGATATATGAATTAGCTACAAAGTAACAAATCAGCTTATTTGCATATATTTTTTAGCTGCGCGGCAATTGGCAGCCATTTAAATGACGCCATTTTGAATTATATTACAGAGTTGGACTAATCATCTTATTGGAAGACAAAATTCTGTTAATGGGAGCACGAAAATGTTATGCGAAGCAATATCAAACGTGATATTTATTACAGTTTGATATATATATTTAATAACCACTACATATTTTACATCCACATCGATGACAACAGTAAAAATGGGTGTGCTCATGTGGAACTGCTCATCTTTTTCTACTCCCAGATATATGAATTAGCTACTAAGTAACAAATCAGCTTATTTGCATATAATTTTTAGCTGCGCGGCAATTGGCAGCCATTTAAATGACGCCATTTTGAATTATATTACAGAGTTGGACTAATCATCTTATTGGAAGACAAAATTCTGTTAATGGGAGCACGAAAATGTTATGCGAAGCAATATCAAACGTGATATTTATTACAGTTTGATATATATATTTAATAACCACTACATATTTTACATCCACATCGATGACAACAGTAAAAATGGGTGTGCTCATGTGGAACTGCTCATCTTTTTCTACTCCCAGATATATGAATTAGCTACTAAGTAACAAATCAGCTTATTTGCATATAATTTTTAGCTGCGCGGCAATTGGCAGCCATTTAAATGACGCCATTTTGAATTATATTACAGAGTTGGACTAATCATCTTATTGGAAGACAAAATTCTGTTAATGGGAGCACGAAAATGTTATGCGAAGCAATATCAAACGTGATATTTATTACAGTTTGATATATATATTTAATAACCACTACATATTTTACATCCACATCGATGACAACAGTAAAAATGGGTGTGCTCATGTGGAACTGCTCATCTTTTTCTACTCCCAGATATATGAATTAGCTACTAAGTAACAAATCAGCTTATTTGCATATAATTTTTAGCTGCGCGGCAATTGGCAGCCATTTAAATGACGCCATTTTGAATTATATTACAGAGTTGGACTAATCATCTTATTGGAAGACAAAATTCTGTTAATGGGAGCACGAAAATGTTATGCGAAGCAATATCAAACGTGATATTTATTACAGTTTGATATATATATTTAATAACCACTACATATTTTACATCCACATCGATGACAACAGTAAAAATGGGTGTGCTCATGTGGAACTGCTCATCTTTTTCTACTCCCAGATATATGAATTAGCTACTAAGTAACAAATCAGCTTATTTGCATATAATTTTTAGCTGCGCGGCAATTGACTGCCATTTAAATGATATTGGAAGACATAAGATATTGGAAGACAAAATTCTGTTAATGGTAGCACGAAAATGTTATGCGAAGCAACATTAAACGCTATATTTATTACAGTTTGATATATATATATTTAATAACCACTACATATTTTACATCCACATCGATGACAAAAGTAAAATGGGTGTGCTCATGTGGAACTGCTCATCTTTTTCTACTCCCAGATATATGAATTAGCTACAAAGTAACAAATAAGCTTATTTGCATATATTTTTTAGCTGCGCGGCAATTGGCAGCCATATAAATGACGCCATTTTGAATTAAATTGCAGAGTTGGACTAATTATTTTATTGGAAGACAAAATTCTGTTAATGGGAGCACGAAAATGTTATGCGAAGCAATATCGAACGTGATATTTATTACAGTTTGATATATATATTTAATAACCACTACATATTTTACATCCACATCGATGACAACAGTAAAAATGGGTGTGCTCATGTGGAACTGCTCATCTTTTTCTACTCCCAGATATATTAATTAGCTACTAAGTAACAAATCAGCTTATTTGCATATATTTTTTAGCTGCAAGGCAATTGGCAGCCATTTAAATGACGCCGTTTTGAATTATATTACAGAGTTGGACTAATCATCTTATTGGAAGACAAAATTCTGTTAATGGGAGCACGAAAATGTTATGCGAAGCAATATCAAACGTGATATTTATTACAGTTTGATATATATATTTAATAACCACTACATATTTTACATCCACATCGATGACAACAGTAAAAATGGGTGTGCTCATGTGGAACTGCTCATCTTTTTCTACTCCCAGATATATGAATTAGCTACTAAGTAACAAATCAGCTTATTTGCATATAATTTTTAGCTGCGCGGCAATTGGCAGCCATTTAAATGACGCCATTTTGAATTATATTACAGAGTTGGACTAATCATCTTATTGGAAGACAAAATTCTGTTAATGGGAGCACGAAAATGTTATGCGAAGCAATATCAAACGTGATATTTATTACAGATTGATATATATATTTAATAACCATTACATATTTTACATCCACATCGATGACAACAGTAAAAATGGGTGTGCTCATGTGGAACTGCTCATCTTTTTCTACTCCCAGATATATGAATTAGCTACTAAGTAACAAATCAGCTTATTTGCATATAATTTTTAGCTGCGCGGCAATTGGCAGCCATTTAAATGACGCCATTTTGAATTATATTACAGAGTTGGACTAATCATCTTATTGGAAGACAAAATTCTGTTAATGGGAGCACGAAAATGTTATGCGAAGCAATATCAAACGTGATATTTATTACAGTTTGATATATATATTTAATAACCACTACATATTTTACATCCACATCGATGACAACAGTAAAAATGGGTGTGCTCATGTGGAACTGCTCATCTTTTTCTACTCCCAGATATATGAATTAGCTACTAAGTAACAAATCAGCTTATTTGCATATATTTTTTAGCTGCGCGGCAATTGGCAGCCATTTAAATGACGCCATTTTGAATTATATTACAGAGTTGGACTAATCATCTTATTGGAAGACAAAATTCTGTTAATGGGAGCACGAAAATGTTATGCGAAGCAATATCAAACGTGATATTTATTACAGTTTGATATATATATTTAATAACCACTACATATTTTACATCCACATCGATGACAACAGTAAAAATGGGTGTGCTCATGTGGAACTGCTCATCTTTTTCTACTCCCAGATATATGAATTAGCTACTAAGTAACAAATCAGCTTATTTGCATATAATTTTTAGCTGCGCGGCAATTGGCAGCCATTTAAATGACGCCATTTTGAATTATATTACAGAGTTGGACTAATCATCTTATTGGAAGACAAAATTCTGTTAATGGGAGCACGAAAATGTTATGCGAAGCAATATCAAACGTGATATTTATTACAGTTTGATATATATATTTAATAACCACTACATATTTTACATCCACATCGATGACAACAGTAAAAATGGGTGTGCTCATGTGGAACTGCTCATCTTTTTCTACTCCCAGATATATGAATTAGCTACTAAGTAACAAATCAGCTTATTTGCATATAATTTTTAGCTGCGCGGCAATTGGCAGCCATTTAAATGACGCCATTTTGAATTATATTACAGAGTTGGACTAATCATCTTATTGGAAGACAAAATTCTGTTAATGGGAGCACGAAAATGTTATGCGAAGCAATATCAAACGTGATATTTATTACAGTTTGATATATATATTTAATAACCACTACATATTTTACATC
>JAWNON010000185.1:0-10000 GCA_035045945.1 Drosophila anceps
GACATGTCGATTACCTCTTAAAATTTAATTTAAATCATGAAGAAAACTTATTCACCAATTAAGCTCCATAATATGTTCATACTGTGGCGAATGAGCTTGATTCGTGTTAACTGCGTAGTAGCTGAGATCGCGTTTTATACAGTTTTTTGTATACATATATATATTTGTATTTCATGTTAAATTAGAAATAGAATATGGATCATTGCTGAAGAGTTGAAGTTCACCAGGGATCATACAACGTTTGGCTAATTTCCAAAACATCATGCAAGCAAGCAGCTAAGACGCGTTCACTCTTCGACTGTTCGTCTGATTATTAGTCGAGTTTAAGGCAATGCGCGTCGCTGCATTCCCGATCAAATTCTGAACGTGCTCAGCTTTATACGTACTGAAAATGGGAAATCAGGGGTATGTTTTTGTTAAAATGTATTTAACAAGCAGAAGTAGGCATGGTAGTATATATATTTGATTAGGACGACGATTCGAATCGATGTAGACATCCGTCTCGTTCTAGATTTAGCTAGAGACTTGAAATATTTTTTGCAGGGTTCGTGTATATACATCCAGATAGATAACTGTTACCATTCAATTTTTTTCAATAAAAGTCTGCATTGACATTCACTAATAAATTTATGTCTCTACATCTTGGAGCTAGAGTCAGCATGTTCTTTTATTTTTGTTTTTTTTTTCAAACATAAAGTGGGCAGTGGATTCTAGTGGGCAGCCTGACTAGCGCTTTTTTACAGACTAAAGTGGGGGAGGAGGTGTGGTTTTTTATTTTTATTTTTTTTTTTTTGTAATAATAAATTATTTTTTAGTTTGTGATAGATACAAAATACGGAAAATATTTAAAAAACGCAATCGGAAGGATGTTCAGGGATTTCTAAAGTCGGGCACTTCCGACTAGATTTTCTCACTTGCTTTAATATGCAAATATCGATTCTGAATGAATTTGACGTCATGTTTTAATAATTATTCTGGTTCAGAAGTTTTGTGCGACTTTTTTTTATAGATGAGGTCAACTGCATAAGTATAGTAGTTACTTCGTCATTAGTCAGTCTCTTTCGAATAAACTGATTTTTAGATAAATACTCTTTCTCGAATTGCTAAAAGTGTTTCATACGAGCCCTAATTTTAGCAGTCTTCTTGAATGGGCTTTGTAGCTTGCCTTTTATATTGGTATTTTTTATGGTTTGTGGTTTTTTATAATTTTTGATAAAATCCTATTTCTCGTTAGCTTTTTGTCTCTTTATGCTTTTAATTGAATCCGGTTGCCTGTAAAATAAATAGATCGGCTGGTGTTTCACCTGCTTGTGTTAGAAATGAATATAATAGTTTCAATTAAAATTTTTTTTTCTTTATTATTACACTGATACTAGTATTTATTACCTAATGCGCTTGTTTAATGTTTTATGAAATCGTTCAATGTTAAATTTAGCTCCGATTGCGTTACTTGTGAATGCTGCGTCTCTGCTCCAAATTTGACTGGTTTGTCGTCCCACGGTTTGCATGTGCACGTTTGGCCATGCCAGTCACGGCTTTTTCAGTAAGTAGCTGTAACATGACAAATTATGAGTAATATCAATGTTAGATGAGTTTTATTCTCGGAATATAGACTGATATGGAAGATTTTGTTAGGGTTGAATATTTCGGTGTTGCCAACGGGGCGTTGGTTTTCTATGTTCCGTTTTCGTTAACTGATCATCATCAGACGAATATATATTGTAATAATTTTCCAGTAGTCGAGAAAGATTATAGCTTTTTGAACAGTTGTATCATTTTTTCTGCGGGTTGTAAGCCTTATATGATTTTTTAATATAAAGTTTTAAATTCACCGTAACTTTGTATATCCTTTAAATATAATAATGTTTTTACAATGGAAGCTGTTAGTTGGTATTAGAGATCTTTCTCTGTGATACTTGCACAAGTCGCGATCAATTTCCAGAAGTTACTGGATTTTTTTCTCAAAGTGCGTTATTTAGCAGATTCGAAAGTTGTCTTTGAGCAATTTATTATAATTTTCTTTTTTAATTTTGCTTCTTGTAACTTTGCATAATTGTCAGAATTTATTACTCAAGAGTACTGATACGAGTTTTCCGTTAAATGAATAAGAGATAAACTATCCTCTTCCCAACACGTACAGTTTGTACCAAGTATTTCCTAACATTTAACATTCTTCGTGCTTTGCAGTGGTCACTTTAAGACGTCGAAAGTCCTACAAAATATATATATATATATATATATATATAGGAAAATCGCGATCAATCTCAATGTAGACACTGAATACATTGACTTTTCGCAAGTGCTGTATTAATAATTATTTTGCAGATTCGAAAGTTATAGTCCCAACTTATTATAATTTTCTTTTTTTTTAAATAATGGCTTTTTTACGCATTATTGTCACTTGTGCCCATGATTACTCCGTCAAGAGTACCGATAAAGTTAGGCTTTTCCGTTAAATGAATAAGAGATAAACTATCTCTTTCCCCACTATGTACAGTTGTACAAGTACTTCCTAACATTACTTCTTCTTGCTTGTGGTCATTTAAGCGTCGAGCCCTACAAAATATATATATATATATATATATAAAAGTGCGATTTCAATGTAGTGTGCACTGGTATCGCAAAAGTGCTGTATTAATAATATTTTGCAGATTCGAAAACAATTTATTATAATTTTCTTTTTTAATAATGTAAGTCTTTAACCGCATTATTTCGAGTTCATGTTACGTCAAGAGTACTTACGAGGCTTTTCCCGTTAAATGAATAAGATGTTCAACACTCTTCCCCACTATGTACAGTTGTACAAGTATTTCTAACATTATTTCTTCTTATGCATAAATGCATATTGTGGTTTTCCTTGGAGATTTCACTGTAATTTATTCCGACTTCCACCTTTGCATTTTTTTATATTTAAGTCTTACGGTTGATTGAAGCCAAACCAGTTTAAGCTTGTGGTCACTTAAGACGTCGAAAGTCCTTAAATAATTAATAATTCTCTTTCAATAGTGTTTTAATTTTGTTCATGATCGTTTAGTTCGGCTAGCGAAATTGCTTTAGTTTTTTTGTTAAACAGCACCTATGGCTACATTACTAGCATGGTGGTGGGCAAAACAAGTATGGAATGCTTGATTATAATTTTTTATTTTTCATAAGCCTGAATATACTTCTCCATTTTTATAAATTGAATCTATTGAAAATGGAAATCAGGGTTTTGCTAAGATGTAATAAAGTATATGCTATTCTGACAAGGAAATACGAGCTGATTTAGCCTGGTCAGTTGTCTGTTCGTCTACCGTCTCCTGGAGACCGAAATTTTGTTGTAGGTCCGTGTATATCACGCGCAGATCGAGTTTGAAAAATCGATAAACTATTACTGTTTAATTGTTATCGATTAA
Organism: Drosophila anceps; assembly: GCA_035045945.1. NCBI lineage: Eukaryota > Metazoa > Arthropoda > Insecta > Diptera > Drosophilidae > Drosophila > Drosophila anceps. The sequence continues at coordinate 3,396 of JAWNON010000185.1, forward strand.
AAAACTTTCGAAATTTGACAATAAAAATTTAATTTGGCTACATCTTTTGAGCTGCTGCCAAATTTTTAATTTAGTATTATGTGTATTCTCTACCCGCCCAACTTGCAAAAAACATATTTCAAGTACTAGAGACTTGTGTCTTTGGCAAATATATACATACAAATAACAGTGATCACACTCTAATTATGATTACGAAAGTCCATATAGAAGAAAATTGCTGAATAAGTTTTCTTCTCATAGCAAGTTCAAGGTTCGAAACTGATCAATTTTTTCCTTTTTAAAATTATTTGATAAAGGAGGTCAGAGTCAGAATCCGCAGAAACACGTGTTTTTCAGTCAAAATCTGATCTACACTTTCACACTTCATACACTTTTTTTGACTATTGGGCATGATTACATGTGGACATATAACAGACCTAAAAAAAACTTTATTTCCTTTAAAAAATTCAACTTCACAGGTTTTAAATTTGTTTTCTTAATTTGTAAAAACACTTTTTTCAACGAATCCAAGTGTTCAGCTTCAATCATCGAGAATCCAAGAATTCTGTCTAGATTGACTAAGCAATATTTTTTTTTAATTTTTTAAAATTCATACAATGCTGAATAGTTGCTGGTGGATTCATTTATATCTTAAAATACTGGACACTCTCTAACTTGCGAGAATTTTGTTTGTTTTGTCTTTGTCGTTTGGGATGGGGAATTATCTTATGGTTGCTTCATTTAATCCACGATATTTATTTATCGACGACAACTCGATATTTTTGTTTCCCTGAAGCATCTAGTTTTTTGTGAACAATTCAATAGGATGCAATAGGTTGAATTTTTTTCTAATGATATTATCTGTTGTTCAATTTGGGCTTATATTTTCTAAGCTCAGCGAACAGAGTAGGTTTTTTCATAAATGGGATTATTGTGAATTGTTTTAATTCCATGGCTTGGTTTGATTGGTAAATCTTAATTTTTAACTTCGCGTTACTGAATTTCAATAAATTGCCTATGTTTCGTAGCGTTTCAGTACTTTCTCACGTTGACGTTTCGAGGTTGGGCTGAAATTGGTACTGAATCACCTTTTGACTTTAATTTTTATGAACATCACGTTGTTGAGTTTGGATAGGTTTTTGCTGAAATTATCTAAACATTTTCTGTGATGGTAAATACGGACACGGTATTCGATGACGGGCATGGTACTGTATCCGGATATCCTGGAAATATTGTCAACAATTTTGTTGTTTTTTCAGGTGGGAAGAGAATGTGTAAAATAGGGTATTGGCGTTATTTTAGCTAATTATTTATTTAGCTATTGAGTCGTCTTATCAGGATTGATATTTGAAATTGAGTTCTTATTATTTTTGCACAATGTTTGAGTAAATATTATCTTCGTAAATTTGCATTTGAATTTTTATTAGGTTTTTTGCACAATATTTGGGCGTAAATACATAGAAAATGACTTTTGTTGACATTTTTTATAGCCTAAGCCAATTGCAAATAGAAAATCAGGTTATAATTGAGTCGATATAATTATGTTTATATATGTCCAGACTCGCGTCGTATGTGAATGCAGGATCTAGCAAACCACAGAAGATAGAGATCTGAATGTTATATGAATGTACTCACGTGTGCCATATGCAGTACAAGATTATCATTATTTTTTTTCGTTAAACTCATAAAATTTTATCGATAAAAATCGATAATTTCACATCGTTTTTAATGTGTAACTCGTATCGTCAAATCTTAAAGAGTTCAGATTTACAGCGTATATCCGTGTAATAAATAGAAGTTAAACTTCTGTAACTTCTGGATTTTGGATACCACTCCCTTCTCCGCCCAATTTTGCGAAAAACGTTTTTCAAATTTGAGATTTGTGTTTTTGCCAAACACATGACATATGAATGCCATTATCATATTTTGTTAGGTTACGATAATCCATCTACAAAAAAATAATTCAACAAATAACAAATAACTCGATTTTGCTTGTTCTTCTACAAACTTACGCAAGTTACTCTTGCAATAGTTTATAGAGACGACGAAGCAGTTCTGAGGATGTGGCTTGTACTCGTTGATTTCAAAGCCGTTTCCTCAGGGATTTCAGTTGCTGGAACTGAAGTTCTACTACCTCGTGCTTGAGTGCACACTAAACTTCTCGTCAAAGATGATGCTTTGTTGTCTGAGATCATGTGCTGGATAAAGAGGAAGTAGATAAAGTCCAGTCGGCGAAACGGCACCACAGTGTTTTTTTGACCCCGACTATTGGAATTTGCTTAACTGCGTAAGCAATTAATGTAGTTGGTTTAGTAAGCATAGTGGTGCTACTGAAGCTGGAGGTATTTGGTTATGGCTTCCAAACAGTGATATAATTTGGCTTATAGTTTTTTTTGTTCCGTGGTCATTCACTGACTATTCAAACTAAGTTTTGTGCGGATTCTTAAATATATTATTTTTTTAAAATGTTTGTGGTGCTTATAAGTAGATGTAGTGACGCACTTTTTTTCACTAACCTTTCCTGATTCATCACATTGGGTGATAGACTCTGAACAGTCAAGATAAATGCATACATATTAGGTTTTGTTCATGGCGTGGTCTCTACGCTGAGCCAATTATATATCTAAACAATTCGGTTGGTTATAAACGAAATATTCCTTTTATTTGTATGCATTTTCAGTTCATCAAGTTGGTTTCTTTTATACATATTAACTAATTCTAATTCTAAGCTAACCATGCAAAGCGTTGGCACTGGCGTACATACTCGAGCACCGCCTCGACATCTCGTTGCAAACTTGAGTGGCCTTATTATACAGTGACTTTTATCAAGAAGCTTCGGCGGATTGTGGCTAACTTCTATAAAAGCGTTAAATGGGGTGATTCTGGGTTCTAATCTCTCATTGACTGATATTAGCTACTATAGTGGCTCGTATCTCTAAAGTTTACATAAAACATACTCTAATTTATTGGAGTATTATATTATTATTATTATATATATATATATATATATATATATATATATATATATATATATATATATATATATATATATATATATATATATATATATATATATATATATATATATATATATATATATATATATATATATATATATGCAATTATGTTTTATATAATTTGAACAATAATATAATGAATTTGTGAGATCTGATTCCAATAGTAGTTAAAAAGCCATGTTCTTATACGGTTAGCTATTTTATGCGTATATAAAATATATATATATATATATATATATATATATATATATATATATATATATATATATATATATATATATGCAATGGTGTTTTATATAATTTGAACAATAATAGTATGAATTTGCGAGATCTGATTCCAGTATGCTAAAGCCATGTATAATTCCACGGTTTGCTATTTCTTTATGTCACACTGTTAGTAATATCCACCTAAAATCTTAGAGCGGTATTCTAATGCTAAGAAAATTGCTAAAAAAAGAATAAGTTTCCGCAATCAGTCTTGCAAAATCAACAGCACCAGCTTTCAACATGCAAGTAGAACCATAGACACTTTTCCAACGAATCACAGATGATCCAGGGTCGTTGGTCCGGCGTCGTAGACCGCGTAAGTTTGAGTGGCAGATGCTTACTTTGAGACATCAGCGTCTAACAGATATCAACGAAGGTCGTTAAAACTCAAAGATGCACACTTGACATAGCACCAGAACAGAAAGTAACAGCAACTAAAGTTAAAGTCCAGCTAGCAGCCAAATCGCAAAAACGTATCGCTCATCTGGGTTGGGGTGGATGCTGCGTACATCCAATTATGAGCGCAAAAGTTTAAGTGCAACAAAAACAACAAATACAAGCAACGAGCAATGGCACCGAACAGCAAGAAGCTAGCACAAGTAGATGGCAAACAACGCTGGAGTACCCGACGACCCCTAGCAACTACAAATAATACATTAAGCAGGCGAAATAAAACGCAAAAGTGGGTCACAACTCGGCTTGTGGAGCGGCCAAGAAGCACACGAGGATGTTGGTGTCGCCACATAGTGTGTATATTTTTATATTTATACATTAACATTTATGTATGAGAGTGTGTAGGCACGTATTCTATAAATATTTGTTGCTGCCAACTTACAAACTTGCACGGCAGCGGAAGCGGAAAAGTCACGGCTGGGTCCCTGTCGCAGGACGAGCGCGCGTCATCGGTCGTGAAACCACGTGCATATATATATATATATATATATATATATATATATATATATATATATATATATAATTTTAGTGTTCCCGACTCACCACACTACAAAATGGCTCGTACTTGGCGTTAGATTAAGAACTTATCATTTTCTATATATATTTTATACATATTTATATATATGTACATTTTCATAATTTCTTTGTTTTTCCCAATCTCGCACCTCGCAAATCGTTTGAGGAAAGTGCCAGTCAAGTGCCGAAAATTAACGGCGCTAAAAAGGGCTGGGGGGAGGTAAGACACGTGCTGAAGTAATTTCTACCTTTACGGCCAATTTCGCATAATAACTTAATTCAACATAAACTAAATATACCTGCTACAGTAACGGTAGCCCTAGCCGCGGCTCGTCGACACTCGGTACGGCCTACTGGCTCGCCCATCGACGCCCGCGCTCACCGCTGCCACCAATATTCTCCACGGCGGAGTTGCGGCACGCGACGCAAGAGCCGTCCGCGTATTCTCTATGCTCCAGAGAGTGACCCTTAGGTCGAGGGAGATACACCGCGGCCAATATCATGAAAGAGGAATTTCACGAAATATACGGGGCTTGAGGCGTTCCTCTCTATCCTCCTGTGCACCATGCAGCCACCAGGACGTTACTCCAAGGGTGTAAGTATAAATTCAAAATGTGAATGGCAACACAGCATTTCTCTCACAGATTCTCGCTTGGTTTTCGGCTGCACACGGCTCATAGGGAGGAACAGTATCTCGCGGCAACTTCCGTACTACCAGGGGAGCTCTATTGTTGCCGGCCGTACTATGGATCGCGACGAGGATGCACAACGTCACATAGGCACACGGAGATCATGTGTGCGCGTGTCGAATATCGAGTTTAGGCTTTCATTTCTGACGTTTATGCATAGCATGGATGTGCACCTTCAGTGGCATCGGGTCAGAAAGCGGACGCGATCGTAAGTCACAAGCGCATGCTCGTGGTTTGGGCACTGAGTCCCTACAGACACCTACGGCAGGGGCGAATACAAAATGTATTTCTCAACTGGTAATCCCTGGTCTAGTATATTCTACACATTTACGTGTATTTGCCTTTCAGATGGTGGTATGTGGGATTAGCGGTTTTATATTACCAGCTGTTTGGCAATGCAATGGGGTTTGTTGGGCAAAAGTGGTTTGCCGGCGATTGCTTACCCCGTTTAAACCAGTTTTCGATTGTCGATTGCCTAATTTATTTGTCAGACTTTCAGGAAAAGCCAAAATTTCCGATGATAATTCCATCATCATGTCGCGGCCTCTTAAAGTTTGGCAATCGGCGTGTTTTGAACGCACCGACATTGCGGAGCATAGGTGCCGTCACGCTTCCCACGTTGCCAGTGTCAATTTCCGAGCCGGATAGCGATGTGATTACCGGCCGATTCTTCCACTCTCGTGGATTCTGATGGCGCATTTTGTGCGTACCGAGTTTGAGGCCCACATAGTGGTACGCCGTTCGATGTTGGTGAGGGAATGGGTGGCGACCGCAAAATTGGGAAGCTTGGGGCACTGCTGCAAAATTATAAGAAAATCGCGGATACAAAGGTAGGAAGTGTCCTTATATTCTTAACTTTTTTTTTTTTTTTTTTTTTTTTTTTTTTTTTTTTTTTTTTTTTTTTTTTTTTTTTTTACTTTCTCGATTGATGCGGTAATGGTGGCGTTAGAACATTTTTCGGTTGTGGGCCGAATGATGGCGGGGACGACAAGGGTACTTTTGCCAGGTTGCGTCTGGCCGCAGAGATTTTTGCCGTTCTCTCGAGGACGAGTGCCCGGTTGCCGGCAACGTGGCGTACTATTGGATCACGGGTTACGAGGGCACTGGCCTCCATCCGTTCGGCACGGCATTACTGTGCTGGCAGCACCGAGTTATTAACTGTGACATGGAGCAGTTATGTTCAACGCTTCGTGTTGTGGCCTTTTGAACTGCGTGTCATTTAATCAAGGTTCACACTCACATATTATCATTTTTAATTTCCCGAATCTTGCATTGTCGGTGGCATCGGGCTCTCACGGAAGTATTTACCTTTTCCGTGCTGCGCGATGGTTTCCTGTAGCTTCAACAAGTCGCGATTCACTCCTCTGGATTGGAGCTGCAGACGTGGTTGACTGACCTGCCTGTTCGGGATGCAAGTCTTTGTCTCCGGAGCGTTCCCATTGTTACGAAAAGACGTGGCCGAGCAACAATTGCACATGGTGCCGAGCCGGGAGGCCCCAGCAGCGCCGTCATCGCAACTGCAAGTTTTGCGGCACACAGTTCAGCAAGATTTGTGGCTTGGCACGATTTGATCCTGAAAGCAATGTGCTCACAGATCCGTGCTCCTCGTGCCGAGCTCATTCCGTCTCTCGGCACGCTCGGGTCTCGTGCGTTATGGACTCCTCTCCTGCGAGCGGAACACGCT
>JAWNON010000185.1:15000-140000 GCA_035045945.1 Drosophila anceps
TAAAAGTGAAATAAATGTTGTAAAAATTATCATTGATTAACAGGAAGAAAACTATGCTACTACTAGACCCCAAACCTCGGTCGATTTGTTTTTAAATATACTCCATAGCTTTTATCTCGGGTAAACTTGTATAAATTTTCGACTAAGAAAAAATATTCCCCTCATTATTTGAATTCGGAAACAAAAAACCTACATATCCAAGAATTGACCCCACATCTTCTCGGCAACACGCATTTCTCGCCAACACAGCCGTTTTAGTGTTCAAAGTATTCACTGCTTCTAAATAGCAAAAATTTATATATACTAGCTTCTGTGTTACCTAATAAATTGCAATGCAATTTTCAGCATGTGATCTACATTTCTATGAAATTAGCAGTTTACTACAAATTTAAAAAAAAAAAACTCTTTCACATATTGGTTATCTTTGCAACTGAGTTTCAACACATAAATTAGTGCGCGGTACTGAATCTATATTGAAATGACTACAAGTGATGAGCGCGCCGATACACTATGTATAATAACCACTACTGAGTATTTACTGGCTGACAAAACCTAAGTCTTGTTTTGCTCACTTTTTTAATCTCCCTACCCTAAGATTCTGTTATGATTTTTTTTGGCAGACTAAATAAAAGAATTAAGAATTCAACTCAAAGCTATTTACCCTATTTAAACTTCATCATAATTATCTATCATTAAAAAAGGAGTATAACTTTATTATATAAGGGATTGTCGCAATACTACATAATTATGAATTCATATCTTTCTTGCTGACATTCCTTAAAGTTTGTTGTTTACAATTTTTTTTGTACAATGTTACAGCTTTGTATACTTATGTTTCATTTTTTTGTACACCCGGACGGACAACTCAGCTCGTCGTTTTGATCAAGAATATATATTATGGGGGTCTGCCACGCCCCCTTCTGCCTATTAGAAACATTTTAACAAAACCATTATACCCTGATTTCCAATTTTTTAGGGTTCAGGCTGTAAAAATAGTCTGACTAAATTTAATTTAAATTGAAAATACGATAAAGTTGAGACATTCTTAAATGTCCTTTAAAAGAAAACATATAAATTGTTATATTTTACTGTAAGTATGAATGATGTTCAAAGTGGATTAGTTCTGTTAAAACGATTTATTTATTTCAACGCTTAGTTTAAAAATTTGCATTAACAATGTATATCGCATATAATTATATATGAGTAATTCTTTTCATTCAAGTGCACTTAGTTTTCATTATTTGTGTGTGTGTTGTGGGTATCCAAGATCCTGCCTGTTACAGCGTTTCTTTAAAAAAACACGTGACATCACTGAGAGGAAAATCGGATGATGATATGTCGTAAGTCTGCATGGGAGCTGTAGGTATCGTAATATATATAGATGAATTCATATTGTATAGTTAAATTATCCACCACTGGCGTTTAAGTCTGTTCCTAGCTTCGAACGTAAGATGCAATAAAAGATATTTTTAAACGGAGTACAAATGCGGGAAGCTATCTCAACGGAAGATTTTGAGCTGGAAGCCAAACTTTTGGGTGCAATAGAATTGCCCATCGTGGAACCGCGTATAATTATCAATGAATCAATTTATTCAATCTAAAATTTTGTTCAATTTGCCTTGGAAACGTAATTTTTTTTGTTTTCTTATATTCTCGTTATTCAATATTCGGTATATCTAATGTGATACTGACCAATTGTTGTATTTCATATTAAAAAGCAAAGGAATCTACACAATCTGAAGTCACGCTACTGATAGTCGACGGAATCACTGTCCAGCAACGTCGAAGACACTTCCGAGATGCGTCTATACCAGTAGTCCTGATACCGTGATTCGTGTTGTGCAGCAGAGCGCCACGGTGGCCATTTCAGCTATTCCTCAACAATGTCCCATACCATGAGCGAAGCGTCTGTTCCGCCCACAGTGATGAGTGTATGATCCCCGCACAAAAAACGCACACAGGCCAACATGCCGGAGTAAACCTTGGACTCGTGAAACTCGGCACGAGGTGAGATGCACGGATATCTGTTGAGCACAATTGCTTTCAGGTTATCATATATCGTTAAATGCCGCAAATCTTTACTGACCTGAACAAGCGTAGATATCCGTCTGCATCACCTGATGCGAGCATATCGTGTGCCGCAGAGCGACTGCAGGTTGCTATGATAGTGTTGGCGCTGCTGTAGTAGCGGTTACTCCATTGTCCAGCCACCAAGAAGCCCACTGTGCAATTGTTGCTCAGCCATTTAACGTCTTTCATGGCAATGGGACTACGCTCCGGAGACAAAGACTTTGCATCCCAAAACAACAGGTCAAAGTCAATGGTCACCGTCTGCACAAAATTTCCGTCCATGCTCCAATCCAGATGTGTAAGTGGTTGAGATCCGCGTATCTTGTTGACTTTCTTGTAAGAGAAACCATCGCGCGAGACACGGAAAAGGTAAATACTTCCGTTTTGAGAGCCCATTGCAATCATATCACCGACTGTATCATAGATTTCGTATATAGTAAAGTAAAAATGATAATATGTGAGTGTGATTACCTTGATTAAATGACACACAGTTCAAAGGTGAGCCACATACACGAAGCGTTAACATAACTGCTCCATTGTCACAGTTAATAACCAGCAAGTGGCCTTCGGTGCTGCCAGCAGCTAATGCCGTGCCAAACGGATGGAAGGCCAGTGCCACACACTCGTAGCCCGTTTGTATTGTCCAAATGAGTTTGTTCTTGCGCCACAGTGCCACGTGCTTGTCATGTCCGGCCGTGGCATAAAGTTCGTCCTCGGGATGGGCGGCGAGGCCCCATAACTGTCTGCCGTGGCCGAAGACAACCTGTGTAAAGCGCCGTTGCAGCGAACCTTCCAAGATGTTGTTCCTTGTCGTCCCCACGTAGATGTTGCCATCATTTCGGCCTGGTCGCTGTGGATAAATTGTTCTAACGCCACCGGCAGCTTCGGGGAGCTGCCGCGTCATATCGATTAAAGTATATATATATATATATATATATATATATATATATATATATATATATATATATATATATATATATATATATATATATATATATATATATATATATATATATATATATATATATATATATATATATATGTTTTTTTAAGAATATAAGGACACTTCCTACCTTTGTATCCGCGATTTTCTTATAATTTTGCAGCGAGTCCCAAGCTGCAATTTTGCGATCCTTTTCGCCACCCGACAATAAAGTTCCCTCGCCCAGCATAATCAGGCAGCCGATACCCTTATTGTGGGCCTCAAACTCGGTACGCACAAAGTATGCGCCATCAGAGTCCACGGAGTATATGGTGATGAAACCATCAGAATCGGCGGTAATCACATCGCCATCCGGCTCGAATTGTACACTGGTAACGTGGGAGCGTGACGGCTGCTTCACAATATCAGTGCGTTCAAAGAAACCATCTTTACGCCGATGCCAGAAGCCTAAATGACCGCGGCCGTGAGTGATGATAAGATTATCATCCAGAGGATGGAACGCAGCGCCTGACAGGCCTTCCTGAAGAGTCTGACAATAGAGTAGAGCAATCGACAATCGAAAAACTGGTTTAAATGGGGTAAAGCTTGCTAATCACTTACAGCCACTTTGCCCAATAGGTGGCCCCATTGCCATTGCCAAACGGACAATATGCTCTCGCGACCGCTGTCCACGGCCAGTATATAACTTCCGCCATTCTGAAAGGCAAATACACATAAGTAGTAGCGAATATACTAGACAGCTTTATGGGGATTACCAGTTGAGAGAAAGCTACTGCGGTAACTCCTGTATCCAATTCGCCCATGCCAAAGACGTAGAGTGTCTGTAGGGACTCAGTGCTCCAAATACGGACATGCGCTTGTGACTTACGATCGCGTCCAGCTTTCTGACCCGATGCCACTAATTCGCGAGAAGGATGCACATCCATGCTATGCATAAACGTCAGAAATGAGAAAGCCTTAAATGATATTTAAAATAATTTTGCTTACCACATGATGTCCTCCGTGTGCCCTATGTAGTGACGTTGTGCATCCTCGTCGCGATCAAATAGTACGGCCACAGCAGCTACATAATAGAGCAGCTCCCCACTTGGTAGTACCCAGAGGTTGCGCCGCGCGTCTATTCCTCTATAGCCGTGTCTATTGAAAACCAAGCAATAAGGAATCTGTGAGAAAATGCTGTGTTGCCATTCACATTTTTTGAATTTATACTTACACCCACTGGAGCTGTAGTTTTTTGTCTGGTGGCGAATTCTCAGCTGGTGCATGGTGCACAGGAGGATAGAAGGTACGCCTCAAGCCCCGTATGGTCACTTTCGTGGGCTCCTCTTTCATGATGTCCAGCATGGTGTACTCTCCACTCGGCCTAAGAATCTCACTCTCTGGAGCATAGAGAATACGCGGACGGCTCTTGCTTCGAGGTCGCGTGCCACGCAACGGCACCTTGGGCAACTCCTCCGTGGAGAGTATTGGTGCGGCAGCGACCACCGAGGGACGTGAGCGCGAACGTCGAATGGGCGAGCCAGCAATCAAGGCCGTACCAGTGGCCAAATAGAATGCGTCTACGTCGGCGAACTCATTGCGTAGCTGCGAGAAACTGCGAACCTGCCGTTGCAAATGTAAGGAAATTAGCAAGGTTTTTGATATCTCACTTCTTATATTAGTTTATGTTAGTTAAGTTATTATGCCGAAAATTGTTAGAAATAAAGGAACAGAGAGCTCTCAGCACGTGCTCTTACCTCCTGCCCAGTACCTGTGTACATTTTTTTAGCGCCGTTAATTTTCAGCACTTGACCCAAATCCTCAAGCACTTCCTCAAACGGTTGCGAGGTGCGTAGGTTAAGTAAAACACGACACTGGAAACAAAGAAAGTATATGAAAAATATACATATATATATAAATATGTATAAAATATATATAGAAAATGATAAGTTCTTAATCTAACGCCCTGGGTACCAGAGGCCGTTTTATTAGTGTGTAATTAGTCAAGGAACCATAAAATTATATATATATATATATATATATATATATATATATATATATATATATATATATATATATGCACGTGGACTGCGACCATTGACTTTTCAACACTCGTCCTGCGACAGGGACTTAGCCGTGACACGCCACTTCCGCTTCCGCTGCCCCGTCCATGACACTGCAAGTTTGTAAGCAAAGTTGGCAGCAACAAATATTTATAATTACGTGCCTACACACACACTCTCATACATAAATGTTAATGTATAAATATAAAAATATACACATATATTTATATTCACATTAATATTCATGTGGCGACACCAACATCCTCGTGTGCTTCTTGGCCGCTCCACAAGCCGAGGTTGTGACCCACTTTGCGTTTTATTTCACTGCTTAATGGTATTATTTGTAGTTGCTAGGGGTCGTCGGGCTACTCCAGCATTGTTTGCCATCTACTTGTGCTGCTTCTTGCTGTTTCGGTTGCCATTGCTCGTTGCTTGTAGTTATTGTTGTTTTTGTTGCACTTAAACTTTTGCGCTCATAATTGGATGTACACGCAACATCCACCCCAACCCAGATGAGCGATACGCGTTTTTGCATTTGGCTGCTTAGCTGTAACTTTAACTTTAGTTGCTTTTACTTTCTGTTCTCGGTGCTTATGTCAAGTGTGCATCTTGAGTTTTAACGACCTTCAGGCCTTGATATCTGTTAGTCACGCGAGCCCATGTCTCTCAAAAAATTAAAGCATCTGCCATAAACTTTATCTGCCGGGTCCTACTGACAATTGCAAACAGGACCAACTTTGACATTTTGCACGAACTGGATCTAATTTATGTATTTAGTTAATATTCGTTGGAAAAGTGTCTAATGGTTTTATTTGCATGTTGAGAGCTGGTTGCTGTTGATTTTGCAAAGACTGATTGCGAAACTTATTCTTTTTTTTAGCAATTTTCTTAGCATTAGAATACCGCTCTAAATGATTTTAGGTGGATATTATAACAGTGTGACGCATAAAATAGCAAACCGTATAAGGTTATACATGGCTTTTTGGCTACTATTGGAATCAGATCTCACAAATTCATTATATTATTGTTCAAATTATATAAAACACCATTGCATATATATATATATATATATATATATATATATATATATATATATATATATATATATATATATATTTTATATACGCATAAAATAGCAAACCGTATAAGGTTATACATGGCTTTTTGGCTACTATTGGAATCAGATCTCACAAATTCATTATATTATTGTTCAAATTATATAAAACACCATTGCTTTATATATATATATATATATATATATATATATATATATATATATATATATATATATATATATATATATATATATATATATATATATATATATATATATATATATATATATATATATATATATATATATATATAATAATAATAATATAATACTCCAATAAATTAGAGTATGTTTTATGTAAACTTTAGAGATACGAGCCACTATGTAGCTAATATCAGTCAATGAAGTTAGGGCAGAATCACCCCATTTAACGCTTTTATAAGAAAGTTAACTTCACAATCCACCCGAAGCTTTCTTGATAAAAGTAACTGTATAATAAGGCCACTCAGAGTTTGCAACGTCTATGTCAGGCGATGCTCGAGCTTTATCTACGCCAGTGCCAACGCTTTGCATGGTTAGCTTAGAATTAGAAGTTAGTCTTAAGTATGTATAAAAGAAACCAACTTGATGAACTGAAATGCATACAAAATAAAAGGAATATTTCGTTTATAACCAACCGAATTGTTTAAACATATAATTGGCTCAGCCTGTAGGATACGCGCAGTGAACAGAAACTTAATATAGTACATTTATCTTGACTGTTCAAATTGTACTATCACCCAATGTGATGAATCAAGAAAGGTTAGTGAAAAAAAGTGCGTCACTTACATCTACTTATAAGTGCCACAAACATTTTAAAAAAATAATATATTTAAGAATCCGCACAAGAACTTAGTTTGAATAGTCAGTGAAAATTTGACCACGCAACAAAAAAAAAACTATAAGCCAAATTATATCACTGTTTGGCAACCATAACCAAATACCTCCAGCTTCAGTAGCACCACTATGCTTACTAAACCAACTTAATCAATTGCTTACGCAATTAAAGCAAATTCCAATAGTCGAGGGTCAAGAAAACACTGTGGTGCCGTTTATTCGCCGACTGGACTATCTGCTTCCTCTTTATCCAACACATGATCTCAGACAGCAAAGCATCATCTTTGGAGCGACCGAAGTGTTGTTAGGTACTTAAGCACAGAGGGCAGTAGGACTTCAAAGTGCCAGCAACTGGAAATCCCTGAAGGCAGCTTTAATCAACGAGTACAAGCCACACACATCCTGCGAGGAACTGCTTCGTCGTCTCTATAATACTAGTTTTCAAGGTAACTTGCGTAAGTTTGTAGAAGAGCTCGAAAGCAAAATCAGTTATTTGTTATTTGTTGAATTATTTTTTTGTAGATGGATTATCGTAACCTAACAGAATATGATAATGGCATTCATATGTATGTGTTTGGCAAAGCACAAGTCTCAAGAATTTGAAAAACGTTTTTCGCAAAATTGGGCGGAAGAGGGAGTGGTATCCAAAATCCAGAAGTTGCAAGTTCTTTGTATTTATTACACGGATATACGCTGTAAATCTGAACTCTTTAAGTTTGACGGTATACGAGTTACGCATTAAAAACGATGTGAAATTATCGATTTTTATCGATAATAAGGAAATTTTATGAGTTAACGAAAAATATGATAATCTTGTACTGCATATGGCATACATGAGTATACATTCATATAACATTCAGATCTCTATCTTCTGTGGTTTGCAAGATCACTGCATTCATACAGACGAACGTACGGTCGGACAGATATACATAATTATATCGACTCAATTATAACCTGATTTTCTATTTGCAATTGGCTTAGGCTATAAAAAGTGTCGCCCAACAAAAAGTCATTTACGATGATAATATTTACGCAAATATTGTGCAAAATAATAAAAATTCAAATGCAAATTTACGAAGATAATATTTACTCAAACATTGTGCAAAATAATAAGAATTCAATTTCAAATATCAATCCTGATAAGGCCTTCAATAGCCAAATAAATAATACTAAAATATCTCCAATACCCTATTTTACCATTCCTTCCCACCTGAAAAACAATAAAATTGTTGACAATATTCCAGGATATCCGATACAACACCATGCCCGTCAGAATACTTTTTATCAGGGTCGTCCGTCTTTACCATCACAAATGTTTAGATAATTTCAACAAAAACCTATCCAAAATCAACAAAGTGATGTTCATAAAAATTAAAGTCAAGGTGATTCAGTACCAATTTCAACCCAACCTCAGAAACGTCAACGTGAAAGTATAAGTATAGGAAACGCTTCTAAGGCAATTTATTGAAATTCAGTATCGCGAAGGTAAAAATTAAGATTTACCAATCAAACCAAGCATGGAATTAAAACAATTCACAATAATCCCGTTTATGAAAAACCCTCTGTTCGCCGCTGAGCAAGAAATATAAGCCCAAATTGAACAACAAGGTATTATCATTGAAAAAAATTCAACCTATTGCATCCTATTGGGTTGTTCCCAAAAAACTAGATGCTTCAGGGAAACAAAAATATCGAGTTGTCGTCGATTAAATTAAATATCGTGGATTAAATGAAATAACCATAAATGATTAATTCCCCATCCCAAACATTGACAAAAAACAAAACAAACAAAATTCTACGCAAGTTAGGGAAGTGTCAGTATTTTAAGATATAAATGAATCCACCAGCAACTATTCAGCGTTGTATGAACGTTTTAAAAGAATTAAAAAAAAATATTGCTTAGTCAATCTAGACGGAATTCTTGGATTCTCGGCATGATTAACTGAACACTTGGATTCGTTGAAAAAAGTGTTTTTACAAATTAAGAGAAGCAAATTTAAAACTGCAGCTTGACAAGTGTGAATTTTTAAAAAGGGAAATAAAGTTTTTAGGTCATGTTATATGTCCACATGTAATCATGCCCAATAGTCCAAAAAAAGTGTATAGTGAAAAAGTGTAAGCTAATACAGATTTTTGACTTGAAAAAACGTGTTTCTGCGAGATTCTGACTCTGACCTCCTTTATCAAATAATTTTAAAAAAAGGAAAAGAATTGATTGTCGAGTTTCGAACCTTGAACTTTTGCTTGATTTGAGAAGAAAACTTATTCAGCAAATTTTCTTCTATATGGACTTTCGTAATCATAATTAGAGTGTGATCATGACATTCGTATGTATATATTTGCCAAAGCACAAGTCTCTAGTACTTGAAATATGTTTTTTGCAAATTGGGGCGGAAGGGAAAATACACATAATACTAAATTAAAAATTTGGCGGCTCCAGCTCTAAAGATGTACCAAATTAAATTTTATTGCCAAATTTCGAAAAGGTTTTTAATCGATAACAATTAAACAGTAATAGTTATCGATTTTCTGAAATAAACTCGATCTGCGCGTGATATACACGGACCTACAACAAAATTTCAGTCTCCACGGACAGACGGATAGGCGGACAGACAGACAGACAGACGAACAGGACTAAATCAACTCAGCTCGTATTCTTGATCAAGAATATATATACTTTATTACATCTTAGCAAAACCCTGATTTCCCATTTTCAATGGATTCAATTTATAAAAATGGAGAATATATTCAGGCTTATGAAAAATAAAAAATTATAATTTCAAGCGACCCCATACTTGTTTGCCCTGATTTCAAAAAATCGTTTCAAGTCAAAACGGATGCCAGTAATGTAGCCATAGGTGCTGTTTTAACACAAGAAGCTAAAGCAATTTGTTTCGCTAGCCGAACACTAAACGATCATGAACAAAATTAAAACACTATTGAAAGAGAATTATTAATTATTTTGTAGGACTTTCGACGTCTTAAGTGACCACAAGCTATTGGTTTGGCTTCAATCAATACAAGACCCAAATATAAAAATACAAAGGTGGAAAGTTTGTCGGAATATAATTTTACAGTGAAATACATCCAAGGAAAACCACAATATGCATTTATGCATAAGAAGAAATAATGTTAGGAAGTACTTGTACAACTGTACATAGTGGGGAAGAGGATAGTTTATCTCTTATTCATTTAACGGAAAAGCCTCTTTATCAGTACTCTTGACAGGTAATCATGGGCACAAGTGACAATAATGCAGTTAAAGAAGCACATTATTTAAAAAAGAAAATTATAATAAATTGTAAAGACATAACTTTCGAATCTGCAAAATAATTATTAATACAGCACTTTTGCGATAAATCCAGTGCACACTACATTGAAATTGATCGCGACTTTCTATATATATATATATATATATATTTTGTAGGGCTTTCGACGTCTTAAGTGACCACAAGCAAGAAGAAGTAATGTTAGGAAGTACTTGTACAACTGTACATAGTGGGGAAGAGGATAGTTTATCTCTTATTCATTTAACGGAAAAGCCTCTTTATCAGTACTCTTGACAGGTAATCATGGGCACAAGTGACAATAATGCAGTTAAAGAAGCACATTATTTAAAAAAGAAAATTATAATAAATTGTAAAGACATAACTTTCGAATCTGCAAAATAATTATTAATACAGCACTTTTGCGAAAAATCCAGTGCACACTACATTGAAATTGATCGCGACTTTCTATATATATATATATATATATATATATTTTGTAGGACTTTCGACGTCTTAAGTGACCACAAGCAAGAAGAAGTAATGTTAGGAAGTACTTGTACAACTGTACGTAGTGGGGAAGAGGATAGTTTATCTCTTATTCATTTAACGGAAAAGCCTCTTTATCAGTACTCTTGACAGGTAATCATGGGCACAAGTGACAATAATGCAGTTAAAGAAGCACATTATTTAAAAAAGAAAATTATAATAAATTGTAAAGACATAACTTTCGAATCTGCTAAATAATTATTAATACAGCACTTTTGAGAAAAATCCAGTGCACACTACATTGAAATTGATCGCGACTTTCTCATCACCCAAAATGCTCACAAGGAGATAGTCTCTAACCAACTAACAGCTTCCATTGTAAGAGCATTATTATATTTAAAGGATATACAAAGTTACGGTGAATTTAAAAACTTTATATTAAAAGATCATATAAGGCTTATCAACCCTGGCATAGAAAAATGATACAACTGTTCAAAGAAAGCTATAATCTTCTCGACTCTGGAAAATTATTACAATATATAATTAATCAGTGCGATGATGTCAATTAACGAAAACGGAACATAGAAATACTAACGCCCCGTTGGAACTAACACCAGAAATATTCAACCCTAACAAAATCTTTATGATCAGAAGTTCTATATTTCCGAGAATAAAACTCATCTAACATATATTGATATTTACTCATAATTTGTCATGTTACAACTACTACTGAAAAGCCGTGACTGGCATGAAGCCAAACGTGCACTGCAAACCGTGGGCAAACCGACAACAGTCAAAGCAGACAGGGCCTCAGCATTCACAAGTAACGCAATTAAACAATGGTTGAATTCGGAGAAGCTTAAATAAGATTTAACATTGAACGATTTCATAAAACATTAAACAAGCGCATTAGAGTAATAAATACTAGGTATCAGTGTAATAATAAAGAAAAAAAAAATTTTAATTGAAACTATTATATTCATTTATAATCACAGAGCAGGTAGAACACCAGCCGATCTATTTATTTTTACAGGCAACCGGATTCAAATTTTAAAAGCATAAAGAGATAAAAAGCTAATGAAAATAGAGCGGATTTTATCAAAAATTATAAAAATACAAACCATAAAAAATACCATTATTAAAAGGCAAACTACAAAGCCCATTCAAGAAGACTGCTAAAATTAGGGCTGTCAATGAGAACACTTTAGCGAATTAAACAGAGAAAGGGAGTTCATTTGTCATAAAAATCAGTTTATTCGAAAGAAAGTTATTAATGACAGGAAGTAACACTTATACTTATGACAGTTGACCTCATCTATAAAAAAAAAGTCGCACAAAACTTCTGAATTAGGATAATTATTAAAACATAACGTCAAATTCATTCAGAATCGATATTTGCATATTAAAGCAAGTGAGAAAAGTCTAGTCGGAAGTGCCCGACTAGGAAATCCCCTGAACATCCTTCCGATCTGCGTTTTTTAAATATTTTCCGTATTTTGTATCTATCACAAACTAAAAAATAATTTATTATTACAAAAAAAAAACAAAAAAATAGAAAAATGTGTATAAAAACGCATCACCTCTAGCGCAACGCCACTTTATGTCTGTAAAAAAGCGCTAGTCGGGCTGCCCGACTAGGAGATCCACTGAACCCTGCCACTTTATGTTTGAAAAAAAAAAAAACAAAAATAAAAAGAACATGCTGACTCTAGCTCCAAAGATGTAAGAGACATAAATTTATTAGTGAATGTCAATACGAGGCTTTATTGAAAAAAATTGAATGGTAACAGTTATCTATCTGGATGTGATATACACGAACCTACAAAAATATTTCAAGTCTCTAGCTAGGACGGACAGACGGACATGTCTACATCGATTCAGATCGTCGTCCTAATCAAGAATATATATACTACCATGCCTACTTCTGCTTGTTAAATACATTTTAACAAAAACATACCCTGATTTCCCATTTTCAATGGGTTCAGGGTATAAAAACTTAGACACGTTCAGAATTTGATCAGGGGTCTGTACAGCGACGCGCATTGCCTTTACCAACTCGACTAATAATCAGACGAACAGTCGAGAATGAACGCGTCTTAATGCTGCTTAGCTTTGCTGGCCATGTGTTTTTGGAAATTAACCAAACGTTTTGTATGATCCCTGGTGGACTTCAATGAAATTTTCAGCAATGATCTACATATTCTATTTCTAATTTAACATATACGAATATATATATGTATACAAGCAATATAAGAACGCGATCTGCTTACTACGCAGTTAACGCAGCGAATCAAGCTCATTCGCGCTGCAGTATGGGCTATATTATGGAAACTTAATTGGTGAATAAGTTTTCTTATAGATGGACTTTCATAATTAAATTTTAAGAGAGTAATCATGACATTCATATGTATATTTTTTTATACAAATTTTTGCAAATTGGGGCCGAAGGGAGCGTGGTATCCAAAATATAAAAAAAATTGTATACAAGCTTATGAAATTTAATGTGAAGGTGGTTGTGATAATTATTAAATGTGTTAAATGGTGGTGCCCGACTCTCAGATACCCAAACTGTTTTGCGAAAGATGCCCAGGTACAACGTTAAGTATATGAAATTTAATATTTTTCAATTTATTTACTTTAAAATAATACATTTTAGTAATTAAATAAATAATATAACTTTAATAAATTATAAAATTAAATAATTTTACAAAATATTATTTTAAAATTATGTTTTATTTATTTCAGGTAAACATACTATAATAATTGTCACAACCACCTTCACATTTAATTTCTTAAGCTTGTAACCGTTGGCCAGTTGGAAAACAACTTTAGTATTGCTACTAAGCTTTTTTTGTTTGCTTTTCTGTGGTTGATCAATTTGATTGTTATACATTTTTATACATTGTTTGTACCATTTAGAGAGTCTGGCTTAATGGTTGTTGGTGTAGCCATTGAATGGGCGGAACTGGACTAGGATAACCGTTTGTAGACTGTCTATACTGTCGATAACTATTAATCACGATTTATTGATTGCTTATCAAATAAAAACACCTGAGGCGAACATTGTTATGAGCAATATATATGTGTGCTTTGGCAACGGATCAAGGATCTGTAAAGGATGAAATGTGTGATGTGACGTGTCTCATTCAGCGGCTTAAACAATTAACACTGTATATGAAACTAGTCACCAATAAGGTATTGTTTTACTTGGAAACTTCAACTTCTAAATAAATATACAATATGCAAACTATACACAAATTAAACTTCAACTTCTAAATATATATACAATATGCAAACTATACACAAATTATGCATGATGGCCACTTATTGAAAATACCTTTGCCTATCTGTCTGAGACCGTCTCTATCTGTGTGTGTGTCAGAGTATAGCTGTAAAATTACAAGGACCCGAAAGATGACAGGCAGGAGCAGCAGCTGCACCGTTGCAGTATAAACAAATATAATTATGTGTGCAAATAATTACATTACGCTGGCAGCTTCAATCAGGTGACCCCAAACAAATGGCATTGGTTAAGCCAATTCTGTGCATTTTCGGTGGAAGCGGCGATGGGCGGTTAGCAGCTAACAGCTGCGTGAAGAACGAAATACGCATTACAAAGCCATGGAGTAAGGTGTGCTTCCTTCTTCCGCATGACACAATCACGTATGTATTTGTGTCTATATGTATGTGGAATGCGCAGCAGACAGGAGGCAATAGCTGTAGAACTGAAATTTGTATAATTTTTAAGGGTCCAAAAGTGAACCAAACCCACACATGTCCATTAACCCAATCCAGAACTTGGACCAGCTCATGGTTGAATTTGCTTCTGTTTGGTAAAATCACTGAAATTTTTTCAAAATAACTTGTGCGACTCCTTTATACAGTTGACACAAGGAATTCAATAAAATACAGAAATATCTGCAAAAAAAGGACCACTAAACAGGCCAGCAACCGCCTTATTGCAAAAAGAATAAAAGCAGAAAGAAAAAGAGCAGGTGGTTGCAACCGACTTTGAAATACTTTCTAAATTAATACTTTTCTGATATATTTTATATATTAAATCTTAGTTAGCTTTCAATTCCCATAGTTAACCAACTTTATTTCCGATATTTTTTCTGTTTCACTTTTAATAATGTCTAACTGGGACTTATTCGCAATGATTTATTAAAAAAATTCCATAACTTGCTTGTAAGGAAGCCCGACTTAAATGCCTCGCTTGTAGCGCAATCACAGTTGGGCGGGGCTGTGGATTCTTTGTGGGTTTTTGTATGCATTTCAGGGCCCAGTACTTTTTATGTTTTCCGTCATTTAACGTATGTACATGGACGTCAGGTGCATGTTGGCATTTCTTTGTTAACTATTCAATTCGCCGCGTGCATGGAGAGGTTGTGGTCTCCGCATATAGAAAAAAAGTTTTAATATGTGTGCCGAAACAATGAAAACTAAAGTTGATCATACGTCAGCACGAGACTTTTCACGACAAAGTTGCAAGAATCAAAATGCAATGCGGCACGTTGCACGTGCTACTTTAGGTTGCCAAAAATTATTTAGCACCAGTCACGAGACTGCTACACGCCATTATGCACAACCACTTATTGTAGCAGCAGCTAGAAAAACAACTACGTCGTACAACGTAGAAAGAGGGAGAGAGAGGAGAGGAGAGGAGAGGAGAGGAGAGGAGAGGAGAGGAGAGGAGAGGAGAGGAGAGGAGAGGAGAGGAGAGGAGAGGAGAGGAGAGGAGAGGAGAGGAGAGGAGAGGAGAGGAGAGGAGAGGAGAGGAGAGGAGAGGAGAGGAGAGGAGAGGAGAGGAGAGGAGAGGAGAGGGAGAGGAGAGGAGAGGAGAGGAGAGGAGAGGAGAGGAGAGGAGAGGAGAGGAGAGGAGAGGAGAGGAGAGGAGAGGAGAGGAGAGGAGAGGAGAGGAGAGGAGAGGAGAGGAGAGGAGAGGAGAGGAGAGGAGAGGAGAGGAGAGGAGAGGAGAGGAGAGGAGAGGAGAGGAGAGGAGAGGAGAGGAGGAGAGGAGAGGAGAGGAGAGGAGAGGAGAGGAGAGGAGAGGAGAGGAGAGGAGAGGAGAGGAGAGGAGAGGAGAGGAGAGGAGAGGAGAGGAGAGGAGAGGAGAGGAGAGGAGAGGAGAGGAGAGGAGAGGAGAGGAGGAGGAGAGGAGAGGAGAGGAGAGGAGAGGAGAGGAGAGGAGAGGAGAGGAGAGGAGAGGAGAGGAGAGGAGAGGAGGAGGAGAGGAGAGGAGAGGAGAGGAGAGGAGAGAGAGAGGGAGAGGAGAGGAGAGGAGAGGAGAGGAGAGGAGAGGAGAGGAGAGGAGAGGAGAGGAGAGGAGAGGAGAGGAGAGGAGAGGAGAGGAGAGGAGAGGAGGAGAGGGAGAGGAGAGGAGAGGAGAGGAGAGGAGAGGAGAGGAGAGGAGAGGAGAGGAGAGGAGAGGAGAGGAGAGGAGAGGAGAGGAGAGGAGAGGAGAGGAGAGGAGAGGAGAGGAGAGGAGAGGAGAGGAGAGGGAGAGGAGAGGAGAGGAGAGGAGAGGAGAGGAGAGGAGAGGAGAGGAGAGGAGAGGAGAGGAGAGGAGAGGAGAGGAGAGGAGAGGAGAGGAGAGGAGAGGAGAGGAGAGGAGAGGAGAGGAGAGGAGAGGAGAGGAGAGGAGAGGAGAGGAGAGGAGAGGAGAGGAGAGGAGAGGAGAGGAGAGGAGAGGAGAGGAGAGGAGAGGAGAGGAGAGGAGAGGAGAGGAGAGGAGAGGAGAGGAGAGGAGAGGAGAGGAGAGGAGAGGGAGAGGAGAGGAGAGGAGAGGAGAGGAGAGGAGAGGAGAGGAGAGGAGAGGAGAGGAGAGGAGAGGAGAGGAGAGGAGAGGAGAGGAGAGGAGAGGAGAGGTGAGGAGAGGAGAGGAGAGGAGAGGAAAATAAATATAATATCAATATATAATATATATGCTTATAAAAGCACATATTTCAATTGCATTGCATATAATGAATATAGGCAAAATCTCGTCAATGATCTAAAATTCTTAAAATGTCGCCACATTTCATTTTACAGAACTTGATTGACTCGAAGTCTAATTAATAGTTTGCAATAGGCAATACAAGCCCAATCCCTGATTAAATGGGGAAAAGAATACACTTTAAATAATTTTCTGCTAAAAATAATCTCTTCTTCAAGATTCGAGCTTGATTATACTAACTATGGATTAGTTACCCCGTTCACCATCATACACTATCACGCAACCATTGAACAAATTAAGGAATTAAGAATTCAGAAAATCAACTAGTTTGGTAGTCTTACTCTTTGCAAATGATAATTTCAACAAAATGTTAATTAAAAAAATTTTCATTACATCCAATACTTCATATATTTAACTATGAATCGAACGCAAAGCTTTTGACAACGTAGCTTCCCAGGACTTAGCATGTCAGGTGATTTCTTACGCCAATATCAATATCCTGCTCACCTCTAGAAATAGCTTCGACTAAAAAATATACATTTAAGTAACCTTGAGAAGTACTAAAACCCGTGGGGATGACAGCACGAATGTCGCCCTGTGAAATGCACCTTTGTTCTATCATGTGAAGAATATAATGTCATACTTACTATGCTTTTACTTAAGACTCAAATTGCGCGGACCGTTTACTGTGTAACGTACTTTTATTCATAAAACATCAAGCATCCTGAGGAGCCCTAAGAGTGCTCAAAAATTGAGTTGCACTTATCGAAATTTCCATAAAACATTATTACTGTCTCGAACACCATTTATCCGAAGCCAATACCAAAATTAAGAACCGACTCCGCAACCAACCAAGCGAGGATAGTCCAAGAAGTATTCATATTTGGGGGCATTTTTGCTATAAAGTCAGAAAATATTTAACCTTCTGTGCAAAACGTGGAGTGTGGGCGCTACAGTTTTTTGTATTTCAGCGAAAACACCCAAATTGACCGTGGCTTCCATTTGGGTCTCGCGCCGCCATTGCATGTATATAATAAAATACAAATTGCAGACAATTGATTTTTCATATGATTTCTGCATTCCTATGTGGAAAAGTAGGCAAAGGTTAATTGCCCTATGCTTCCCTTGTCTGCCACCCCTCCTACATATGTGGATTGAAATGTCAAAGTGAAATACAGCTAGTTATTGGCCCTTGTGTGGCAACTCTCTGCTCTTATGAGAAAGAAATGATAGTGACCCGGTCGGAAATCTGCGACTACAAAATGCAGTGTTTTCTGCAATAAATGGGAGTTAAAAACTTTGAAACTTCTTTTAAAATAGTTTTGCCAAAAAAGATTAGTAAAACATGTCTGGTAACTAATTATTTTTAATACAATATGTACTCATTGATGTACGATACATGTGCATACTTCAAAGTCACTCTATTCATATAATTGATCATCGCTCAGGATAAACCGTTGACCAAAATACAGTCGTATTAAGTAATCTTATGTGTTTGTTTTAAAATAGACTTTTACCATAAAGTCAGGTTAGACTTAATATAACTAAACATACCAATGGAAAGTATTATTTGTATGGATACACAGAAGTAAATAGCTGTTATATTTGTAGAGCTACAACAAAGTGATGCGTATGCAAATAAAATAAATATAATTAAGCAATTAAACAGAAAAACATATTTGTACCTGCCGCTAAGTGGACAATCGCACAAACCAAACAAATAAGATTTACAAATATCTAAAATGCAAACAATCCAAGTTCAAAAATGAATTGGTCAGGAATACATTTGAGCTTCGCGTCCAGGTGATGATCACCAGGTGTGCCACGTGTGGTTTACATGCAGATAAATGCATAAGTGGTACTTTCTTTCAATTTTACTCTGTTGTATATTCAACATGTTTTTTGACATTGTTTATGCTTAAACAAGGAAAAAGTGACTGAAATTTATATAAATATTAATATTATATAAATGTTAAATATCGACTGACATTTGACACTTGTCGGCATTACTACTTACAACAATTTCTTCAAATATTTCTAATGAACTTGTAAAATGAGCTCTATTTTGAATTCTTTTTTAAAATCTCCATTCAATATTACAAACTGTTTAATTGATGAAACAATAAAAACATGTACATAGGAATGTGTGTATATCTGACAAATATTTGGGACATTCGGTCGCCTGTACTCACCTGAACGGAATGATCCAAATTATTGATGATGCGTATCACTCGGCCTGCACTGCGCTTTATCGAGCCCGATGTGGTCGATAATGTGCCCAAATCCGCTTCCATTATTGAAGGTTTTCGACTGGCGGGCTTGGAGCCCCAACCCTGATTTCCGGGCGAAGCGTACCACATGCCGTTCTTTTTACCGTAGCTGGCGGGCTGTCCATGGAAACAAAAATAAACAAATAGGAAAATACGTAAACTGTTGAAAAGTCCACCACTGACCATATACAAATTTATATATATGTATGTATGTAGATAAATACATATATACATATACGCGAATGTGTGTTTTATGTTTGTGTGTATATATATGTAAATGTAGCTGTCGTTTAAGGGTAGGCGTTCGGTTCGTTAAGTTTACGTCTTTTGTGAAAAATTTTCGCGCAAATCCGAAATTAATGAAATTGTTTTGCTGAACGCAATTTGCAGGTCAAAATCTGTCTGTATATATATATATATATATATATATATATATATATATATATATATATATATATATATATATATATATATATATACATATATATATATATATATATATATATATATATATATATATATATATATATATATATATATATATATATATATATATATATATATATATATATATATATATATATATATATATATATATATATAATTTTGAATTCTGAATGAATGAAATTGTTTTGCTGAATGCAATTTATATGGTCAAAATCTGTGACATATATATAATTTTGAATTCTGCTTTGATAGCTCTATTCCTTGGCGCTGTTCATTTTTTCTTTGTTCTCTCATTTACAGTGTTTTGTGAGTGTGTTTGGTCTACTTACCACTCACGTTCGTACTTGTGTTGCTTGTGTTTCTCACGAAACTAATTTTGTTTTATGCGTTCTCTCGCGACGTTTCGTCGCTCTGCCCTTTGTGTGCTATTTGTTGTTTGATTCGCTCTTTCAACACATTAATCCTCTATTTGTTTATCTATTATTTTGTTTTTGATCTCTTCTTTAGTTTCAGTTTGTTTAACCCCAATTGCCAAAATGATTTCTTGTAAGAAGTCATGTGCTATTAGGTAAGTTGTAGATTCTGACAAGTGCAATTTGTTAGTTGATGGTTGTGTGAGAATATGATGCACACAAAATGTGCAGGCCTCACCAGGCAGGACTATGAAAAAATCATGTCCACTTGCAAAATTTGTTGTAGTGTTTTACGCTGGACTTCTCCGGGTTGTTTGGAAAAACAAATAAATTTTTCCAAGATGTACAATTCAGTGCGGGCTCAATTTGTAAAACTGAGCAATATTTCCAAACTATTATCTAGTAACCTAGAAGCTGGTTCCCCTCATTCCATACTAATATTGTCTCCCAAATTATTAGTTTTTCACCTTGTCCTTTCTCTATATCAATTCTACTTCCATAAATCTACACAGGCTCCTAAGAAAATATTAAAATCTTCCCCGATTATTGCTCAAACAATGACCAACACTCTGACCACTTCTCCCTCTCTTAATATACCCACTTTATCTGTCATTTCTCCTCGAAAGCAAGTTTTCCTATCTAAGCTTTCATCTGATATCTGCTTTTATTGCCAGCAAAATTACAGCCAATATTTTTATCTCGAAGTTCAATTTTGCGACCCCTCGCGAAATTGCTTCATTCAAAATCAATGTGCCTACTGAATTTTTCTCAACTACATATGTATGTGTAACCCCAAATATGGTCACCCCATGCAGCTGTGCATAAATTCAAACATAATCATTAAAGCCCTAATTCGGTACAAGGATCATCCAATGTTGTATCAAAAAACTAAATTATGCCCTTCCTTCTCCTAAACTGTCTGTTATTTATCAAAACTTTCGAGGACTAAATTCTAAACTCAGGAGAAATTTTGAACAGTTTTAGTATTCAAGTGTTTATAATAATGAGGTACTCTCAAATGATTTAACTATTTAACTATTTGTAAATTTTAAGCATAATTCTTCTAGTTTGCCTGCCACATTTTTTCTTGGATTAGATAAATCTTGTAAGTCTTTTATGCCTCGGAAATCCCTATACCACTTCTTACCCTTATTTATTTTGTGCAACAAATATTATTAATGCTTCTTTTTCCCTGCTTCTCTGGTTCAAGTCCTTCGGTCGTAGCGAAACTTTTTGCATTTCCGAAGTTATTTGAAAAATAATAGCATCAAGCTTACAACAATCTTGTAAGTCCACTATTTCACTCTGTGAGGATGGTTTTGCTTAAAATCGATCAACATCGAATAAATCGCTGGAATTTACCTCCCTAGTCAGTGATAGTTAAAAAAAATACAAACTGATGTAATATATACTAATTTCAGTAAAGCATTTGACTCAGTACACAATGATATATTTGATTACTTAGGATTTTCCCCAAAACTTGTGTCTTGAATTTTGGGACCGCTACTCTACTTCTTTTAGGACCCCTACTCTTTTCCCTATTTATAAATGTCCTTTCTAACTGTATATCTCATTCAAAGATATTTATGTATGCAGATGACGTAAAACTTTGTCTTTTGTATTCTTTCTTTTACGCCTACATTTCTGTCAACTTTTGTGTTGCATTTAAACTGCTCTAAATGTATGATAGTGACCTGCAGTCGTACTTTTCCATATATTGCCAATTATTCAATACGATACAATAACGATTCCTCTTGCAGCTAATTTTTTCAGTTAAAGATCTTGGGGTACTCTTCGACTCAAAACTTAGTTTCAATACTCATATCTTAACCATCATAAATGAAGCCTAAAGTGTTCTTGGCTTTATTAAACGTTGGGCTAAAAGGTTCAACGATTCCCCTCATAACAAAATTACTTTATATTTTGCTAGTACAATTTACTCTACAATATTGTTCATTTATATGGTCTCCACAGTATAAATTGTATCAAGATCGAATTGAATCGGTCTAGAAATAGTTTCTACTCTTTAATATTTTAATATATTTTACTACGTATTTTCCAAGAGAACTTTCTTGGCCGGACTGCCAAATAACATACCTCCATCGGGTTGGTGATATTATTGAAATTTTTTATGTTAGTTTAGGCTATAAAACATATTCGATTAGTTTATCTATAAGCTTACTCACGTTTTGTCAATATCTTTAAATTTTTCCCGATTGTTGTTTAAAATGTTGCCAGGCTTATTTAAAAGGTGAAACATCATTTTAATTTTATACACAAACATAAGGAAAATACCGATGGAGCTCTAAATGCAGAAACTCTAATTGAAAATTATCCACATTTATTTGAAACACAGATCTTCAGCCAACATTTGTTTATGTGTGACAGCCTGACCCCAATTACGAAGCAAGGCCTGTGGAGTTCAAAAATTTATATATATATATATATATATATATATATATATATATATATATATATATATATATATATATATATATACATATATATTATGCGTTAAGCACACATATGTACTGTGACGCAGCACGTACAGGGCCCCATCCAAATCAAGGTTCTTAATTGACATTCAACAAAATGCAGTAAAATCGCTGTGTGGCAAGCTGCAATGACTTTGAATGTTAAAATTATAAAAATTGTATCAGCCACGTTCTCAAATATTTTATTTTCCAAATGCGAAATCTTACAGCCGGATATGTGTGTCTCAATAAATAAATAGCGGCACTAAGTGTGAATATAACTACTTTCCAATCCAACTATGCTAAATATGCAAAAGATTCGTTTCAATGGGAGGGTCGAGAAAATGTCTCACAGTAAATAAATGATTTGAATTAAGCTCTCATGAGTTCTAATAGTTAAATATTTTAATTAATGGATGGACAAACTATGGGTTGAATTAATGAGTTTTTTGATTAGTTTTTGATTTAGAATATATAGAAAGAATCTTGAAATGCAAAATTTTTAAATGTTTTGCAAAAATATTGAACGGAATTTTTGTACATTCTTTATGCAAACTAAGTGACTGAATGTTCTAGGCAGTCAGTTAGTTGTCTTGTCCGGCCCAATGTGAAAAAAAACAAATAATTAACTTTATTTTCTATCATTAAAATTAAAATACCAGTTACAAACTAAAGTGAAAAGTAAGAATATTGCAGTTGGCTATTCTAACTAACTTATAAGGGGTCTAATGTAAAATGCAAATCACGATTTGTTGTCTTATTATATTTTTAATTGCTTTTTGCCCAAAAAGACCCATTTTAAATTTAAGTGGAGCTTTTGACATCGAAATGGTTTAACCTATAAATTCCTTCATGAATGTATTATAAAAGCTTATAGCAGGGAAATGATTTGAACCCTCAATAAATTTTGTTACTGGGCTTACATCCTCCGATGAAAACATACTTTAACTAATGCACTTATAGCTATGCTACTAAGCAAATAGCTTTGCAAAAGCTTAAATTACGCGCTCAATTAAACTTTGAGCAACTCGGAAAAGTGAGCAGTAGTGCAGGCAGACACAGTAAGCGCAACTTCAAAGCCCTTCCTTTGAGGTGCAGCCTCGCAGAAAATTCATCGAAGGAATCGACAAGGACCACGAGGTCTTCAGTCCTTCAAGGGGTATCCCAATCGAAGTTACAGCTTACTCACACTTCCTCCACATAAACCATTATCGTCTTGGTTATTATTACTTGGAGATATTTAATTTTCATGTTTGACAATATACCTAATGCATGTATATATAAAAAGGTTTTGCCAGTCCTTACAATGAGTTAAAGATAGAGTATCTGCAAAATTTCGAGCTTAAGCTCCAAAAGGGGCGTAAAAATTAATTTTGGGTCATCGATAGACGAGGTCTTCAGTAATTCGATATACACTTTTGCCGTTTTCCACGCAACGCTTTATCTTTTAGATCTTGCTTTGTCAACCCGAATATATATTCCAAATTTCAAGCCGCTAGAATCAATACTGCTCAATATAAATAAGAATTTGTAAAATCACTTTATAGTCAGATCGGATTTGCCATACCCACTGTGGGCGTGGATATATTTTATATATAATATATATGATTGTTTATATACATATAATTTTTTATATATATAATTTTTTATATATAAAGGTTTTTTTATATATATATTTTTTTCCGAATTTCAACTCTCTAGCCCATCAACTTCCATGGTTTCTGATGTACCGATTTTCCACGCCACAAGTGGGCGGATCGGGTAATTCTATGGTATACATGAAAACAGACGGATGGACAGCAAAACGAACATTGCCTAAAACCAATATAGTCATTTTCCCTTTAGGAACAGAATATAAAAAGTAAATCAATAGTTTTTAACAAGATAATAACTTCTCAAACTAATAACTAATCAATTTGTGATCAACGCATAAACATAACGTGCGTCACTAGGTACCTAAAATTTTCTATTGGAAATGGAGTCAACCAGATTGTAAAGTATATATACATATAGTCTATATATATTCACAACAACAGCCGGGCCGACTCTACCCTCTCTATCTATCAGTATGTATGACGTCGATCTTGGAATCTATAAAACCTAGAGGCTTAAAACTAGCTCTATTTATATATATATATATATATATATATATATATATATATATATATATATATATATATATATATATATATATATATATATATATATATATATATATATATATATATATATATATATATATATATATATATATATATATATATATATATATATATATATATATATATATATATATATATATATATATATATATATATATATATATATATATATATATATATATATATATATATATATATATATATATATATATATATATATATATATATATATATATATATATATATATATATATATATATATATATATATATATATATATATATATATATATATATATATATATATATATATATATATATATATATATATATATATATATATATATATATATATATATATATATATAAAGCCACGATATGACGTCGATCTTGGAATCTATAAAACCTAGAGGCTTAAAACTAGCTCTGTTTACAGATTTGCCACACCCCAATTGATAATATATATATATATATATATATATATATATATATATATATATATATATATATATATATATATATATATATATATATATATATATATATATATATATATATATATATATATATACCAATTGGGGTGTGGCAAATCTGTAAACAGAGCTAGTTTTAAGCCTCTAGGTTTTATAGATTCCAAGATCGACGTCATATCGTATATATATATATATAGGCGTAGATAAAATTTTTCTATTGATTTGACAGAAATGATATATATATATATATATATATATATATATATATATCATTTCTGTCAAATCAATAGAGGAGGGTAACAGTAACTAAAAAACTTTATAAAAATTTTTATCTACGCCTATTTTTGTCATAATTTGGAACAGAAGCTTCTATGGGAATAACGTATCTCACATTCTGTTGCTTGTTTTTATTTGCCTTTTACGATTTTCTATAATATAAGGGAAAATGATATTAAAATTATACAAGGACTGCTTTTTAAAATTTTGTTGTACATTTTTCAAGGAATGTCTAAGTTAAATCAATAGATACGTTGTTTCCTGATACACCAAAGCCAGAAAATGGACGAAAAACTCTGTCTCTTTGATCGATTTGCCTTAAACTTATTTGTAAAGAAAGATATAAAAATTATTAATTGAATGCATGCTGCAAAGTTGAAATATTTGAAAACCACTCGCTTGTTATCGAGTTTGTATTATTGGGCTGCATGCAAAAGGCATTATATTACTTTGTAGACTTCAAATGATATATTTAAACATGCACATACGGTGAATCAAAAAATGGCAGTCGCACAGCCTGTACACGTAGACCATTAAAAAACACTTAGAAAAAGAACAAAAGTCATTTAAACTTTTTGCCAACTTTTTTTCTTCAGTTTGACTGTGTGTATACGGCAGATTGCAGAAAAAATGCGAAATTAAGAGATGTGTGCCGGTGGATGTTGGGCTGTGGGATGGTCGGGATGTTGGTAAGATGGTAGGTGTGGAGCCATTGTTTACACTGAACACTGACCCAAGACTTGGTCGGCGATGTGAGCATCACAAAAGGCGAACTTTCCTCGCTATCCTCGTCGATGTACATTTGGGTGAAAGTTTTGCACTGGCCGTTGATGAGTCCGTGTTGGCCTTTGAGTGTTGGGCGTTCCGAGCCCTCTGGGTGCGGCAGTTTGCTTACTTTAGTTGCCTCTTTGCTTTTAATTCACTTCCAGTTGCAATTTTTCTTTGCAAAAACAATAATAGCAACAACAAAAACAGGAACTGTGAATAGCATTAAGTTAATAATAAATAAATGTAGTTTTCTCGCCCGCCTAAGCGAAGTTTTATAGCTTAAACTTTCACTTTGTCTAGCTGCCGTTTTAAAACGTGTTAATTGCAATTATTAATTAATTTAATATGACTTTAAATTAGTTGATTGTTTGTGACGGGCAAATAGATCGCGCCTATGCAACACTACATGATAGATAGTCATGATCATAGTCATAGACATAGTCATAGAAGTAGAGTTAGAGTCGGAAGGGTAAACACCAGGTTGATAACGGCAACTGTTTTATAAACTTTAAGTTCGACTTTAAATATGTTTTTTTTTTTCAGAGATTCCTTGCGTCGAACTAAGCTTTGCTTTCATTGGCGTTTGCCAAACGACTGCGGCTAAGGGGCTGAAATTCAAAATCGAAAGGCTCATGTTGAAAACGCCACGCCACGCCACGCCATGCCACAACACGTCACGACACGTCAGCTACACACTACGTTATGTTACGTTACGCTATCCGATATCATCTGACCATATATATATATATATATATATATATATATATATATATATATATATATATATATATATATATATATATATATATATATATATATATATATATATATATATATATATATATATATATATATATATATATATATATATATATATATATATATATATATATATATATATATATATATATATATATATATATATATATATATATATATATATATATATATATAGCTTGTGTATAATACACGTGTAGTATACATAAAGCATGTTCATATTGCCAATTTGACGCTCAGCCTTATGCCATCGCGAACCCCGTTTTTGCCTATTCGCATATGAAAAACTGCACACAACTATAAGTGTATACCACGACATCTGTGTATGTGTACCTAACACAATTGTATGTTGCGTATTCTAGTGTATACTACTACTACTTTTATACTTGTATTCATTTATTGTTTAGTCAAATCAGCAACTGCGATCTCTAGACTCACGCAGAAGCTGCCATTTTGTTTTGTCCTTTTTCTGTTTTCGTTGTGCTTCTATTAGTAGTTGCGTTGCTATTGGTATTAGCATTGGTAATAGAAGAAATTGCTTTAGTATTTGTTCGTCAACAATGCTGTAGTACCGCCACTCATCGTTGAGTGGCGCTCTGCACACATATTGTATGGCAGCAGCTCTAAAACGGCGCCAAAAATATTGTATACATTTGTAAGTCGGCAGATTTTACAGTCATGGGTAATATTCATGGACCACTTAAAGTATATTGGATATTTTTTAAATGGTATCGTAATCTTGCAGAGTGATAGGATATTAATGACTGTTGGCAGATACAGCTCCTACTTGACAACGTTCTGTGCTGAATATTTTGGTGTTCACAAACTTCCAGTTACGGCAAAAGGAACTCACTTGGATTTTCCCACGAACACCATCAACATTGGCACTCTCTGCCTTTGTGTGTGGCTTTGTGTTGGCTGTATAGTGACTGGTATAGTATTGGCATGTTTCTGTTAGTATTGGCTTTGGTATGGCTATTGTTGGTATAAGTGAAGAAGAGAAGGTACAGAAACGTCAGTAGCGTAGCGGTAGCACTGCTTCATGGATTGCTATTGGTATTGGAATTGGTATGCATGCCAAGCAGTTGCGTTCTAA
This sequence comes from Drosophila anceps, assembly GCA_035045945.1. Classification (NCBI taxonomy): domain Eukaryota; kingdom Metazoa; phylum Arthropoda; class Insecta; order Diptera; family Drosophilidae; genus Drosophila; species Drosophila anceps. Next base: position 42,831 of record JAWNON010000185.1, read on the forward strand.
GCTCCGGCATTCGCTGCTTAGACTGGCCTCTACTCTCAGTAAGTTTTTGTAGTAGTTAGCTTATTGCTTTCCACTTTGAAGTAGCTTATGTGGATATTTATTTCTATTTCGGTTGTGTTTGTGTTTCATTTACAACTAGCACGCACTCTTATCAACTCCCACTCTCCGGCGAATTGTCAAGTACATTCATTTTTTTTGGTTCTGATCCTGTTAGACACGACTTTTCATCAACATCCACGATGTGCTATTATTTAGTACTCTTCTAATATTATTAACACTTGCTTTATAGAATCTGTTTCTATAAAACTAGTTCCTCGGTTTTGAATCTAACTAAATAAAACTTACAATTATTTTGTTTTTTACTGAATAGGTCACATGACATATTAATAATGTATTTTAAAATAAAAATTTAAAAAATAATTTTTGACATTGTTAGAAAAATATATAAGACTGACTATATCTTTCAGCTCTCGCTGTCAGTGTCACAAATATTGAAAATATCTTATCTTCGAACAACATTTTAGGCGCAACACGTAAGATTGCTTCAGTCAGGACTATAATATACCCCGAACTTTAAACACAATCCAATCGCAATTTTTCAAATATTCGGTAATGTAATGTAATGAAAATGTGTATGCTTGGCGTTATGCCAATTAATCATATGTATTCTTCAACTCTCCATCTTCTGTTTAAACTGATTTCAATAAATTTTAATCAGTTGATTTAGATATTACAAAAATGCATGCTCATTATATTCATTCGCAAAGTGAATTAGTATTTTGGTTTTGTGCAATGTCCGTTTTGTACGTCAGGCCGTCTTTCCATATGAATGCAAGCTATTTCGCCGCTATTGAAGCTAGAGAAATTTAAAACATAAGATCAAGATTTTCCCTATGCACCTATTTATAAAAATTCCTTTATATTTTAAGCACTATTGATGCGAGAGACTTAATATTTAAAAATATTTACTCAGTTTGGCAAACCAAGACCAAAAAGATATAGCGAATATGTCTACGCCCATAGAGTCCTTGGCAAACAACAAAAGCTCATATCTCCTAAAGCTTCACAGCCAGAAGCTTCAACATTAGATAATTGATTTAGTAGAAGGCTACTCTTTCGATGGCTTAAAAATAATTTTCAGCCCTTTTGGGAGCTTGGCATACCAAAAAATAATCTGTAATTCAACATTTTTTATGTGAGGGAGCGTAGCAAATTGGTAAAAACTGTATATTCTAAAGATTAAAAGATCAATAAACTCAAAATTTTAAGACTAAATTACTACAAATGGCCAAATCAACTCAGCTCTTCAGCCTGATTACGAATATATGTATGTATGTAAATTTTCACAAAAGCATTGAGCCCTTAATTCCCATATTTAATCCGTAAAGGGCATAAAAATATTGTAAAACGGAGCCCGTACCCAATTTATAAAAAAATCAAAATATAAAATTTATATGAATGCATTAAATGCGGAGACTCTAGTTTTAAAGAGGTAAGAAATGAGAAAATGTATTTATTTTTGTTAGCAAATTTTATTTATTGTGAATTTTACACAATTTGCCTATAAGTGGAAAAAATCAAAGCTTTCAGAGCATACATACACAATCTTCACAACAGTCGAGCTGCTAATTTTGAAGAAACAATCAGTATTATCAGAATAAAATAAAATAAGATAAGATAAGACGTCTGTTGTGTTGCCATTTATTCAAAGTCCATTCAAAGTCCACGAGTTGAATCATTTTTTTTAAAGGAGTCAGGAGAATTGTTGCAAAATTTTATAAGCTACAGCTCTACAAAAATTATGGAATATACAGGTTCACAGAGACACTATGCGCCAAAAAATTCTTGTGAATAGTGCTATGAAGACTACCATAAAAATTAAATGTATCTAGTGAGAAATCACATACAACAATACAAAGCTTTAAGCAAGTAGCCGATATATACAAATACAATAAAAGCAAATCAAGAAAAGAAAAAAAATAATAATTTACAGTTGGAACTAACAAAAAACTGAAGTTTTTTAAGACAGAAGAGTTAAACTGACATCCAACAGCTGATTGAAGAACTTAACAGAGATATAAACGGCATAAAAATAATTGGACGTTATAAAAGAGGCTTAATAAAAGTGGAAGGTACAAAAACGATAACAAAGAATCAGAAGAAAATATCATTAATTTATGATCACCAAATATTTGTGTTCTTAGCTGCAATCTATGTAGAATGGCATCAATAATCTAGGTGTTTAGCTATAGAACTATACACTTTGGCAAGCCCTTACCTAGTCAATTTCAACACTCTGTCCATTTAAATGTTTGGAAATTTAATCTGTGAGCAGAGGATATACCATTCCTGTAAGAAAACAATTACTCAATTTCCCAAACTTTAAATTTTTCGCTGGTACACTTTGTCGATTTGATATGAAAGTTAGTTTAACTCTGACATGATTAATTCCGCATCAATAATTAAAAATAAAAAAAGGGGTGAAACTTTCTTTTTTTAGCAATCAAATTGAGTCCTAATCATATTAAACTTAATGTCTCTTTGGGTTGTTCTCTGCACTGTAACGAAATGTTGTCTTGTATATGTTGGAGCACTTCAACAGCTGTGCAATCTCAAATTCAATCAATGGAGCAATGGACACAATGCGTTTTATTGAAATTCTTAAATTGGAAGATTAAAAGTTAACTTGATTTGTATAGGAATGTTTGCTGCTGCAACAAAAAGCGGAATATATGTACACATACAGCAAAAATCTAATTTTGTCATATTCAAATTTAATATTTCTTTTTTAAATTGAAGTGTAGGTTATATTCCCTTAGATTTTCGCTTTCCATATTTGAATCGAGAATCTGTTTTAGTATACCCTTATACTAATTTTTAATTGCTTCAAACTGCTCTCAACTAATTCAACCCGAGTATTTTCTTTCTCTATTTATACGTATCTATAAAAATCGTGTGCCATGTTATTTGTCGACTTTCTACACTGTTGCTATACTTTTTAATAAAAACTACACAATAGGCCAAAATATTCGCATTGTCGGCCCACACTATGTCAGTGGTCAGTGTTGTGTTGCCTAGTTTTGTGAGCAGAGGCGACTAGTGAACATATTTCCAATTTCTACTGTCGTTCTCATGGTCCACACTTTAGTTTGGACCCTTTGTCTGACTTGGTGGGGTGTCGCATTGGTTGAATATCGCACAACTAATAAAACTAATAAAACTTTACCGATTTTATGCCTTGGCGAAATGATTCCTGCGGGCCAACTTTTTATAGTTTTTAGCACACATAAATCAAAGATCCCAGCCGAAGCCAAAGCTAAACAGCAACTCAGAGTCTCCTATATACAGTTCCAGGTTCTGGTTCTGGCTCTGCTTCAGTTTTGATTTTGCCTCTGGTGCTGACCAACGCGTGCGTGCAAAGTGAAAAACTTGAACTGGACACAGCCGTTTCCATTATTGTTGTAGACGACAAAAAGAGTCCGAAAGTAGAATTAAAACAAAAGCCCTCTGAGCCATAAGCACAGCTATAGGTGGCCAGGCAGGGAGAGGAAGTATGTATGAGAGAGGGAGAAAGAGACAGAGAGAGAGAATGGGAGAAAGAGAGAAGGAGAGAAAGAGAGAGAGAGAGAGTATAAAAAAACCAGTATGGCATGGAAAATTAATAAAAGTCATAATACTCACAATTTCCTTTACCCTGCCTACTTTTGGACACAATCTTTTTGCATATTTGAACTACGAGTATACTTAAGGATATTTCCTGGGAAAACTGGGGTAGACCAAACAAAAAATAAAGCTTCGGTGGTTAGATACTATTATCCCCTGATGTCCTGCTCGCATGCGTTCCTTTTGACTTAAATAGTTTCAAGTGTTATATATTTTTGCCTCATTTATGCGTCCTTGATAGTTTTATTATTATTATTTCTTCTTCCTTACTTACTAAATACGAGTAAACACGTACATACTGGTCGCTCCACCACTTCCAAGCCTCTGTCTGTGCACAATATTTTTTGGTCAACCCTCATCTGTTTTACCTGATAGCCCCGCGCCAGCTCGAATTATTTTTATGTAACATTCGTGCGGAAGTGGCATGGCTAGTGACTTATCGCCGTCATTCTGCGGGTACTAGTTGTGCGTCCATTCGTCGGCTATTGTCAGCTCCGAGTTACTTACTCTGAGCGTCGTCGTTTGAGTGTGCGTGCGTGTATAAATAATTTCGGTCTTTATTATTTGTGTTAGGTGTAAATATTTCAAGCTCACAAATCGGCCAAATACAAAAAAAAAAAAGAGAAAGTTGTAGCTCGCGACGCAAACAAGAAAGAGGTCGAGGTTTATGGCTTAATTATTCCAATGCATGAAACGCGTTGCCGCCAGACCCAAAGCCAGAGCCGAAGTCAAAAGCAGAACCTTGGTCCTTTTATACCTCTGCTGTGATGGGTACCCCTTTTTATTGTGGTTATAACTTAACAAATGATTGCTAAAGGCTTCGGCACATTCAACCGGTGACCCGTTCACTCGCTCTTTTGGTTCACGTTATGCATAGCCTTTGTTTCGATTGCTTCTGATTTTCATATATATTCCTTTACGCACGCATATAACACATAATTTTTTTATGATTTATAAAACTTTTAGTGTGGTATATTTTTTGTCTTAATTATTTCCTTTATGTGCGCCTTTAATTAATGGCCACATCAACACAGGCCTCACTTTTGAGTGAAGTGCTCCCGTTTTCTTAGTTTCCAGTGTGGAGGTCAACATTACCATAATTTATGCAATACAAGAGTGATCCAATTGGTAGTTTCTATTCGAAATATTTTCCTTTAATATATATATATATATATATATATATATATATATATATATATATATATATATATATATATATATATATATATATAGTATATAATTAGTTTAACACGCCTGGAACACTGTCTCACCGCTCGATCTCAGTGGAAAAGTAAAAAGTAACTTATTTATCAAATTTATCAAGAATTTGTCAGCAATATGAAGAATAACGATTCGCGATATTGATCCAATATATATATATATATATATATATATATATATATATATATATATATATATATATATATATATATGGATCAATATCGCGAATCGTTATTCTTCATATTGCTGACAAATTCTTGATAAATTTGATAAATAAGTTACTTTTTACTTTTCCACTGAGATCGAGCGGTGAGACAGTGTTCCAGGCGTGTTAAACTAATTGCACTTCGTGCCGAGAACCTGTCTTGGGTAAGAGCCTAATGAGTGCGGCTTAGCACGTAGCAATGCCAACTTTACTAAAGCATCTAAACCATGTTTGAGAGCCACTGTGTGGGAGTATGACCAGGCTACTATGTGCTAGCAGTGTCGACTGTCATGGACATGCTAAGACAAATAGTATATGGTACAAATATATACATACATATAATGGTATACAACAGGAAACATACATGTGTCTTTAGCATGCACAGTGACATTTTCTGTTTCATTTTTTTCATCATGTCTGATAGACGACTCGTCAACATGAAAGTGGAGGAGCGTCACAAAACTTAACTATTACTTCAACTGTTTTCGCATTGCTGCCTCAGTCTTACGTCCGGAGTCCTTTTCTTCTGCCCATATGCGATTGTGATGGTGTCCGCAAGGGACGTGTAGTTACATACATACATATATTTTATGTTGACTGTTGCATGCGTTTGAATAAGTGCTGGGTCCCCCACATATGCTGCCAGATCAGACAAATAGCAAAGTATACACTTATTATTTCTGATTTTCTTCTCACATGTCTCTACATAGATACATACACACACATATGTATTGCATTAAAAATATCCACACCACAAACAAAGAGTTGTACCCCAGTTGACAGTTGTATATGGAGTTTCAATGTCTGAAGAATGGCATAAGAATTTGCTGGCATCTTTTCTTTTGCAAAACGGATACGTTCCCATTTTTCATACATTGTGCTTAAGTTTATGCATATATAAGGTCTAGTCCTTGGAAATAACAAACTGATACTGCGGCATACTGCGTATGCAAATTTGACAATCTCCGCCTCATTATTTGACACCATAATAATTTGTGACCAGAATACATTTATGGACACTGACGTAAGGACACATGCAGCCACATACACTCTCACATATAAATATGACGGCTGGTTAATAAGGAAATATCTTTTTACACATGTGACCCCAATAATTTTCAGAGTTCTTAGAGCCTGAGTCATTGCCGAGCTATGCGCTTGTATTACTAATAATAACCATTATACAAATGCACGCGGCGTCTGAGTGGGTGTGAGTCATTGTTCGTGTGTGTGTGTGTGTGTGTGTGTGTGTGTGTGTGTGTGCGTGTTTCTTTGTATGCTGGTGGATATGTGCGTGTATTTTCATATGCTGGATAGAGGGTGTATATTTTGTGCTCTGTTATGATTTATTGCATTCGTGTGCCAGATTTTACAAATGTAATGCGCCACACTCCTCTCTCTCTCCTTCTGTCTCTCCACACGCTCTCTCCTTTATATGCAAAGTTTCGAATATTTTGCTTGCCTACACTATGTGAGTGCGTCATTGTACTTAGAATCTGTAAAATGTTCATGTGACTATATGTGTGTCGGTTAGTGCTACAGCTAGCATAAATATTCCGCTTGGAGTAATATTTCTTTCAGCGTTTTGTGTAGGTCGTAAAGTGGCGTGGACATACGTGTCTGAATCAGTTGACTTCCGTTTTCATTGAAAATGCTAATTTGGCTTTGTTCCAATATATTATTAAAATATTTTATATGATAAATTTTTAAATTGATTGTAGTATCCGTCAAGGAATTCACTCCTGATAGTCTTTAAGTAAGTCTACTTTTGTCGAAATTGCTGATTACGATATGTGCTTTCGATATAGCCATGTTTCTAATTACTTCCCATTGCTACAAACGAAAAGTTGATTTTAATGATGAATGTGATATGAATATTTAAGTAATAGTTAACGATTAAAAAGTTTTTGTACCGCCTATAATATACAGAGGAACAATTACATAATATTTTCAAAAAATTGTGGGGATATAAAACTTATAATGAAGCCTGTCGCTATCTGCTAGGAAAATTTGAATTGTTTTCGCATGCCAATGAAATAGAAAGCACATACAAAGCTCTAATGATGAGGCTGGATATTTTAAAATCAGCTGTCGCCATTGAGAAGGGATTTCTGTGCGTTGACGTGAAAAGTAAGAGAGTCAATAACAGCAAATTATACTTCCCCTCCATTCATAAAAAAACTTCCACTCCATTGTGATCTAAGTAAAATGCAATCAATATAAAATTTAGTAATCATTTTAAAGATATTTTATACATACATAGCAAACAGTTGGAGCAATATTATGGGAACTTATTTCTTGAACAATTTTTCTTGTAGATGGACTATCGTCATCAAACTTTTAGAATATGATAATGACATTCATAAGTATGTATTGGCTAAAGCACAAGAATCTAGTATTTGAAGTATTGGTATCCAAAATTAAAAAAATTCAAAATCTTAGTATTTATCACACGGATATACACAGTAAATCTAAAGCCCCTTACTTTAACGGTATATGAGTTCTATCCTTCACATCACAATAGATACTTGCAGGCACATAATGATATCAAAATCTATCAATCCAGCAGTAGGCCGCTTTCTCTTCTACTAACCTTCAAAATGCATTTGTTTCTAATTTCCACAAGTGCAAGATATATAAATCGAGATAAATCCAAAGCCATTAGCTTTACAATATCTTTGGTAAAGCGGTGTCGACAATGCCGGACATCTACAAAACTTATTTCATGATTTTAAATTTTTAAACTGAATTTGTGAATATAATCAACGAAATATTAATAAATAAATTGATTTATTATATTGAAATTGAACTGAGCACTCTATTAATTTTTGAGAACAAAATGCAAAGTGTTAGCTAATCAACATGTATGATCATAGTTCGAAATTAAGCCTTATTTTAGAACACAGATCCGGAATGGGTGTTTTGTACCCTAAAAGCTTCTGTACGTTTCATAATTCAAAATATCATCAGGCTATAAAACCTGATAAATTATAAGTGAAAAGTTTGTGTTTCTGTCACAGCTTATTTTTCTTGCAGCATTAGAGTTGCATGTTGCAAAAGTAGCAAGATTTAAAAAAATTTAAATTTAAGCATTTAAGTACTTTAGGCATTTAATCAGTTTACTTTAAATTATACACTTATGTAAATACATAATTATGTAGTTATTTATTGATTTGCTCTCTGAATAATCGCATTGACTTGAAGGAAAGATTACAACCATTGATATTTACGTGCGATGTTTGTAGAAAGGCATTTACAGCGGACTCTTTCGCCCAAAAATCACGCAGTGTTGACTTCTCAGGTGGTTCTCGGGTCGGGTAGGTGGTCATCTCCGTTGTGGTCGACTCAGCGTACATGTGGTCGGGAATTGGCTTTTCTTGTGCGGATAAGTTACTCTTGATTTTCAATTTTTACCATAGAATGTGTACCTTGACTTGATTCGCCTAATAAATGAATTAAAGCCACGGGTCAGTTGGCCTGGCCTGATTTGTGCGGCAATGTATAGCTCAGGTCTTGCTTTCACTCTGGGTCTGACTGTGCCTCTGGTAATTTGAATAATTGGCGTTACGATACCATATGGACCGTGTAAAAAAACATTTATCACAGCTAATATAATTAATGTCACTGGCACTACACTTGCAGCATAAATCACATTCCTTGAGAAAACCGTTTGCACGTACTTATCCCGCGCTTAGCAAATTATATTTGAGCACAATTTATAAAGAGCTACTCGTGGTGTGCTATTTAGACCCGGACCCGGACAACCAAAATACCCGTGCTGCCGTATTACAACTGTTTGGTCTGTACGAAGTGCTTGCGACATTTAGCTCTTCGCGTCTATGTCCGTTAAAAAGTTGTAGGTCCGCTAGACCACAGGCGACAATATGGCGCAAATATTGCAGTGCATACATAAACATAAGCAAACAAAAACCGATTCAAAAACAGCAACGGACAGGCCTGAGTGGTTTGACAGAACTGCACCAGTGTGTGAGTGAGTTTAGCAGGGTCTAATGGAATTTTCAAATAGCTCACAAACTTTATATAAAATCTACACAATACTCACAAACGGTTGCACTAACGGTACCGCCAAAGAAGACGGTAACGGTGACTGTGTTAGAGTTGGGGCTGAGATTGGGTTTGGTTGTGGTGACATGTTAGCCATCAACAACAATGTAGACGACACACATGCAGAACGACAATGGCGGCGTTTCAATTGCATTTCCGCTTGTACTAGTTTTCATTTCAAAACTCATAAGTTTTAGTCAACGAGGCGAGGTTGACGATAGCAATGACAACGTCGTCGACGACGTGACAAACCTAGAGCATACCCAGCTTAGCCGGCTGCTTGGACAGTGCACGATCTTGTGGCTGACAGCGCTGCACGACTATGTGTAAATTCTAAAAGTTTTCAATATGTCGTCGTATTGCGACACACACTGTGGAGCAAACGCAAACTGTTACTGGCAAAAATAAATAATTCCGTAAACTGTTTAGCAGATAGAAAATCACCAAGGGGAGATATGGGGAATTTAAGACACACATATATCCAGAAGTTCTATAGTAAAAGCCAAGGAAAAGATTGACACTCATTGACTCATTTTCATTATGCAATTTTTGGTATTGATCCCTTGTCTGGGAAGCGAAAGCATTCTTGGAAAAAAAACGGAACTGTGCCCTAGCGCCCAAGAGACGGCCTCGGCCACTTCCGCCCCTTTTCAGCTGCTTGACAACTTTCTACATTAGCGCACAATGGAACACGACACACAAGTCGAATTTGTTGTCTGAGCCATCAATTCAAGTTGAAGACGCCTTCTCGCCATTCCAGCTCTCGTTCCCATTCCCATTTCCCAGCCAGGCGACATCAATTTTGCTTCGTCTGTGTTTTATTGCTGCGCGCATTGAGTCAGGACGACGTTGCCTACTTTTCAGCGCGTCGAGTGAATTGAGTTGTTTTGCATAGTTTAAACAAATCCCTTGACGTCTTGGTCAGGAGTTATGAAAATACGATGGGGTCGGGACATTGTTACTACACAGAGATGCCTGTGAATAATTTATATGTTTTGAAAATGGGATAAATAGTTGAGGTGCTTTGGCTTGTGTCGTTGTATAAAATTTGTGATCATTTGTTTCAGCCGCTGTTGCCAGTTGGCTACTTATTTCTTGGCAGCCAATAGTCAACCGTGCCGGCATCTGGCACAAACTCTTACCCGAAAAAATAAAAATAAACAAAAAACAGACTACCATTTCTAATTACTTTTATTTAGCTCTGGCTTTGTGTTGGGCTTTGCGGCTGTTTAAAAGGAAGGGAAGATGCCAACATTTCGCTAATTTGTATGGCGATATCTCTGAGCGCGTAAAATTTGGCTTGGCTCCGTACAAAATACAATTATCCGACGTCTTGTTTTAATTTTAATTGGTTCATTCGGATTGAGGATATAAGTCGTAGGATATAACGACGACTTACCCAGAATGAAGTCTTTCGTTCGTCTCAAAGAACTTAAGTAATATTCAAATGATTTTCTAAGTAGCTGAGTATCTTTAAAATTAAAAATTTGATAAGACTTTTCTTAGAATTATGATACTTTTTGAAATAAAACACAATCGGTCTATTAATTTATAGCTGTACAGCTGCAACCACAGCAACTTAAAACTGTCCTCTGATATTTATTCAACGCCACTGGTTGTTGGTGTTTACGTCGCAGTTTCTGATGCTGCAATTAAAAACGCTGATATATGTTCTGTTTACAATTCAATAAATTCACGCAATGCTTTTTGCCATCTAACTGTCTAGCCATTTGACTGTCCGACAGTTTGACCAACCATTTACCCTGGACGCTACTTTTAGTCCAATGCGCCTTGTATACAATTTATTTTGACTCTTTGCACGCAAACAATTCCGAATCCTGCAACGAATGACAGTTTAATTAATTGCCACACTGTAATGCGTTTTAAATTGTCATGTTTATACAGGAATGTACGTCGGGTGTCGAGATCCCGAACACTCTTACAGTTCCCTGCCAGTCGGCCTGTTCAAATTGAGTGGGTGGTAGCTGGACATTGTTTGTTGAACAATGGTCAAGAATAGAATTCAATCAGGCAAAATACTTATAATATTCCTGGAAAATCTCTCAGGGATGAATTAAAAAGTCACACAGCTATAGTCAAGAGCGATCTCATATAGATACCCTGAGAATAATTTAGTGTTGTTATATTTTCACAAAACAAAAATTAAGCATGTACGCGCCCTCAAATATGTTCCCGTGTTGATTCTTCTTTCATCAGAATTTGTTTTTTAAACTCATTCATGAAATGAAATGAGTATATTGGTTAAGACGAATCACCGTCTTACTCTCTGTCCGTCTGTACATCTCTGCGTCTGTCCGTATGCACGCAAGCCATTTCACCGCTATTGAACCTAGAGACTTGATATTTGGTTATATATACTAGTGTATACCCTCGAATTAAAAAACGTCATAATTTTCATGATACGAAGGGACGTAGCAAATCGGAAAATGCTTTTTCCGGTGTGTCAGAAGCCTAGGTATTTAAAATACTAGAGAGTTGAGTTGCGCTAACAAACCAAAATCAAGATATGGCGATTATATCTATGTCCATCAAGGCAAATAAGGTAAAACTGTATATTCTACAGTTTTAGAGAAACAATGCCAAAACAGCTGTTAGGATCATATAAGGAAGTATAGGGCATCCTAATCGCAGCTGCAAAAAAATTGGCTGATCAACCTAATGGTATTTAGGATCCGACACAGCCGATTAAAAGACTATAGACCTATAATAATTCACTATCTAGAAGCTTTTTAACACACATACGGAGGTATGTCTTTACCTAGCCTTTGTCAAATGACTTCGTTTGGCGAAAAACAAATTAGAGACTAATAAGTTTTGCTTACTCTTGAAAGAGAGGGACACATATATCATCTCATACGTAATCTTTTAGCATCATTAGGACAAAACCCACAATGCTTACAGATACATTTAATTTCTGACGCAGATCAGCTATCGTTACGGTCAAAGATAGCACCAAAGCTAAAAATTAATTTTGTTATTTAACTACAGGGAGCACTGAATAACTACAATGTATACATAGGAAGTATTAAAAAAAACTTAGAACGTAACTCTTCAAAAAATTTAAAGTTAATTATTCACTCCGCCTATTGCAGGGTAGTTATACTACTACAGAGTAGTTATACTACTGCAGAGTAGTTATACCGGTCATATAATCTCCTACAGTTTACATTAAGGCTCATAATGGGGGAACACGTTTATTATTTAACCATCCCTCCATACGGACCAGCGCGTAACAAAACTATGTAATGAATGCAGTTTTATGCACTTACCTTAGTTGTTCAAGCTAACTGTTTTAATTGATTACATTATTATAGGAACTTATTTAGTTAACAAGGCCAAATTTTCTAAATGGTTGGCATCGAACTACCAATGTCCAACTACTCATGTCCTACTATATGTTGGCCTTTTGCTTCCACCGAACAAAATAATATCAAATATACATAAGAGATATGGTAATGTATTTGTTTACTAACCTCCAACACATTGAAAATGGGCTTCATGACTTTATTAAGATGTATGTAGCAGGCAGAATGCATACTATAAAGTATGTATATTCTAGCCTTGTCCGTCCATATCTATAATCGTTTCGATCTCAATACCTATAAGAGCTAGTGACTTGAAATTTTATTTTACAATCCATTAGATTAAATGTTTTGTTTTTCACTTTGTAGAGGGTGTTTTATTTTATTTTATTTGATTTAGTTTTTTTTTTTTGCTTTGAATTGAGATAAATGTTAACAAATAAAAGATAGAAAGTATGGAGTAATATGCAAAATAATTGTTCACAAAGAAATGGTTCTGAAACACAGAATCAGCCTCTGATTACTGGTTTTTGTTATAAATATTTTTAAGAAGTTTATTAAATTCTTATTTTTCGCGTTTTTCAGCCAGATTTAAAAACCAAATAAATTTTTTCCTGTAATATATTTAAATGACCCAAATTTGAACATATTGAATATTCTGTGTGTAGTACTTAAAAATATAACCACTGTATTTGAATGATTTGTTATTAAGGAACAAATGTGGTTGTTAGCTTTAATATTTTCAATTTGTGTTCCATTGCTTTTAAAATTTGTTATTATTTTGCTTGTATGGTGGTACTGCATTTCTTTCTTGTCTGTTTTTAATTTCAACACCTTCACATTTTCATATATGGCTGCAATATTTATTTAATCAGCGCCTGCCGCTTTACATCAAAGCGTTGGATTTACAGTTGACCACAAAAGTTGAAATGCCCGAATGGCATTTAAATGGCATCACTGTCTATTATGATTTGAAAATACCTCGTAATTCATTTCAGTAATTTGTTAAAGTACTTTTAAATACTAGGTCAGAATATGCATACGGATTATGCAGCAGCAACAACACCAGCTGAACTTTAGTCAAATTTGCCAATCGAATGCATTTGTAACAGGCGTATGCGTAATATTAATAGATGTTAAGTTTGTGCTTACGTTGGCAACGTGTTCAAAGGTTGTATTGCCTAATAGGAAATGCCTCGTGGTACACACATATATGTATTTATGTATATGTATGTTTAGGTATTTCGATTGTAGGCCATAAAACCACACTTTGAGCTTAATGGCGATAAACCAAAAAGCAAACGGCTTGCAGACGTTACGTGCAACAATTGTTTATCGAATCAATTCACTTAATATGCAAAGCAATGTTGACGTAGTCAGGAATGCATCAGCCTTCAGTTGAATTGGCAGACGAGCATCAACAATTCATTGTAATGGCCGTCGGCGAAGATGGTTGCAGATGAGATTGTCCTTGCTGACAGACGCTAACGTGCAATTTGCGTTCACATCTCAACCACATGCATCACGTAAATGGCAGCGAAATTCATCACTTGTCAGTGTATTCTGGCGAAACTCTGTAGTGTGACACAGATGCATTGCGGTTATAATTTTAGTGCCTTTTTCTTTCGCAACAACGAGGAAGAACTTTACATTGACGTCCAATTTCGTACGGTCGTGCGCTTCTGTTTTGCAGTTAATTACAATACACCTGGCCATGACTCCTGACATTGTGTGCTGCATTTGCGATGCAGCAGTTTCGCTTTTAGCTTGACGCGCACGTTTGTGCCAAAAATCTTAATTTCTTTTGGACTGGTTTGAAAGTCAGAAGCCTTTCGTGCCCATTTTTCTTTCAATTTAGGGCGCAGCCCCGGGTCTAAGCCCTTAAGCACAAGCACAATCCCAAGCCCAAAAGCGCATACCCATGCACCGACACCTTGTCAGCCTTTGTAATTTCGTGCATGCGATTTGCGATTGCCGTAGCCGGTTATCATTTTCAACTGGCTGCACCTCATAACTTTAAAGGAGCTTCAAATGTCTGAATACTAAAAGATTTTGTCATAACATTTATAGTTGGGTATGAAGCATTCGTACACACTGTAGACTAGCTAATTGACCACCATTGATTATGTATAAACCACAATCGATTGACCTTGTTGCTATTGGCCATTTTGCCATATGACCAATTATTTTAACAAGGAATGTGTAGTTTGCTGCACCCAAAATAATATCGGCTCCATGGAGCGCCCGCCCACTGGTCACGCACGCCCTGTGACGAATAAATTATCTTTAATACTTTGGTAAGCCTTGCTTTTGATTGCGTGCCAGCCGATTGAGTCCTGTTTAATCAATAATGGAGCTAGATTAATTTCTATTATTACATTTGCTTAGTGCGCTTGCAGTTGACGAGTTTTCTAACAAGAGCTCATTCTCTCTCTCTCTCTCTCTCTCTCTCTCTCTCCCTCACTCTCATTCATTCTATTTTCCTTCTCATGTATACAATTTTAATTTCCCTAATTTCCGTCGCAAGTTTTTAAATTGGCCCTTTTCTCATAAGGAAGAGTCCAGCGACGATTCGCAAAGCTACAGAGGACAACACTGGATTCTATGAACTTCAACCATCTGCAGCGCATGACTTTAACGCCGTGATCCGATGCCTGATGCTTTGGTATTGTTCCTTGTTGCCTTTTGTGCGCCTCTAGCTCCACTCGGAACTTCATGCCACAATAGCACCGACGGCGGCAAGACCGGAGCCTCGTCATAAGTTTTGATTTGGCAGAAGTCTCCTGCTGCGCTCTTGTTTGCCAGCCACGGGCAGTGCCTAGCTTGCTTCGGTGATGCAAATGCATGGCTTTGGCCTGGTATTAGCAAAAGCTTTTGTATCGACGATCTCAGAGAACGCTTGCCGAGCTGAGTACATTGGGACATCCCAGTCGGGGGATAGCCTAAGACGGATTATGAATGCATAAGTTCCTATCGGCACTGCTCAGACTTGAACAAAGTTATATTAATATCTTTCAATAGATGCCGTGGGAAGTGCAATTCGTCGATTGCATTAAATTTCAATTTTTGATTCATGCAAAATCTATCTCCAAAGTTTCATTTATCTTAAACTGTCTTCAAATTATGTCATAAGAAGTACCCCACAATATTAAAATAACTATATAAAAATGATAAAAATTTAAAAAGATAATTTTTTTGTCTAAAGTAAAAGTATTCTTTCGCGATTTAACTTTTACCGATATCGATTGGATTGATATGCTTTGATTAAACCTTTCGGAATGTTTTCAGGCAATTGTAATAATAACAAAGGAACTGTAGTAAAAGTGTCGATCGTTATCCTATAAGAAACAAGTATAAATTAATTTCTTAGAGAAAAATCGAAATCTATATAAATGAATATAGATTTCGATTTTTCTCTAAGAAATAAATTTATATATAAATGAATATTGATTTAGATTTTTTTCTAAGAAATAAATTAATACGTATTTCTTAAAGGATAACGATAGACACTTTTACTACAGTTCATTTGTTATTATTACAATTGCCTGAAAACATTCCGAAAGGTTCAACCAAAGCATATCAATCCAATCGATATCGGTAAAAGTTAAATCGCGAATGAATACTTTTACTTTAGACAAAAAAAATCAATTATATATATAAATATATATATAAATTTATATATATAAATATATGTATTTGCTCTTATCATCGTTTTTGTTTGTATCATCGTTTTTAATTTGTATCTGATATGGAAGAGTTTTGACTATTTTAATTGCTAATCTGGATGTCTGCGATTTTCAAACTTCATTGATATAATTGACGACCGTTAGTAAAGCCATGCCAAAGCTGTATTTGATAAGCCCTCTCGTTTTCTCTTTCACGATTCCTCTCTTAGAAACAACATAAAAGGCCATAAAACGCAAGAATTAATTTCTAAGTCAACCCCATTTTACGAATATACGTTTAAAAAAAAAAACTCCCACGAATGTAATACAAATAGCCCAACAGGCTAGAAACACTGGTAAGAGAGTATTACATAGTTTCAGTTGCTATACACATACTCTTACACATGCACTCACACACAGACGCGGCACAGAGTAGAGTAGAGTGTAGGGGTTGTACGACCAAATCGAGTCAATAGTCCATAGAACTGAGCACAGAGTACTGAGAACTGAGCACTCAACAGTGAGAAGGGCGAATGGTCAATAAAAACGAAAGTGTTCGCATGCAAAAATGTGAGTTCGGAACCAAAAATTGTACAAAAACAAAAGTGAGACTTTCTAAAGTTTTTAGGTCAACTGACCCGCATTAGCTGAAGTTGGAAAATGTTGTTATATATATATATATATATATATATATATATATATATATATATATATATATATATATATATATATATATATATATATATATATATATATATATATATATATATATATATATATGTCTATATATATATATATGTATATATATAGTGTTATGTATGTATTTATTAGTTTCTATTAGCATAATTATACCAAAATATTCAAATTTCTATTGATTTTGCACTAAGTTGACGTGGAAAACAACACTTAAACTTCAAAATGCATTGTGGTGTTAAAAAAAATAGTTCAAATTAAAACTAAACCCGCGTATAATACAAGTTATAAAAAAAAAGAAACTAACCTTGAAGGCCTTGAACGAGGAAACCACATAGAATGCACCGTCCTCCAGTTCATCTAGGTGGTATTTTCGGTCACCATCCATGGAGAAGACGTAGCGGGCACCGCGTGGCAAATCCATTTTAGGTGAAATCTTGTCGAGCAGATTGTCCAGCGAGGTAACATCTCGGCCGGGACGGTAGCGCAGTTCAACGCCCGGAAAGAAGGGGTCGCCATTGCGATAAAACACAATACGACGAGCCTTCCAGTATGATAGATTCGAGTAACGGGAGGCCGCAGCACTAGAGATTTCTGGCCGCGATTTTGATCGTACGAGCGGCACGACTGGCGGTTGCTCCGAATTCTCGCTCATGTTATCTAAATAGCTTGGACTAAGCGCACGACTATGGTTGCCGCTTTGAGCACCTGTGCCTGCACCCGTACCTACAGCTAGTCCACTGCCTCTACCGTTACGTTGAGACCAAATATCGTGCGAGGAGCCACCGCCAGCGGCATGGACTGGGACTTCAACTCCACCAACAGTCGGATCTGCACTGCTATTACCTTGCAAGTCCCCGGCTGCTAGGTCATCATCATCGTCATATTGGGCATGTTGAAGATGTATTTGAAAGCTTGTTGAGCTGCCGGTGCGTCGACTTGTGGGACTCTTAGTGAGGCTATTGCAGTTACTATCGGTGATTCGGCCCAGTCGCGAGTTGTTGTTATCATCAAACTGGGCTGTCGTCTGAGTAAATGTCGGCGAAACGTTTCCTTCGAGTTGTAAGTTCGAACTAATTTGAGGCATTGTTTGGCCGCCGAGAATGGGCTCGCCATTAACAGCTGCGAGGCCACCGTTGCCATCACCATTGCCGTCACCATCACCATCTCCATGACCAATATTAGCACCAGCACCTGTACCAACACCTGCCCCAGCAACAGCGTCTATATAGTCGTTCTCTTCGTTGGACATTGTCCGTGTAGTTAGAGTTACGCTCAAGCTCTCTTTGATTTTCTTTCTCTCTGTCTCTCTCCGTCTTCGTCTCTTTCGCTCTCTCTCTCTCTCTATATCTTTCTCTAATGTGAAGCAAATCTCAGCGTGTCGTTGCCTTGCGTGACTCCTTTGTTGTGGTCAAAAGTCTCCAGGGTAGCGTCTATGACGCGTTGACTTAAAACGACTTAAAGGAGCTGTTTCTACTCGATTCGCATATAAAATTTTGATTACCCGCAGTCGACGTGGGTCTTGTGTCCTGTGAGGTTCTTTATGCCACTTACACTTACGTCTGATATTGTTACGGAATACACAATTGTAGATAATCCTAAAATTGCAAAAAAAAATTTTATTCTTTGCGTATGGCGTTGATTAGAAAGACCTCTTAAATCAAATCACAAGTTTTGGTAGCACACAAATCTTGCCTTTTATGCTTTTCGAAGCTAGTCCATAGCTATTAGCAGGACACTAGCAAAAAACACCATGTCATGTCCATTTTCAGAAGCTTTTTAGATGCGCTCCAGACGCAACTCAACAACTGTCGGACCAACAACTTCACAGTTCCTTTGTCTGTAAACAGTGTAAGGAGCCCACTTGTTTTTCTCACTCTACTTGGGCAATGATGCCAGAGCAGGGCTCTTGAATGGAAAAATCGCGCACTATTTGTCTTCTTGCCCTTTAAGTCTCTTGAGCATAGGACTGTGACTATGTCAATGAAGTCAGCGTACGTTGGGCTCCAGAAGTGGTTGCTACTACAGTTGTCTTTAAACCAAACTTCAGACCAGCTGGTGAAGTTGCTCAGATATGTATATAAGTGGGAAAAGAATTTTTTACTTATATGCAACTCCACATTCTGAAGCTGACCAAGAGCTGGGCGTAATTTGCTTCAAGTGAGGTGGGTCTGTTCAGTTTGGCTCGTAACCACACAGACGGTTGGCTCATATGCAACTATTTCAGCCGCATTGAAATTTACCACTGCGAAGTTTTTTATTTTTGATAATGGTTGGTTGGTGGGACCGGCAGTGGGAAATTAGCGAAGGCTTCCACGTTTTTTAATTGACTTACCTGACTTATGTAAATTGTTCTTATCGCAACACGTTGCACTTCTTTGCTTCTATTAGTGGCTTGGGTCGTTCTTTGTCCTCTGCACTATTTTTTGCGGCAATTAGGATAATGTCACTTTAGTTGCAGACCTAATGATGTTGACTGCTAATGTGCAAACGGTTATTTTTTTTCGGATGGCAAAGATTCCCTCTCTTTCCCCTACACTAATTGCCTATCAATCAGGCACACTGGTTTCAACTTATTGAAGGTAAACACACATTTACTCGAATCAAATTTAATGAAGTCGAGCAAAAGTTTATTAAAATATCTTACAAGAAAGTTATCAAAACAAAGTGTGCAACGAAGACTGGACTCCTTTGGCAACTCTTGGCCGTGTTGGGCACAATGCAGAAGAAATTCCGTCTGGCAACTTTGCCGGTCGAAGTGTTTTTGAATTGTGTTTCATGTGCCTGTCCACTCTAAAGTCCTACATGTAGCCAATTTTCATAGAGAGCGTGCCTCGGGCTCCGACGAAGCCGTCGCGGGCATTGAATTACGTTTTGTTGTGTTGCTTTGATTGTGGTGCAGGCGCCTGACTTATGGGCTAATGCTGCCACGCGACTTCTCCGGCATTGCCACACCTCCCACCTCCCGTTCGCCCAATTGTGCCCTGCTTATAATTCACCCGTCCCTGTGGCGGCCATTGTTCCATTCGCCGTTCTTTAAACCATTTTACTGTGCGACTTCCTCCACCCCCTCAGAATCTTATGGTCTACAAACCTCTCAAAAACAAGTTAGCGGGAGGTTTAACCGCCTCGGCGACATTACGAGCAAAGTGCTCGAGCTCAGTTTGAGGTATCAGAAAAGTTAGCACTTGTTACTTAATCGCTCAAACGTTTTGTAGTCCAACGTATATACAACGGGATACCATACACTTAATCCCAATAGGATTAGGAAGTTAGCTATACTAACTTTATTTTTAGTTGTTTTTTTTTCATCAAAACTATCGAGACATGGACTATAAGACTGATATCCTATATATTAATTTTATTTCAGATACACACATAAAAGTTCAGTTTGAGCGGTTCGAATTTTTGACTATGATCACTTATTATAACAAAATTATTATTTGTTAATTAACAAGTAACAGGTTTTATTTTCAATAATTTTTTAAATCTCACAAATTTTTGGATTTTTGTTTTTTTCTACTGAGAAACTGACTACAATGTGTAAGTCTTAAGGTCAACGCGCCTATTTTGTCGTGAGCCGCAAATTTGCTGAGTTGTCATGCATTACGTGTGGTAACATCAGTGCCGACAACACCTTTCACCATGGCATGGTGCTTCTTGCTGCGACGTATTTCCCACTTAGTTTTCAACTTCTGGGGTAGTCTCAAGTGCAGTCCCGTCAATTTTGTTTTAGGTCACGCTATTTGACCAGAACTGATTAAGAGCATTGCAAATGATCTTCATTCTTATACCCTGTAAGCATACAATAAGAGGTAAAACTAAAATAATATTTATATAAATGCGTTGTAAGGATCTTATTATTCTTTTTTAACCTCATAGAACAAAATATGAATATATCACTTTAAAGTTGAACACAGGGTATCTTATATTAAGGCAC
Organism: Drosophila anceps; assembly: GCA_035045945.1. Classification (NCBI taxonomy): domain Eukaryota; kingdom Metazoa; phylum Arthropoda; class Insecta; order Diptera; family Drosophilidae; genus Drosophila; species Drosophila anceps. The sequence goes on from JAWNON010000185.1 coordinate 63,606, forward strand.
TTTGACTTATGTCATTCTTTATTACTCATTTTACAATTAGGCCAAGCTCTATTCGAAATATGTTTTTACCACATTATATTTCTAAATAGCGGTTGTGACTTGCTCTAGGTAGTCGCATGGTCTGGTCCTAGCTGGGTAAAGTGTAGCACCACAATCTCGCCATTTCCATATCCAACCCACTACTCCCCTAAATTGTATCGACGAATATAATACCCTATTGGAGATTTTGAATAACCTAGGAGTCAATACTTGAATAATTAATTTTTGAATCTTATGTGATTTTTGAATTGTTTCCATTTGATTTATAAAGGTTTTTGATTTATATACAAAAAAAAATTATATAGAAACCAACATGTAAAAAAAATAGCTTTTAAAAATATTTATTATTTGTTTTTAAATATTTTCATAGATTAAAAATAATGAATGGGGTGCAACAAAGAAATATAATTATGTATTTATATCTCAGTTAGTGTATCTTAATTACGACATACTGTTGATAACTGTTATTTCTTGCAATTAATAATTTTATTTTTTTTTCATACAATCGCCTGGGCGAAGCAACGTTTGGTGAAGTTAATGTATTATTTTAATATTATTTCCGAAAAGTGCGTGACATACGGTCATTGCAAATACTAAGTAAAGTGGGTGTATTATTTAGCTTCAAGTCAAGTGAAGTAAAATATACTAGAAAGTCAAAAATCACAATACAACTATTTACTTTCAGTTATCATGTTGATAAAAGTATTTTGGCATCAATAGGTAACTCCGCAATACTATATTTATTCAACTTAATCAAATCGCCTCCTGATTTGAGCTATATGTGTTATTTAATACATTTTTTTTTACTTAATAAATTTGTAAGTGCGATGATAGGATCATCATATAATATAGTAGTTTATTTATAATGAACGTCAACAATGAATATGTAGTGGAATATAATTAATCATATCTCTAAAACTGCCTAACATATATAGTTTGATACAAATATGTGTAGACGAATCTTCTTCCACAATACCCAGTTATTATTGATGGTGTATTACTAATGTATTAACTAAAGATTCGAGTATGGATGTTAGGTGATTATATTTTTTGAATATAGTTATTAAAATAATAAGATCAATACAGCATTGTTGCTCATTCACTTAATTACCTGCTTCGACAATCATAAACTAATTGCATAAATTAAAATATTATTTCACTTGGGCATTTCATACATAGTTCCCTTGCCACTATGATATTATACTCGTATAAATTCTTAGTCTTGCAATAGCATTCTATCTCCAGAGAATTGGAGATGGAACAACTAAAAAAAAGTGCACTCTGAAACATTGCGAAGTATTCGGATTTAATAAACGACACACACGATCTTTTTTCAAGACTCAAGACTAGGTCTCTGCGACGAAACTAAAACCAATCTAATATTGTTACTCTGATCATTCAGTTGATTGTGATACACAAGCATACACAGGCATAGATGACAATGATGATGATTAATGTATAAATTTCAAGATATTAAGAGATACTTAAGCACATAAAGAACAAATACCACTTTAGTAAGTATCACATGTGAGTGACAGTGCACCAAAACACCTCTAAAAAGTTCAATGGCACACGTCTATATTTTTATTGCATACTTCTGAGCGTGATTCTCAGTTCCTGTCTGGAGTATTGTAAATAAATACGATAGAAAAAATGGTGCAAAGGGTGTGGTCAAATGGCTGCAACGATGGCAGCATCTGGCATAATAACCTCAATGAGAACAAGAACGAGAACGACAACAATGGGGCTGTTTTAATGTGACCATTAAACAATAGCAATAAGGACAATGGATGCACACATCCACAAAGCCACCAGTGGTTGCTGAGCTATAGCGCTTGAAAAAAATCTCGCGCTTACCCAGTAAACAATTTTACAAAGCCTCAGAACTTGTGAGTCAGCTTATAAGTGAGCCAATCTATGACTGGGTATAAAATTGTTTACTAAAATTATTATAATCACTATTCAGTATTAGTATCCTCTCTAATAATGCGTCTGTAGCTTAGCTCCATAAATGGATGATTGGGTCATCCTTCATGGATAACATCGCGCGAAATAACATTTCAATACAATGTACGAGCATTACGTCCATCACACTATTCAAGGAAAAGAAATGTTAAAGAATGCAACTGCGAATGCAGAGACGTGACGATGACATTTGTGATGCTTGGAACAAGTGCAATAGAATGAATCACAACAAAAGCGAACTATTTTGTGGAAGAGCCAACAAAACAAAATGTCAATAATGATCCAAAGCCTGCCTCTGATTGTGCCAGCGGCCCCTGCCAATGATGTGGATGCTATTGCATTTACACCCAAATATCAATAGCTCGTTCCGTAAGCAATGACAGTTAAGAACTAAAATCTGATAGACACGAATACCCACATCAGTCCTGAAGCAGCAGTTATCTGCTTTGTCAAACTAAATAAAACGAATGACAAAATAACAATGTGAACAAGGAACAAGAAAGAGTCCTCTAGTCGAGACTGCTCGACTAGGAGAGCCCCTAAACCCTGCGCAGAAACGATATTCCAAACATTCTATGCTTATTTAACATATACAAATATATATGTATATACAAGCAACACATGATCGCACACATACGGAAGCACGCACACATAGGCACTCGCTCGCTTGGGCTGCAGTAAGGGCTATATTATAATATAACTTAATTGTTGAATAAATTTTTTTATATATGGAGTTTGGTATTCAAATTTATAATGCGTAATAATGAGATTCATATATACGTATTTGGCAAATCACAAGTCTCCAGTACTTAAAATACGTTTTTTGCCAATTTGGGAATAAGGAGGAGTGCTATCCAAAAAAAAACCGAAATTGTATAAAATATAAATACAAAGTGAGGCGACACTAGCTCCAAAGATGTACAACATATAATTTAAAAACTGCATTACGATAAGGTTTAAGCGATAACAATCAAATAGAATAGTTGTCGAATTTTTGAAAAAAAAACTCGATCTAAGCGTGCTATACACGGACTTAAAAAAGTCTCTAACTCTAAAAGGTTTTGAGATCGATGCGTTCATACATACGGACAGTCGAACGCACAGACAGACAGACATACATGGCTATATCAACTCAGCTAGTCTTCCTGATCAAGAATATATATACTTTATGGGGTTTGCCATGCCTTCTTCTGCCTGCTACATACATTTTAACAAAAACCATTATACCTTAATTTCCCATTTTCAATGGGTTCACGGTATAAAAATGATAAGCTCGTTCTGCCAATGGTATACACGAGTATACCTTTCAAATTTCTTTAACTTTTGTGGTTTACGAGGGCATTCATACGGACGGACATACCTATATCGACTCAAATCGTCGAATTGATAAAAAATATATATTAAAACCTTATGGGGCTTACCACGCCTCCTTTTACCTGTTACCCTGATATCTCATTTTCAAGACGTGCAGATATAAAGAGCAATATGAAGTTTAGTCTTAGTTGTTTTTTTTTTTTGCTTTTTCTCTTTTTTTTCACTTCACATCACTTCACGATTCAGGAAATTAATGGTTGTTTGGCGTTTTTCATTCCAACTGGCTGTGGATCCATAATCCCTTACTCCTACTGGCAGGCAAGACTGGTTGGATAACTAAATCGGCGACGAGCAAAATCATGCACCCTAACCACGCACCACTTGACCAGCTGCTAGTTTTGCACTAGCGAAGGGAGGACTATATGACTGCAGTCCCAACCAAAAAATCTTTTTTTCAGCTAGAGACAGGGTGATCATAAGCAATGCTGTGTACCTACAATACCACGTCGGGTATGCATTTTTTCCGACCATTACAGTATCTCCTAGTCGGGCACTAGAGTTTTCTTACTTGTTTTTTTCGATAACTTATCTCACTTCCTTAAATCGATAATTTGATCTTGCTTTTCATTTACTGTATATGCGTGTAATGAATACAGAGATTTTGTAATATTTGAATTTCGGATACCGCGGACCCAATCTCCAAAATTTGCAAAAAATGTATTTCAAATACTTGAAATGTATTTCATATATTTTGGAAAACGCACACATATGAAGGTCATTATCATACTCTAAAATATTAATCAATAAGCTATATCTATAAAAAAAAAGTTATTCAACAAAAAAGTTCTCATAGTATAGCCCATACTGCAACCCAAGCGCAGTCGCCGCGCAGTGCGTGTGCATGTGTGTGTATTTTTAGGAAATGAAATTTTACTCTACATTCTTTATATAATAAACTTAAGGGAAAAAAATGATTATTATACAAGCATTAAACCAATAAAGTCGATTGAAAAATCCAACGATAGTATCGATGGTAAAAAACAATCGGGGTATCAAACCATGATGGTTCACTATCGATGGTTCTGAAACTGATACATAAATAATAACATGTAAGCCTTATCAGAGCTGTCAAGATCACAGTAGGAAATTAAAAACATTTTTCTCTGTTTTCACAAAGTAAACGTTCATTATGAATTGTAGTACATTACATTACCTTAAATGCGCTGAACATGACAAGCCGAAATCCTAAATGCTGCAAAGAGAAGACCTCTCAAACTCGTATCGTCGTGGCGCAAACCTGTAAAAGTATTGCTGAAATTATAAGCAAGTACAAGAAGAGACTATTTTCTGAAACACGCCAAGTACTTGCGAGATCAAAATGCCGGGACTGTGGCCATTTAATTGGACGCTGCAACTATGACTTCTTGAAGAACCAGCAACGGTGCGTATGTCTCATGGGTGTATTTGATTTTCTCTTAACTCATTTTAAATTAAAATTTAGATTTAATTTGATCACAAGCACGAAAATATATGCCGCTATGTTTTGTTTACTATTTTTACTATTATTGGGACTAACACTGCTTCTGATACGACGATACAATCACACATTTATCTATGGCTCTGGTAGCTGTAAGTCGGGCATTTTTTGGACCTACAATGATTGTATTGTAATGGCTTAATCAAACAGCAAATATGATTAATATTTTAATACGTGATTATCTGCACATCTTTGAAATTCTTGATCTCATGCTGTCTCTTTCTTAAATGTTTGTGAAGCGTTGCTGTGAAGAGAAAGTATTAATAAACTCTTCAAGAATAATTCAAGCTGTCTATACTAACTCACAATTTGATGTTTTATTTATCAAACTTAGATCATTATACTGGCTGAAATGGGTGGGGCAGACCCCATAAAGTATATAGTCTTAATCAGCTCGTCAACCTGACTCGATATTGCCATGTCCGTCTATCCGACCGTCCGCCCGTCCGTATAAAGGCAGCGATCTCGCAAACCACAAAAGATAGAGATTTTTAATGTATACTCGTGTATACCATACGCAGCACGAGCTTATCGGTTTTTCGTCCCATTCCTTTTTATCGATAAGCATCGATAATTTAACTTCATTTTTAAAACGTCACTCATAAACCGCTAATTCTAGAGATTTACTGTGTATACCCGTGTAATGAATACGAATGTCATTATCATACGCTGAAAGTTTTATTACGATAGTCCATGTACAAGAAAAATTATTCAACAAATAATTTCTCATAATATAGCCCTTACTGCAGCCCAAGCGTAGCCGTTCCGTAAACTACGCAGTAGGCAAAGCGCGTGCCTGAGCGTGCCTATATGTGTCTGTGAAAACATGTGTTGTTTGTTATGTATGTATAATAGAACCCTAAAATGATTATAACATCGGCTCTTCGCGCGGTTCAGTGTATCTCCTAGTCGAGCAGTCTCGACTAAAGCACTCTTGTTTTATATTATTTCCATATTAGACTTTCCTCATCAAGCTTCCAGTAAAATACAACTTTCTATTTATTGGTACTCTGGTATTATTGCAGCATTTGAATATTTGATAGATACATGCATACATGCATAACTATTTTTGCCTCTCCTAGTTGTTAAATCTGTGTTTTTTGTGTACCTTTTAATGCCACCTTCACAGCGTTTTCACTCAATCAAATGGGAGACCACAGTGCGCTATGCACAACTTGATAACTAGGCCGCAGGCAATTAAGCGCCCCTTTTTGGGCGTTGTCAATCATCAAGCCGTTTAAATAATAAATCACTTTAAAATTAGTTTGCCAAGTTGAGCAAGTTGAGCGTCGACAAATTAGTAAAAGTTAATTAAAACTATTTAAATTGCAAATTATTGTAAAGTTTTTCCCATATATATATATATATATATATATATATATATATATATATATATATATATATATATATATATATGTGTGTGTGTGTGTGTGTGTGTGTGTGTGTGTGTGTGTGTGATAGCTGCGGAAGCAGCCGTGTTCAGAGAGAATCTGCGAAAGATAAATATTTATTTCACCATGCTTACGATTGATCCATGGTTCAAGCTCAGGAATGAGCGTGTGAGTCCATCGTCTGACTCTGATAGCGCTCAGTCTGTAAATGGCGCAAGTACCTCTTCTATAGCTGGGAGTTGCCTTCGCTCTTGCCCAGATTGGCGCTGCATAGAGGATGATGTTGTCCCCGCGTGTTTAGCATAATTCTGGAGAGAGTTCTACAAGAATCCGCTGCCTTTTTATGCACATATTCAAGGTGCTCGCGGAAAGTGTGTGTGTGTGTGTGTATGTATGTAGAAAAATTTCGACGAGAACAGGCTTACAGAACAAGCAAGACTGACGCGACCGACTGCATAATACTCTTTTACGGTCCAATAACATTGAAATATATTCATTAGTCAGCATTTAAAATTCTATATTTTCTCGTTTTTTCTACTCTTTATTATACACTGAACCCATTGAAATCATTGAAAACCCTTAGGAAATCAGGCCATGATGGGTTTTGCGAAAATGTATGTAACAGGCAAGAGGAGGCGTGGCAGACCCCATAATGTGTATATATTCTTGATCAGGATGACGTGCTGAGTCGATGTAACCATGTCCGTCTGTCCATCCGTCAATCTGTATGAACGCAGAGATCTGAAACTTATAATGTATACTCGTGTATAGCATACGCAGTACAAGTTGATCATTTTTTTCGATAAGTCATCCCATTTCTTTATTATCGATAAAAATCGATAATAATACTTCGTCGAGCAGTCTCGATAAGAGCACTCTCACTTGTTTTTGCCATGAGTTATGAACTGGAATATATATTGCAAATTTAGAACTATTTTCTTCATACGGATAGACGAACTGCAAGACGAACAATGCACAAAACTAATATATTCGTTTCCCTTCGTGAGCGCGTACAATGTGAAGCATAGGAACACAGCACGCACACACATAAACTAAGGACCACATTACTGAGTAAACCTTAGCAGAGTAAACACCCATCCCAGGAGTTCGCAGTATTCGCACACCCGAACTCACATACCCATAGTACATACCTATGTATACGTCATTCATTGCTTTTCCTTTTCACAGCATGTTTAAATAGGGGAAATTAAAAAAAAAAAAGAAGCACACCTTTGCTGTTAAGCTATCTATCTATCTTTGGGAAATTGTACAAAAAATGTCAAGTTTGCGTGTGCGCAACTTTGCTGGCAGGCAGTCAGTCAGCTGGCAGCCAAGGCGTCGGAATATTGGAGCGTCGCGGCGTGGGGTGATAGGAAGATGGGGCTATGGGCGTTGAGGCGTGGTGCGTGGATCAACCATTTGCATATAAAAAGGGTTGTTAGACTTTAAATAGCGGCCTGTCCTATTATATGCATTAGGGTAGATATGGCGCGCATTAAGATAAGGTACTTACAGCAACATTTACGGGGGAATGGGATGGGACACGAACTACGGAAAGTTAATTTATGCGGGTGTGGAAGGGACTATACACATGTGTGTGTATTTCTGAACGTCTGCATATAAACCATGTTGAAATTTTAATTAAAGCAAAAACATTTAAGTACTTCTAAAAAATGTTGAAAGAGCCTAAATTAGAAATTCAATTCCTTTGAACTGCTCTTTGCGAAGACATTTTGATGTCATCGACATCAGGTAAAAACTAACTTACTAGTCTATGGAACTTTTTCTGTTCAGATGATACAAGCAGCTCTTTGGTTGATGAAATATATTAAAACACAAATTAGATCTAATATCAAGCTAAATTGGGTTATAGACAAAACCTTTTAATTTGTATACTTTCTAAAGCAACGAAATGAACTTAAATTTTTTGCCATGTCCGTCCAGCTGTGTGAATGCAAAACATTATACCGCTATTAAATTGAAATTGGTATATATACCTTAGCTTGGGATATATACTCATATAGACAGCCCCGACTTAAAATATAGAGTAGATATATATTGAAAGATTTGATAATAAGGTAAAACTGTATCTTCTAAAGCTTTAGAGCTAAAAGCACAAATTCATAGAGCTTTAGAAATTTACAGTTGTGTAACTGCAGACTCCCAATTGACATTTTACTAATCGAAAAACTCAGATAATTTTTATTTTATATTGTTTCCACTTTAGACCTTTTTCAACTTTCCGGCAAAATTATTGCAGAAGTTTAATATTTGATACATGCATAATGAAAATGGAAAATTAAAGTATAAGGTTTTTGTTAAAATGTATGTAACTAGAGTCAATATGTGAATGCTGAAATCCATTAAGTAGAACAGAAGTTATTAAACAAAACCTTCTCGTATGTTCTTAGAATTCTCTGCTACTTAAGTTCAGATTTGCTGGTTCTATAGCAGTGAACGACGCTCTTGGTAAAAGTGATGCATGTCAATTACACGTTCGAGGCTCTAAACTCGTCAACGTTCTAAAATGAATTCTTTTCTTTTCTTTTTTTACAAATATTTTTAATGTGAGGGCCTAAGTTAGCATCCCGAAGAAACATGTTTTTTTTTATTAAAAAATTTTTATGAGCTTACCCTTTTTTCTGTTTTTATAAATACAAAACAACGCATATTTAAAAACGTATATCCTCCGGAGCTCAGTATCTTCTAGTCGGGCACTCCGACTAGAGTTTTCTTACCTGTTGCCTCTAATAGTTGTTACATCTGTGTTTTTTATGCTTTAACAACTCTGTCAAATTAAATTTAAGTGTAATAAAAAACGAATATGACAAATAAAAAGAACACACACACACACACCGGGGCCGGAAGGCCATTATAGCAGGCGATTTCAACACATGGGCGATGGAATAGGGTATTCACAGCACAAATGCTAGAGGCCGTATACTGCTGAAGATCTTCGCGACGCTCGACGTGGCTCTGCTCAACTCTGGTCATGAGTTTACCTTCAGTCTTCACAGGTATAGTCTACGGATCGTTTGGAGCTAAAATCAATCGTGGAAACGATCTTTCCACAAAAATTAAGCTCCATTCATGGCCCTGACTATGCGGCAGCTAATCAGGACTCGGCCGCTCACACTGTTTTGGCTACAGACGATGAAATTTTAGTAGCTACCAGTAGTCTTTGATCCAACTCTGCCCCAGGGCCAAATGGGATCCTAAACCGTGCGCTAAAGCTAGCCATTGCCTTGCACCTGAGAACGTTCACTGAATTATACAACAAATGTATGACTGAGAAAACGTTCCCTGCAATCTGGAAGATGCAGAGCCTGGTATTACTACCTAAGGCTGGGAAACCACCAGAAGAGCCATCTTCTTTTAGGCCTATCTGCCTCTTACACACCATTAGAAAGGTGTTTGAAAAATTAATCTGCTCTAGACTGGAGACGGCAAATCAATATGGAGTCCGGAAGGCCCGGTCAACAACAGATGCACTATGTAAAGTTGTTGACCTTGCCACTTCCGCCATCCAAGATATGAAAGCATGGGACTAAGCAGTACTGTATCATAGCAACTCTGGATGTTAAAAATGCGTTCAACACAGCTGGGATATGATACTGGATGCGCTGTGTCAATATAATATCCCTAAATATTTAATAGAGATAAAGAGTTACTTCGGAGGAAGAACACTTATCTACAACACGAGTGAGGGTCCCCAAACTCATACAGTGTCTGCTGGAGTCCCCCAGTGATCAGTGTTGGAGCCTCTCCTATGGAATTCTATGTACGACGGTGTACTGCGCTGGGAACTACCAGCAGGTACGCACTCCATTGGCTTAGCTGAGGATATGTGCAGCGCAAGTATCAGTCGCATGCAAAGCTGGCTGACAAGAGCTGGACTTGAGCCACCGGCGCACAACGTCACCATTGAGTTAAAGAGGGCGATAAAGTATCTTGGCGTCATGTTAGACACAAGACTGACTTTTCGTGAGCACCTTGACTATGTGCATAAAAAGGCGGCGAATTATTGTAGACCTGTCTCTAGAATTATGCTGAACACGTGGGGACTTAAACAACAAAGACGCCTTCTCCTGATGAGTGTCATTAGGTCCGTCATCCTCTATGCAGCTATATATATATACATATATATATATATATATATATATATATATATATATATATATATATATATATATATATATATATATATATACATATATACAGTTTTGTAGAAGACAGTTTTACTCGATTTTCCATACAGCCGCCATATGTATACATTCCATATTTAAACATGGTTTCTGAGATACCGGATAATGCATTTTCCGGCGAAATGTTTACTAATATGATTATACATAAACAAGCTGAGCAAAAACTTTCTACTGTTGTTGTCTTTATGAAGTCTATGCATTCTATGACAGCAACCATTTTATTTGCTAGCTGATCTCTATTAAGTATCTACGTTAAATAGTTAAGTATTTATTTTATTGATGCTCTAAGCCTCTCTTACCATGTGAATTCAAAAAATTAAATTATTGCCAAAGCGCAATACCCTAGGTATATTTTTCTTAATCAGTTTAACACCAGCTTAGTATAAAAAGTAAATTATAGATGCACATTCAAATTAAAATATTTTTTTAGAATAACTTAATTATTTTTTCATGAGAGAGTGCACTACATTATATATATGCTTTTATCTTTTGCTTTTTACTCCCCTAAATGAATTGACACATTGGTGAGAGTCGACAAGCTGTTTTCACATCAGTTTGAGACAACAGGATGACAGGCCAACAGCAAAAGATGATCAGTAAATCATAGCAAAAGTCACGAGGAAAACATAAAACAAACAGGCCAAAAGTTAACTGTACGAAATCAACACACTTAAAGTCAACAGCACCAACAAATGACACCACATAGGTTGAGCATGTTGACAACAGGCAATCCAATATTAGGGGCGGAAACAAACCAAAACCAGAACCACAGCCCTTGTCTCTGTCTTAATCCATGCGGAGTTCTTATTCTAGTCGCCAGGCCAGGCAAGCATTGCAAGACATGGCAAGGCAGTCAAGCAACCAAGCCGATGTGCAACCCTCAGTCGGGCGTTTAGTAGTAAGCAAGGAGAAACAACAAAAAAAAGTGTAGCTAACGGCAGCTTATAAGCCGCAGCATCAGTGGTGGCAAGTAAGGATGAAGCAGCTCGAGCTACAGTGCACATGAAAAAGATGAAACTGCTGGTGTAGGTAAGGTAAATGCTTACAAGTGTACCGGGGCAGGCAGGCACGATTTTGCCACTTCAACTGAAAAGGTTGAAGAAGGGTGGAAGTAGCTGAGAGATACTCTGCCTCGTCCCGACCGTTTTTACACCCGCCCGCTCTACCATTCATATAGCAACAGGACACAGACATTCCTTGGCAGTGGACTGTGCTGGCAAACGAGGACAGTCGTATAAAAATACTTGAGAAAATCGTGTTAAATCGCGCTCAAGTGTTAATGTAATAAGCAGTTTTAATAAAGAAAGGTGATACTTAAGGAAGTGTGGTCTGAATAGACTTTTTCACACACAAAGACTCTTTCGCACATACAACAACACATACAACGTTCGCATATTTACCAAAAATATAAGTGTCTTACATTAATGACTGCCGACCTACGGCAACAAGTTTGTGCTCAGAATCACGGCCCACATTACGATACGGTTAATGAACCTTGTTATATAATAGCATATTCATTAACCAGATTTGAATTTTCATTGAAAATATTTTTTTTTACAGCGCTTTTAAGATGCAGGCAGCGCTTGAAATCTATGATTTTCAGATTTTAGATACACCGATCAAATAAATTTTTTTTTTTATAAAAAAATTTATTTTAGAATATTAGAGTCAGGTAATTTATCAATGTAGATTTAATCGTTTAAATTTGTAAATCATCACCTCTACCCGTACTCCAACTGCTGATAATTCAAGCACAATTCATATAGAAATGAATACACACATTTGATTGTATGAAAGTATTCGTATGTTTGGCGCTTCTTGTCGAGTTTATTTATCAATTGACCGATACATTTATTTAATATCTTCTGTATTTCTTAACGGACTTAAGGGAAACTTTCGGCATGTTATCTATATATTATATTGCATATTTACTAAAATTACAATCCATATATATATATATATATATATATATATATATATATATATATATATATATATATATATATATATATATATATATATATATATATGTATATATATATATATATATATAATATATATATATATATATATATATATATATATATATATATATATATATATATATATATATATATATATATGCATTACGTGAAGGTCGTGAACTGATAGTGCAAGATCGACATATGACATTTCGTGAGATAGAGACATCCTTGAACATTGGTTCCAATTTATTACATTCCATTTTGCATGAACACTAGTTGGAAAAACGGTTTGATCTCGTTGGATACCGCATAACTGATCAATCGCTCAAAAAAGGATCTCGTCGGTTGGACGTTTAAAAAATCTCGACAGGTTATGAATTATGGATATATGCGTATGAGCCGGAAATTAAATAGAAATCGACCGTTTGGGTGTTCCAAAATAAAGCAAAACCAGCAAATGTGGTTCGAGCATGACAAAATTTGAAGAAAATGGTGGCTAGAGTCGATTCAGAAGAACGGGTCATGTGGCCACTGTTCCTTTAAAGCTACGTAGGAGTGTCGATTCTGAGTGGTACACGATCATTTGTTTGCCGGAAGCTTCGGAGAAATTCACAAATCCGACTGCCGAAGACGAATCATTCTCCATCATAAGAATGCGAGCTCTCACACATTTGGCAAACAGGTTACTTTTTAAGCAGTGAAACCCCTCATATACAAAAAACGAGTAAGAATGCTCTAGTCGAGACTGCTCGACTGGGAGATCCCCTGAACCCTGCGAAGTGCCGATATTCCAAACATTCTATGCTTATTTAACATATATAAATTTATATGTATATACAAGCAACACAAGAGAGCATACATACGCACGCACGCACATATAGACACTCGCTCTGCAACTGCCCAGTTAGCGCACTGATTTCGCTTGGGCTGCAGTAAGTATTATGGAAAATTAATTGTTGGATAAGTTATTTTGTAGATGAACTTTCGTAATCAAATTTTTAGAGTGTCATCATGACATTCATTTAGACTTAGTCTCTAGTACTTGAAAACAGTATTTTTTCAAATTGGTGTGGAAGGGGGCGTGGTATTCAAAATAAAACAAAAATCGAAATTATATAAAAAAAAAATTAAACTAAATCCAAAATTTGGCGGATATAGCTCCAAAGATATAAATAAAAAGCTGCATTTCTATAACATTTTTAATCGCTAACATTAAAACAGTAATAGGTATCGACTTTTTGGGTGCTATACACGGACCTTAGAAAATAAATTCAAGTCTCAAGCACTTCCTGGTTCTGACATCGACTCGTTTTTACTACGGACGTACGGACGGACATGGCAAAATCAACTGAGCTCGTCGTCCTGATCAAGAATATATATACTTTATGGGGTCTGCCACGCCTCCTTCTGCCTGTTACATACATTTAAAAAAAAAAACATTACCCTGATTTCCCATTTTCAATGGGTTCAGGGTATAAAAATAAAATTAATACATAAATAATAAAAATTAAATACCAAAACTAACAAACAACAACATGAGAACAACAGCACAAATGGTACCAGATCTAGATTTAAAACAAAATCGTGGCCAAATCCGCAGTTGCCAATCTTCGATGAAAAAACTGAAGAACTCTCCTTTGTCAGAAGAGTAGACTTCATTATGCAACTGTTGGACCAACCCAACCCCAGCCAGCACAGCATTTTATATGGAGCAATCGAGATGCAGACATGATGAGCAGCCCAGAGTGTTTCGCAGTTAACATCATCTAGAACTTGGATGGAACTAAAAACAGCTCTAATTGAAGAATTCAAGACGCAATCACCATTAGAGGAAGTTTTGAAAAGATTAAACAACAATCATTATAACGGAAGTATTCGTAAGACCTTAAATACAAATCTTTTAAATGCAATGAATAACGCTGTAAAAGATGTTATTACAAAAAAAATACCAGACAGAATCTTTATGACTTTATCAAGATATGACATAACTACTGTAACAAAACTTAAGAAATTGGCGCAACGTGGGGGAATTTTTGAGCATAATAAATTCGATAATACAAAAGCTCAAGGCAATTTTAAAACAAATAACGATAATATATAATAATGAAAATAATCAAGTATTACAAAAAGAATTTAATCAAAAATTGAATCAAGGAAGATTACATAATCCAATGAACTATCAAAATCAAACTTTTAAAACTTTCATCAAGAAGACTTGGACAACGAAGATCAAATCCCTTCATAATAAAATTTAATGGATACGAGTGTAGCTGTGTTATAGACACAGGTTAATCTATTAATTTGATTAAAAACAAAACATTTTAAATTTTCCGATTAAGCCATGTCAATTAAAAGTGCAAACAATAAATGGCAATGTTAAACTAATGAAATGTATATCTTTAGCCCCATGTAGACTTTGTCCGAATAAACAAATATTTTATATACATATGCTTTTGTGAAGCATAAATCGATTATAAAGAACAAACAGTTATTTTAGGCGCCTCTCTATTCAAAATGAGATGTAATCATAGAGGATAATTTTAATTTTGCTATAAACAATGAACTAACAGAAACAAAAGAATTTAGTCTAGAACATCTTAATGATGAAGAAAACCAAAACTTACTAAGATTCTCTAGTTAAGTGACATTCAGTACAAAAAAGTGACAGTTTGACTTACACCAGTACAATTAAGTATGTCATTAAAACAAAACACGAAGATGCAATTTGTAAGCGCCCCTATAAATACCCCGAAGCATACAATCAAAAAGTCAAAAGATAAATAAGGGAAATAATTGAATAATGAATAATCCGAAAATCAAACTCACCTTATGGCTCACCAATTCGAATTGTGCCAAAGAAGAGTGATGGGTCAGGTAAACAAAAATTCCAAATAGTCCTTGACTATCGAAATATGAATGAAATAACAATTTATGATAAATATCCTATTCCATTCATGGATGATATTTTAGACAAATTCAGTAAATGTCAATATTTTACTACCATTGACCTACCAAAAGGTTTTCATCAAATGCAAATGGATTCTCAAAGTATACCAAACAGCGTTTTCAACCAAAAATGGACATTATGATTATTCGAGCTTATACTCGAATGCCTTTTGGATTGAAAAATGCACCGGCAACGTTCCAACATTGTATGAACAATCTATTAAAAGATTTAATTTACAAAGATTGTTAATATACTTTTATGATATAATTGTATATTCCACTTCATTGGAAGAACACTTATTATCATTATTCACCAAGCTCAGAGAAGCTAATTTCAAATTAACAAATGTTAGTTAAGGAAGAAATAACATTCCGATTCGCAAAACAACCAATGAAAATAAAAAAAATGCATTCCAAAATTCGAACACATTATAAAACCAATGACTTTAAAATTGAAAAAGTGCAACCATTAATATTAAAGAAAAAAATTGCATTGCCGCTTTTGAAAAACTAAAATTATCACTTATAACGTCCGATCCAATATTAATTTATCCGCTACTGATGACAGTAACATAGCAATCGGAGCTGTACTGTCATAAAATGAAAAAATAATATGTTATGCTAGTAGAACACTTAATGAACATGAAATAAATTACTCCGCTATTAAAAAAATAGCTTTTAGCTATTGTTTGGGCCACTAAATATTTCAGGTCCTATCTTTTCGGTAGAAAATTCAAGATTCTCAGTGATAACAAACCAGTTGTTTGGCTTAATATTGTTAAAGAACCAAACATGAAATTACAAATATGGAAAATCAAATTAAATTAATTTGATTATAAAATGAAATATGTACCAGGCATAGAAAATTATGTTGCAGATGCTCTATCTAGAATAAAATTAGAGAAACATTTATTAGGAGAAGCCTCCAATATTACAGCAGCAACTATCCACAGTGCCCAAGAAGACAACCAAAATTACATATCGGTTACCGAAAGAGCAATAAACTATTATAAACAAGAAATTAAATTTGAAAGAATTAATTCGAATAGTGTTAATAGAAATCATTATTTTCATAAAACACAATTTATAATAATTTTTAATTTCAACAATGAAGCAGATTTCCCTATTTTCCAAAAAGCTTTCATCGAAATAATTAGTCTCAAAAACATTACGAAAGTAATGAGATCGACATTCGAGCTTCAATCATATGCAGAATATAAAGATATTATCATTCAAACACACCAGAAATAATTACATTAACATTACATTAACATTAACTCTTTTATTTAAAGAAATATATTACTATCCAGACTATTTAAAACTTATTTAAAATAAAATCAACGAATGTAATGTAACATACCTAAAACAGAGCATACCCAGTTAGCGTTTAAATTAACTCCAGAAAATCACAATCCCAGAGAAAAATATGTAATTGACTTTTACTTAGTAGATAATAAACAATTTCTATCCTGTATAGACTTATATTCCAAATATACAACTCTAATTGAAGTAAATGGTCTAGGTTGGTTACAAGCTAAAAGAGCTCTTTTAAAAATATTCGATAACATGTGTAAGCCAATAGAAATAAAAGCAGATAAAGATTAGCCTTTATGTGTTCCACATTACAATAAGTAAAAATGGCATTTCTGATATAGAAATATTTCATAAAACGGTGAATGAAAAACTAAGAATTATTAATACCGCAGCAAACCCACAAAATATATTAACTAGATTCGAACTTATACTTTACATATATAATCATAGAACAAAACATAATACAACTGGTAGAACAACAGAAGACATTTTCATTTAGACAGAAGCCCTGATTATAATACATAAAAAAAAAACAAAATAGACAAACTTTATGAAAATCGACAAGATTTAGACAATCCCCGTCAGTGAGATTTAAATAAACCAATCATTTTAAACAAACAGGAAATTTAAAACAAATAGATGAAAAACACTTTGAAGAAGTTAATAAAGGTAGAAAAAAAATACATTATAAATCAAAATTTAAAAAGAGAAAGATAAATAATAAAAGTAAATATGAAAATTCCAGACCAAACAACGACTCGAATCAAGAAGATATTTCCACATAACATGACACCACTTATAATATATTCTTATTAACTTTTTTTTATTGACAATAAAAAGCTAAAGATTAGAAATAAATCCGCTAAGTTCAAAAAATGGTTATCTTATATTTACAACCGTAAATTAAATTACTGTAAATTTCGAATATCACTACTTAACAATAAATCTGACTAAAACTGAGGAAACTTACAATAATTCAATTCCACAAACTACAGAATTTGCAACACTGACTAAAATTATATACTCAACAGAAAAACTTGATTAGACTTATAAAACGTAACAAAAGAGGACTTGTAAATTTTATGGAAACCAGGAACCATAAAAAAGAATTGCAAACAAAAATAGATAACTTATACGAAAATAGTGTCTAAGCAAATTTATTAAATGAAGTAATAACAGCAGTCAATTGATGAATAGAAATTATGAACAAATTAGGCCAAACTATAAATATAGCTCTCTATGATTCATTACTCCGACGAAAATAATAACACATTTTGACAGAAACAATGCATGACAAATACTTTGTACAAAAAAAAAATTCACATACTGCAAAGACAAAAGATTTAATAATGAATAATTGTTTAACAGGAATATTAAATCAAAAAGAAACAGAATGTAGATATTCAAAAGCTCATAAAAATGAAAAATGAAAATAAAACAGAGAAATAATAATTGAAGGCAATAATCTAATAAAAGCAATAATCTAATACAAACACAATATTAGACTATACACAAATAGTAAAAACGTTACTAAATTAGATTAAATCGCATATATATCCAAAATAAGCAAATCTTAAACGAACATACAAAATTGTACAATATATTTCAAATCATAACGTCAAGCACGGAAATAATTTATTTATTATAATAATACGATAATGTATCTTACATATAAATATAAATTCATACCACAAAAAAAAAATATATTATAAATCTAAGAAAACAAAGATAATCAACCCCAGAGACGCAAACGAACTCTGAAACCGAAACTAACCCAGAGATAATCGAAACAGACCCAAAAGTTATATGCGAAACTAACCGCCTGAGGACAGGCTACATTTTTAAGGATGGAGAACTAACATATGCATTCTCCCTGCTCACAAGAAATGTAATCATTTCTGAAATCAACTTGTGACAATAACAATTCTGACTCACACGAATAAATTAAATATCATAAACATCCGTTCAGTATTGCTATTAACACAATTGGGGAGAAAACCACGTCTTGCAGAAAACTCTCTTTAGTCCAAACACTAACCATATGGTTAGTGCTCCAAAGAGAGATCCGCATATTTATTTATTTTTTTAATTAACGCATTAATGAACTACTTTATTATATGTTGATATCTCGCAACGTTTTGGAGCTAAGTCTCCAAAAATGGCAGAGTTAAGTTACTGCAGACTGCATCCTGCTTAAAATTTAAAAAAAAAAAATGGGAAATCAGAGTATAATGGTTATTTTTAAATATATATAACAGGAAGAAGGAGGCGTGGCAGACCCCATAAACGAGCTGATTCGATATATCCATGTCCGTCTGTCCGTAAGTCAGTTTGTCCGTCTGTCCGAACCTATAAGAGCTAGAGACTTGAGGTCGAGTTTGTTTTTAAAATTCGACACCTATTGCTGTTTTAATGTTATCGATTATAAATGTTATCGAAACGCAATTATAATATTATGTCTCGTACGTATTTAGAGCTAGAGTCCACAAATTTTCGATTTAGTTTTGTGTACTTTATACAATTCTGATTTTTGTTATATTTTGGATACCACGCCTTACATTTTCAAAAAACGTATTTTAAGTTCTAGACTCTTCTTTGGCAAATCAAAAATCAAATCTAAAAGGTTCATCTAGAAGAAAACTTATTCAATAATGAAGTTCCCATAATATAAGCAGTTTTTAGCTAGCTAGCACCATATACTTTGGGACATATAATGTTTTGCGGCTTACAACTTCCCCTATGGTCGTCGATAAATGTGCCATATCATCTTGCTGACTATAGACCATGACCCTTAACAGGTGCAATTTGACCAATAACAACAGTTTCAGGTACAATTACATTTTTTCATTAATATGAACTTTTTTATTTTTATTAGGTTTTAATCACAATTTTTACAGCTTACCAATAATGAGATGTATTACGAGGAAGTTACCTATCAAGGTTTACATACTTACAGGTTGTTACCTCGAGTATTTATTCAAAATATGAAGCCGCTTGCATGAAAAGTTCGCAAAATATATAAGTACTTGTAAAATCACTATATAGTCATTTTGTCACTACAACAATGGGCATAGATACATCATTTTTGATCGATCTTTATAGGATCGTAACAGTAACTCAGGTACATTCTAGCTCTAAAACTATAAAAGCAACGAGCTTAGATACATAAATCCGCAATATCTTTTTGGTCTTGGGTTGTCAACGCAAGTATACGTTCCAAATTTTAATTATCGAACACTTCAACTAACAGGGTTAGTAAAATACCACACCCCTAGTGGGCGCATCGGAAAAATCTAGATACTTTTCGAAATTTCAGTCTCTCGGGGAACAGAGTATAAAAACCCCGAATAGCATTGCCGCGTTTCGAGCCTGCAACTTTAACTTGTCGTGCATCGCTTCTACTAACAGCACAACTCCACTGCTATAGCACCATCTAGCTATCTAAACTAAAGTAGCAGTAGCAACTAAAGTTGGTTTGCCACTTTATTTAATAAATTTGAGGAAATTTTTGTAGCAAAAATCGAAATTGTATAAAATGTAAATGAAACTAAATGCAAAATTTTTCGACTCTAGCTCTAAAGATGTAAGAGATATGATTTTATATCTGAATTTCGGTAAGGTTTTTCATCGGTAACAGGGTAGAAAAAATATAAGGATTCATTAAAAGAAAAGTTGAAAAATAACATTTATTCATTAAATATATTATTAATTAATTAATATATTACATAAACTTATATTTTCAAAATCTTATATTGTTGGTATTGCCGGCCATTTGCTAAATTTTATTACTAAGTTGTATTTTTTTATGTTATTTTTTAATCCAATCTGTAGGCTGCATACAACAATAAACATGTTTTATTAATGACCCCACAAAATACATGGAATGGAAAGTGCGGACACAAGTTTTTATTAATATTTATTATTATTATTATTATAATTATTTTTTCAATAAGCTAATTGCTATTACTTCTATGACAAGTTAAATAACATTTCAAAAATTGTTTGAGATGTCGTATATATGTATGTACACATGTGCGTCCTATAATACACAAACTTCACGCAATGCCGTTTATCGGACTTAGACCCAGACTTTGTGCTGCCGCTAACGATCCACTTGGCTGGCGGCCAGACAGCGGAATTGTTGCCGCGACTCCACTGAAGAGAGGCGGGAAAACGAGCAGGGATGGGGAAAGGCGACAAATGGACGAGTCCCGCGTCGAAATTCAAAACTCGTAGGCCTGCGGATTACAATGTTGAGTTTACTTTATCCCGCAAATAAACGAGAGTGATATTAAAGAGCCCAAGCATTGTAAAAGATATTTTTGTTAGAGGCGAATGGTGTTGAAACTTTGCATAATCAACTTTTAGGGAACCAACTAAAAGCGTAATAATAATATGGAGTATAAATAAACAAGTAAGAAAACTCTAGTCGGCGTCTCCGACTAGGAGATACCCTGAATATAAATATGCGTTGTTATGTACTTATAAACACAGACGAAGTGTTAGCTTATAAAAAAGTAAAACATGATTCAGAATCCCAACTTGGACCATCAATATCAAATATTTGTAAAAAAAAAAAAAAAAAGAAAACAAAAAAAAAATTCAATTTTATACATTGCCGAGCTTTGAACCTCGAAATTTTACTTGAAATGCATCACTTTCACGAACAGCGCCATTCAGTGCTATAGCACCATCAAATAAATCTAAACTAAAGAAGCAGCTGACCATGAGACTTTGCTTTGGCCAAACGTTGTTAAATAACTTCTTCTAACTGGATTTCAATGAAATTTTCAGCATATGGTCTACATATTCTATTTCTAATTTAACATATACGAATATATATGTGTATACAAGCAATACATGCACATACACATAAGCACGCGATCTGCTTACTGCGCAGTTAACACAGCAAATGCGCTAGGGCTGCTGTATGGGCTGTATTATGGAAACTTATTTGTTGAATAATTTTTCATGGCATTCATTTATACGTATTTTGTCAAAGCACAAGTCTCAAGTATTTGAAATACGTTTTTTGCCAACTCGGGGGAAGGGAGCGTGGTATCCAAAACAAATTAACTGTGAAAAATTAACAAATGAAGCTATTCCGTATGATACAAATATTATTGCCACAATCGACAAAAAATGAAGAGCCCATACCCGTACCCGTTAGGAGTTACGGATTTTGTAAGCAGCTAAATAACAAAAATTCTTAGGGTCAAAATTATAAGACGATCCACATCACTTTAGCATAACCCGGTGTGGGTAGTCGATCAAAAAGGATGAGCAAGGAAATAAGAAAAAACGATTTGTCATAGATTTTAGGAAACTAAATTAAAAAATGGTTGACGATAAATATCCCATACCAATTACCATTACCAAAAACCATTTTTTCTGACAGCGGAC
Source organism: Drosophila anceps (assembly GCA_035045945.1). Taxonomy (NCBI): domain Eukaryota; kingdom Metazoa; phylum Arthropoda; class Insecta; order Diptera; family Drosophilidae; genus Drosophila; species Drosophila anceps. The sequence continues at coordinate 85,684 of JAWNON010000185.1, forward strand.
GCTTCATCTTTAAGAAATTATTTAAAAAAAACTGACCACCAACCGCTTGCATTAGCGGCTCAAGAAAAATATACAAACGCAAAAATAAAGATGAAAGCCTTTATCGATGAGCACAATGCGCAAATTTTCTACAAGCCAGGGAGGAAAAATTTTTAGTCGTTTTGCACAAGAAATTGTTGCAAACTGTAAAATTTGTAGTAAAGCCAAATATTATCGACACCCGCAAAAACATTGAATTGGTAAAACGTCTGTCCCTAATCAAGTAGAAGAAATTCACCATATCGACATTTATTCTAATATTTTCTAACCTGCATTGAAAAGTTTTCGAAATTTGCGTTGCATAGCTTCCAGAACCAAAGTAGACATTGAGACACCCATCTTACAGCTCATGAACTTTTACCCATATACCGGAATCATTTAAAATTAAATCATTTAATCAGTAAACATTATTATTAAATTCGCAAAAGGAACACAGATCAAAGCAGGGCGCCTCTATCAAACTTTACTCACAAGAAACCGAATTTTCATTTCGGAACTCGAAGTTTTAATATCAGCAATAACTCTGGCAACGATTCAAATTATAAACCCATACTCCATTTTGCTGAAGATAACAACGTAGCAGACTGTGATGGTAAAATTCTACAAATTGGAAACGGCGCCGCTACCCTCACCGCAACATTCTGCAAACAGCTACCTTCTACAGCATGCGCACAACAATTTCATTCTGGAGGCGTCGCACACTGCAACACTCGCCCCAGTCATCTGGAGCCACTAGAAGTGGTAGATGATGTGATCATCATTATAAAAGATGGAACAGCGATAATAAAACCAGATTATTCACGGTGCGTTTCTACTGACATTCAAAGAGGAAGTTTAAATAAATGGGTCTTGGTTCAAAAATACGAAAAACATTGTACGACGACACCCAGGATATGCTGCATCGACACTGCTAAATATAACTGGATACCAGGAGATCCTGAGCTTGCCATATCTCCAAAAACTGAACCTCGAAAACCTGCATTACATTGACAAGGTCGGAAAGAAGCTGATAATATGGCCCACTACGTTCAGCATTTTCGTCCGGCCTGATCACTGGATTCATGGCCTGATCACTGGATTCTAGGTCCTAAAGACATATAAATTTGGTGCCTCTAGCTTCAAAGATGTACGAGATCTAAATTTATAACTGAATCTCGATACGGGTTTTAATCGATAACAATTGAACGGTAATAGCTATCGATTATCTGAAACAAACTCGCGCGTGATATACACGAACCTACAACAAAAATTTCAAGTCTCTAGCTCTTATATGTTCTGAGATGTGAACGCGTCACACATACGGACAGACGGATATGGCACCTCCTTCTCCCTGTTACATACTTTTTAACAAAACCATTATACCGTGATTTCCCATTTTCAATGATGAAAATGATATCGAGGTTATTAGGATTTACTACTAGAAAAAGCCAAGGACTTTAATTGAAGTTTATTAACAACAAACAATTCGCACTTACCCACTGAATTTTAACACGTAGCATGTCTACAATTTTTTTTGTTTATTATTATTGTATTTATTACGACATTTCCAGGTCATTTGATTTAATTGATTAGTCACAGAAAATAAAAAATTAACATTAAAAATTGTTAATAAAAACTCAACTTTTTTTAATAAACCAAAAAAAAAGCTCTATCTACGCAATACATATATTTTTTACATTTTAGAAGCAGGTTTGCAAAGTGAATAGAGTAATAAAATAAATAAATTAAATAAAGTATTAAGTGAGAATTCTCTCAAACTAGTGCAACATAGAGTAAAAGAGTGTAATTATTTTGGGCAACGTTCGTGTGTCTATATGAAGATATAGATCCGAAATTTGTAATGCATGTAAAGTTTAATAGATAAACTTCAATTTATAATACGTATATTATTGATATACCTTCGTACATTGAAAGGTAGCAAATGGAATGTAGTGTAGATCTACCAACAATTTAAAGTTCATTGCTATGCTGTGGCAATTTGAAACTAACTTGTTAGTGCTTGATAAAAATTCTGTTATATTGTGTGCGCTATTCTTCTAGAGACTTAAGATTTAGAATATATACTTGTCATCTTCGCCCATTGAGGGCATGGAAAAGCAGAAAAGACAATATTTTTGAAAGATTTCGAGGTAGAGGGAAATGCCAATGTCACTTAATGGATTTCATTGTTTGCGAGATCGTTGCGTTCATACGGACAGTTGGACGGACGGAGAAGGCATGGTTATATCGACTCAGATCATCACCCTGATCAAGAATATATACACTTTACTAACACTTTTACACTTTTACACTTTTCTGCTACGTTTCCTTCTGCCAGTTAAATACAAAAACATTATACCCTGATTTCCCATTTTCAATGAAATTAGCGTATAACAAGTAAGAAAACTCTAGTTGGCATGTCTGAATAAAAGATACCCTGAACCCCGAAGGATCTCTGTTTTGTTTTTCCGTGGGGTTCTAACTCGGACCTTCACAATCAAGTATTTTTATAAACAAGGAAGAAAACTCTAGTCGGGAGTGCCCGGCTACGAGATCCCTTGAACCCTACCACTTTATGTTTGAAAAAATATAAAGAAAAAAAAAATACTGTAATCGCTTGGTTCCGAACCTGGAATTCTAACAACACCACCACTTCACTGCTTCAACAGCTGATAACAACTCCAAAACTAAAGTAACAGCTGATAATTAAACTACAATTCAATCAATTCAAGCAGATTCGATATTTAAAATATGCGAGAATCAACGCATATTATCTACTTAAACATGTGTAAAAAACTACTTGCGCTGCTGGCCACGTGCAAGACGGTTTGTTTAATTACTTCTATGATGGTATATATACATATTTATATATATATATATATATATATATATATATATATATATATATATATATATATATATATATATATATATATATATATATATATATATATATATATATATATATATATATATATATATATATATATATATATATATATATATATATATATATATATATATATATATATATATATATATATATATATATATATATATATATATATATATATATATCAAAATTGTAAAAATTATATATGAAACAAATTGCTAATGGTTATCAAAAATAAAACAGTAAAAAATATGTTTTAAAGTATTTCCTCTTAATACTAAGATATTTGATGTTTAACATACTTTGAAAACGATTGATACTGTAGTATATTTATTAGGCATAGCTGATTTTAGAGCTTTAGATGATGACCTAATGTAGCAGAATTATATCAAATCAATATGTGCTTAATATTACTTGTATATCTTTTTGAAAAAATCGTCAACAACCCCAATTTATCATGGCTCTTTTATGCATGAATATATAATTTCGACACAATTTACTTTACTGTAAGTAATAACTAAATCTCCTGATTTACACCGACCACAATGGGCGTCGATAAACATACTATAAAAATTAGGCCGCTGTCTATGTTCGCGTATTTTTAAAAATCAAAGTCCCTTTTTTCAATATATAAAATAAATTTTCCCTATTTCTCAGGCTTATAGTGCGCGTAAGTAAATACTCAGTAAAAATATCAAGTATATACCTTCAATAGCTGGAAAACTCTTTGCGTTTCTACAGACAGATGAACAGATAAAGAGCATTGCACAGTCCTTATATGTTCTTTTCACTTCATGATCGATTAAAAAACAAGTAATAAAGCTGTAGTCGGAAATGTCCGACTAGAAGATATCCTGGACTTGACCACCCTGAGTTTCTGAACATACTGCATACCTCGAATCTATTTTTGTATTAAGATGAATGTATTTAACCATAAGAAGTCTCTAACTTCAACTGATGGACAGCAACCAATATATTTATTCACTTTCGTGAAAAAATATAAAAATGTTCCACGCATACTTCGAGCTCTCATCTTTACAACCAATTAAACACAATCACGCGAATCAACCCGACCATCACAGTCATTCCGTGCATTGGTAATCCAAATTTGAAACTAAACTATCAGTTGATAATTCAATCTCAATTCAATACCATTTTCAATTATCGAATAAAAAACAATGAACACATTTGAATACATATGGAAACACAAATGCGTATTCTTAGCGGTACTTACCACGTGCTTCTGATAATAGACCAAAAAATTTGTTCAAGAACTTCTGTGCTACCTAACGGATTACAATGAAATCGGCATATGATCTACGCAATCTATTGAATATGTGTCAATATACTAAAAAGCAAACTCTTTAAAATAATAGATATATTTGCAACTGAGCTTAAATATTTGATAAGAACGATCTACGCGTACTACAGGGATGTGTATAATAAAATGTTAGCTGCTGTAGGCTCTACAATCAATGAGCTCGTACATATAATAATAATAACGTAATCACAAAAATATAACATCAATAGCCTGTTCCAAAAAATTGGGACAGTCAATTTATCTTTGTATTAAATTAATCCATAATCCATATCTTATTTTAATATTAGAAATATTCTGTGCTTGATTTGAAAATTGACTCATATCATAAACAACTCCAAAAGTTTTAGTAATATTGACTTTTAATCATTTTTCCTCACCCAGTAGAGGTAATACTTCAACTGCCGTAGAGCGTGGAATGTCTTAAAAGCTTCAAAGCAATATGCTATCCTTGAATATAAATAGTACATGCAGGAGATATAAGCATACCATCACCGGCACTTAAACGTTTTGCATAATTCAAGCTGCATTTATTCAGAGCATTCCAAGAGTGGAAACGAAAGTGTAACAAAAAGCAAAGAGCAAAAAGCATTGTTTGATGAGACTCTGGAAAAGGGCAGCTTCAGCTGGTTAGTAGTTTATTGAGGCGAAGCATAACATAAAAGTATAAAACAAGAGCCTTTTACAAAACTATTGGATATGAATATAAATTCTCTTCGGATCACACAGCCCACCTAATCTATGTACAAGTATAGAGGTAAGTGTAGATAAAGCCAGTGTACTACCGGCCGTTTATTCATAACTCAATTATGATAATTTTCATCGGAGGCTCTTGTAGCATTTACTCATCTGTATATGAAAATGAACTCATGATCTGTTTAGGATCATAGCGCTTTAGGGCAGATCATATATATATATACTCAAATATTTGAATAACTAAGCAAAACATTAAGCAAAGGGTCTGATCTCTAATGCCAGCCAAATGAATGTATTACGTTACATATGTTCATATGTAAGACATAACGTAGATGAGTGCCTTTATTTAATCTCATCAGACAGTTTTGATATTGCCATACTTTTATTAAATTACATGGTATTAAATTACATGCCCAAAAAAAAAATGCTTCAATGCTTTAATTAAAAAAATTATAGCTTTTAAAAGTAGCTTAGTTTTGTTATTAATTAAATTTATTTTACATAATTTTCAATCACAGTTACATACTACAAATTTATTACTTTACACTAACCAAAACTTAGAAATCATTTTTTACGAAATAATTCCCATTTATTTTTCGCAGTGCATTCCGAAAGGATGCCAGCGTGTGTCTGAGTATGTGAGTGTTTGTGTCTGTGTTTGTGTTCGTGTGTGTCTATCTAAAAGGAATGTGCGCATCTGTGCGTGTATGTGTTTGGTTGGGGTTGCGCTTCGCGCTGTTTACACGGGCCTATGTCTACATATTGCGATTGTACGGACTACATTGTAGCATGTATATACAAATATTAGTACGTACATAAATAGGTACATATGTATGTACATACATACAAAGATACATATATATGTAAGTTAACTAGCTAAGCTTGAGATGTTGATGTTTCAGTATCGGTTCTTATAGGCGTTGTTGGCGCTTCACATTTATGAGTGTGTGTGTGTTGTGTCATTTATGGCACAAGTTTCTTAAATCCAGCACCTTCTTGCCCGAGTTTGAGCTCTTCATAAATTGAGGGATTTACTTCATTGCACTGCGTATTGCTAAGCGGGTTGTGAAAATGATGGGCCGCATCTGTAACACCACGGCCATTACTCAGCTGCTGCTGTTGATGTCTGCTCCCATTCACAATGCTCCCTGTATCAAGCGTCCTAGATGTGGATGTCGTCATTGTGGCTGCAATGCTATTGTGATTGTGGCTGTTGCTGTCATTATGTGTGCCGACACCGCTGCTGCTGCCGTGCCCGTTGTTGTTGTTGCTGTTGCTGCCATGCGTGTGATTGTTTCCATTTTGTGTTGTTGTGATGGCCGATGTCACAGTTGGCAACTTTAGTGTATGCGAGTGTGTGTGCGTATTTCAATTGAAAACAACAAAAGGAGAAAGATACACGTTCTCGTTATAATATATGAGCACAAATATATACACAAATTTACAGTCTGGCTGGCTTATGAAAAGATTATAGGTATAGTTAAGAGGCGTTATACACACCTGAACCTGCTCCAAGCCACGTGTGTATGTAGGATTCTCGAAGGCAACATTGCCGTTGACTGCCTTTCGATGATGACAGCGATGTCGCCGATAGAACACGATAGCTGCCACCGCTAAGAGAATGGCCAAAATGCTTGCTACAATACCGCTTATGGTACCCACGGCGCTCGAGTAACTGCTGGTCGCCGATGTCACCTGCTGTTCACTCAGGGTGAATCTAATCGGATCGGTAAGTACACTGGCTCCTGGAGAAACAAGTCTGAAAATTAAGCCTAGACACATACACAGCAAACAGTCAATTCACCCACCGTATGTATTGCCAGCTTTTACCACCAGCTCATAGAGCACGTCCTTCTTCAGACCATTAATGCTTATTGTTGTGTCCTTTACGTCGATGCGTTGAATTTCCACAGCTCCAGCTATTGCCATGTTGTAATTGTTGTTGTTGCCATTGCTTTTGCCTATACTTGTTGCATTATTCATGGAGGCAACTGTATCCAGGCCAGGCTCCATCGAAGATTCGTTTGGCTGCGCCGCCAACAATGGCGGCAGAAAGGCTGCCTCATGGTAATATATTCTATAACCGTCAACGGCATTTGGATTCTTTGTTGGAGCATCCCATCTGTAATGAAATAGTTTTCAGACCGTGTGCATGGCGCCATATTATGAGTAGTAGTAATATTGTTGCAGCCGTAAAACTTGACTGGAATTTTAATAAATTTAATGCGGACTGGCTTCTCGACCAGATTCCATTGCCCACACACAGCCCGCTACCCACCAACCACCGTGCACACGCACCGACTCCAGACTGTATGCGAAACCTTGGACGTTGACTAAGTGTATTAAAGTGAGATAAAAATCTCAGCTTTAATGGATTTTGCGGTCTATTAGTGCAGTCAGCAGTAGTAACAACATCCATGCACGGACTTGCGATTTCTCGCATACATAGATGGCAGATGGGGCATGAGTGAAATGAATGTATTGGTTTGTGAGCAAAATGGATGAGTTCACTTCCGGCAATGAAAAAGTATTTTTGGTTTGCTTGCCGGAAACAGTAAAGATATTAAATTTTATAGCTTCTAATGAAAAGAAGAAACTTTCCATTTACCGCGCTTCGTAGCCACTTACCTAATGTTCACCTCGTTGTCCGATAAAACCCTCACTACAATATTCTCTGGTGGGCCTGGCAGTCGGTCACGATTCTTCTCAAAGCACCCAATGATGGTCCTGGAATACTGTAGGCTGCAGATTTCCTTGGAACGCACCGATTCACCACGGCACCAGTTCAAACATTTACGTGGCACCTGCTCATCTGCACAGCAAGATCTGTGATCCGATCCATCGGCAGCACACTTCATCAGTTTGTCAAAGTCGATGATGCATTCGGGTCGGTTGGCTATAACGTCAAAGTCTACGTAGTAGGTGCAGGCATCTCGACAGGGCATTGAAACGTTTTGTTCGTCACAACATTGCGACACGTTGCGATATAGGCTGGGTGTATTGCGTATACGCACCGATACGGGCGTTGTGGAGGATCCAAATGGATTATCTGCATGGCAGAAATAATCACCCACATCATTCGCTTCCAGCTTGCTGATGCGTAGTGCCATCGTATAGATTGTTGAAACATTTGTGACTGACACAAAATAGTTTCCTCCCTGTGGCACGGGCACTCGGCCGTCATGATCGCGCCAAAAAATGGTCTTAGGCGTGGGCTTTGAGTCAACCGTGCAGCGCAGCTCCACCTCATCACCAATAGAAGCGACAGTTATGCCAGCCGCCTGAATCTTGGGTGGATCTGTAGACAGTGGCCAACCTCAATTATTTCTTAATTTCGATCAAGAAGCTCGACAACAACTTACAACAAATATTGACGAGTCGAGTGGCTTGCATGGGTACACCATATCCATTGTCTGCGTAACATGAAACGTGTTCCATGTCCGCGGAAACATTGTGTATGACTGTCACCATATGTCGAGAAGTGTCTTGACGCACTAAGTGACCCCCTACGTACAGCGAAATGGTAGGAGCTGGGTTACCCAAAGCCAGGCACAGAATTGTCATTGATCCACCCTCAGGTATGTTGTCAGCCGGATGTACAGTTGGGGGCTAAAGAAAAATATATTCATTAATTTTGCTCTCTTCAGCATAAGAAAAGCAACAATTACATCCACAAAGGCAGGCAGCGCCGGATCTGTCCATGCCACAAGAGTTTCAGAAGGCAGTGATGTAGCCCGTTCGCCTACCGCCTCCACATAAAGCACATGCTGAGAACTTGGCTTTAGATTTGTTATTCGCAGCCAGGCCAATTTCGTTTCGATTTTGGTAAAGTCAGCAGAGTTCATCGTTTTATGGTAGACTCTGTAACAATCTAGTTTAGTAACATGTAATACATATACTCCTCGTCATAACCCCACCACGACTTAAGCTCACCTGTACGTGATCCGTTCATGTGGATGCGAATACTCTGAGGGCTGCCAGGTTAGTTGAATCCAGGTCGCGCTGTGAGTAAGCACTGTCAGTGAGTGAGGCGGAGATGGTGCGCCCCATGTATCATTTGGATATAAAACTACGAAGACAACTCGATGTAACAATTGACAGTCAATCCAATATACAATATTCCAAATGCGTGCAGTAACTAACTGACTCATCAAACCAAACCAGCCCAACAAATCTGTCGACATTGACAGTCCAAGTGCGAGCTGACCCCAAATGCACAGATACCAACCACTTACCTTTTTCGCCAGTGGCCGTCGTATTTATAAGCAGCATCGATGCCGGCAGCGATGTGCCAAATTTTCCACGAGCCACAACCATAATGCGGTATAAGGCATTTTCTTCCAAGTTGGTCAGATCTATGCTAGTATCGTTGGTGCTCAGTTCCTAAGTGTAAATAAATGTTCAAAAATGTAATGACGGCGGCATGTCGAGATTGCTCAAATTGAAAATAATCTATACTATTGTCCTATGACATGTCAGTACATTTGAAATATAGGTAATGTATCTAATTAGATGCATATGCATGGAAGACAATATACCAATGTTCTGTTTACGAACAGAGCATGAGATAAACGAGGCACATGATATGCAAATAATTTGTACAGGTGCCGAAACTACAACGGCACCTACGAATACAACCGTGACTGTAGCTGTGGCTGTAGCTGGGCATCATTTCGCTGACAGACATGTCGTGCTTAGCAGTTTTTGAAATTGCTTCAAAGTAGCGCAAATTGCGGTATTTAGCCACAAACTGACACCGCCAGCCAACACCAACGAAGCTCATAGCGCGTTAGGATGGAATTTTCATTGCCAATAACAGCTTTATCATGCTAGGATACATGTATATTTACGGCGCTTTATACTCCGTGTGATGTAATGCATTATCCAGCGTTGTCATTCAACTCCCATTCAAAATTGTAATCTGCGGCTACAGCGTAAACGGCAGGTATACTGCCTAAACCGAAGCATCCAGTGAAAATAAGTTTTTTTACTCTTTCCATTTTATCTTCGCCATGATTTTATTATTAGCCAAAGCTACATTGCCCTTGAAGATTGTTTTCCAAGTAGCAATTACCAAGTGATATGGAAAATAAATATTCAAAGAACATTGCTGCGACTAACAACTTTTAGTCATAAAACTACGTCCCAAGGTACTCATTTTCCACAGCTCCAAGGATAATTTTGAAGTTAGTCATGCACAATCCATCTCGCATCTTTTGTGACAGTGCGGAACTAAATTTATGTGTGTTTAAATTGGTAAACTGTAGACTGGGAAACTGGTTTATCATTATATATATATATATATATATATATATATATATATATATATATATATATATATATATATATATATATATATATATATATATATATATATATATATATATATATATATATATATATATATATATATATATATATATATACATTACGGCATACGGGTATGGTTAACTAATTTGAATTAAGTTTTCAAATATTAAAAAATAATCAAGCTCATAATTGTAAAACTTAAGCAATAAAATTGCAATTTTTAGTATTCATTCTTAGTTGTCGCCTGATGTCGATTAAATTTATAAGTTATTAGTCTAAAGAGAAATAATATAATAGTGATTACGATATCTCGAAAAACTTTTTAAAAGGGCCATAGTAATAATAAGCTTGAGTTTTTATTGTGAGAAATTTTTTTTTAAACTAGACCATATCAAAAGTAATGATTCCATAATTAATAAATATCGAATATAAACAATCTCATTTTAACGATTCGATTCGTTTCGTTTCGATAAAGCAAAAAAATAGAAGATAGCTTTATAACTTAGAAGGTACTTTGTATACAATACGCAAGATATGCCTATATCGATGGGTCAGACAGTACATCTACTTCCGTGCGTAATACATATAATGATAAAATTACAACACAATCTGCAAGGATATACCTTACAAACATTGCCAAAAAGTAATGCTGACGACAGCTGCACGCTGTAAACAGCTTCTCCAATATCGATTCCGCGGGGTTCTTATGCTGGGTGCTGGGTGCAATGTGCTAAATGCTGAGTGCTGAATGCTGGAAGTTGAGTGCTCTATGTTGTGTGCTGGTATTATGTGCAGCTCGCCGTCGACAGGCTGCCACTGGGGCCAGCCCACATTGAAAACATTTTGCACGCATCAACAACAGAAATAATAACAACAACAATAACAACTTCAACACGCAACAAACATTTGCACATTGTTTTTGTATTTTTTAGCATTGTAGTTTTTTGGGGCCAATAACTCTGTTGATGGCCATGGCTGATGCTACAGGCGCAGGTGGCATTGCCGCTGAGCTTTGATGTGTGACAACAATAGTCAATAGCTGCAACAATGCCAATGGCAATTTATATGCATATTTTGCCAACTCTAGCTCCATTGTTTGCTTGCCAGTTTCAGGTGGGAACTATTTTGACTAGTTTATGGTCACGTGCTGTATCCATATGACAGTAATGAACCATAGTAACCCTTCGGCAAGCACTTTCCACCAGCACGTGCCTGTAAATGTCTAGATAGCCAACGGTGTTCTCGAATATTTATATTTTAAACTTAGTATTTCATAATGGCTTAGGTCTGAATTTGGAATCAAGCTATTGAAGAGCTGCTCCAATGCGGTATGCGGAAAATTCATTTTAAATTTAATTTTAATAATTTTCATTCAGTCGGTCCTACCCAATCAATGTTCCTATTTTGACAATAAAATTCAAGTAAGAGTACTCTAGTTGGGACCGCCCAATACCCTGAACTCTGAGAAGAGCAGACATTCCAATCATTAATGTACACATTGCATACAACACATGCCTACACATGCGCTTTGCGCTTGGGTTGCAGTTGGGGATATACTATGGGAACTTGAATGTTGAATAACTTTTCTTCTATTTGGGCTTTTTCATGAAAGTGAAATGGCATTGATTGTAAAATTCCTAAAGCACAAATCTCTAGTATTCATAATACGTTTTTAGCAAATTAGTAGGGCAAAATCTGAAATATACCAAATCTGTATTCATTACATGAACCTTACATTAAATTGGATGTTTATATATTTTTGAGTATTCAAGTTAAATATACAAAATTTAGTCAAATAATCGATTTTTATTAATAATAAATAAGTTTAATGAGTTATCGAAAAATAAGGTAGTCTCTATGGTATACAGGAATATTTCAAATTTCAAGTCACTAAATTTTGTGACGGACCGACAGATGGACGGACATGACTAGATCGAATACTCTCGTCACCCTGATCAAGAGCATATATACTTTATCTGCCACGCCTCCCTCTGCCAGTTACATTAATTTTCACAACACCAATATATTCATTGGGTTCAGGGTATCTAAACTTAGTTTCTATACATTTATAGAAACTCTTTCACACACTAGATACTGAACGCCTGAAATTGGCTGTCTCTCTTTCTTTCAAACTCCCTTTTTTTCTTAAAAAATGAAAAAAATCAATCTCTGAATATAGGATATACAGCATAGCATAATGTAAAGGGTATTTAGTAGTCGCATAGACGCGCATTTAAAACTTGTTTGATAAACTTGAACTACCATTTATTTACTTATACTCACATTATCCAATTTGGCAACCGTCTCGTAGATGGTCATGTTATTGACTCTTCCATATTGAACAACGAATTCAATGGCATCATTAGCATCGTTAGCAGCGTCGCTGGCAGTAGTGGAGCGCGACGACTGCTGCAAGTGCGAAGTATCAGCTGCTGTTGTAACACTACCAGCCACAACGCTGGTGGCAGCTTCTAGCTCATCGCCAGTTCTTGTTTCGCTGTGATAAGGATTTGTTGTATCTACACTGGGTGGGGTCCAGGCTATGCTTATGGTTCTGCTGGTAATTGATGTTGCATGGACATCTTCTGGTGGTCCTGGTATGTTATTTGTGCCTGAAAAACAGTCAGTGGTTTCAATTCAAATTTAATTAGCTAATGTTCGATTTTTCTGAAAATTTGTGGGTTAAGCCTAGGCATTGATCAAATGCTTAATTTAGCACAAAATTGTGCCGTATGGTTAGCCGGCCCAGCCACGCCATTTAACAACAACACTTGACAGACACATCAGCTGCGAGGAATTTGTACTCACCTTCTTCAAAGCATTGCAAAATGTTACCAGCGTATGATAAGCAGTCGGGCATATTGCTTGCCCACGTAAAGGAGGTTGACGAGGACATGCTGCCAATAGCAGAGCTTGATCCTGCTGCTGATGCTCCTGTTGTCGATTTGGTGGTCAGCGCCAGAGGCATGACGCCGCGGCAAAGTGGCATGCATGCGTTTATAACGCTGCGTCTACTACAGCAAGGGCTGTGGTCACGCCCACCGGCTGCACAGCGTGCCAATATAGCTGCGAATAATCAATGAGAAGTTAATAAGGGACACATTTGCATAAGTTTCAGAATTTGTCTTTGACATATTGTAACTAAAGTGCTGCGCTTTATACGACGGCATTATCAATTTGGTATTTGAATAATTTATATACTTAACAACCCGATGATAAATAACGAACTTTCAGCTTTGGTAAGCAGCCAATAGCGCAGTAACTGAGTCACCATATAACACCAACTAAACGGAAATGTTATACACATCCCTGTTCGACTTGATTATTTTTAGCAAAAATAAAAATATATGCTTTAATAAATATATACAAAACAAGTAAGAATGCTCTAGTCGGAACTTCTCGACTAGGAGATACCCTGAAAACTGCGAAGAGGTGATAATCCAATCAATCTACACTTCATTAATACATATAAAGCAAGCAACACCTGCACATATACATACACACGCACACACATGCAGGCGCTCTGCTGCATTATGTGCTATAATATGGAAACTTATTTGATGAAGAAGTTTTCTTCTAGATGGACATTCGTAATCAAATTTTTACAGCGATAATACATTCATTTGTATATATTTTCCAAAGCAAAAGTCTCTAGTATTTGAATTACGTTTATATAAATAAAAATTATATAAAATACACAACACTAAATACAAAATTTGGACTTTAGCTGAAAATACGTACAAGAAATATTTTATATCTGCTTTTCGATAATGGCTTTAATCGATAACATCTAAATGGGAATAGTTAAAAAATTATAGAAACAATCTCATCTGCGCGTGCTATTCACGTAGCATAACAAAAAATTTCAAGTCTCTAACTCTTATAGGTTCTGAGATCGATGCGTTCATACATACGGACACACAGACGGACAGACAGACAAACGAATATGGCTAAATCGACTCAGCTCGTCTTCCTGATCAAGAATATGTATACTTTATGGGGTCTGCCACACCTCCTTCGGCCTGTAAGATACATTTTATCAAAACCATTATAAACTGATTTCAATGGCCTTAAGGTATAAAAACAGATTGGAAAATATTCTTTATACCAATATATACGAATAGAACTTTTTCGGTACCTAATTTTAACTGTTTTAAATTAAATACAATTTACAGAAGCAATCAACTTTTTTTTAATATTATTTCCAATTATTCGCAAGATGTTAACTATTATAATATATAATATAATATATTATATTTTTAACCCTTAAACCAGTCTATATACATTTCTTGTTAACCATGGAGGCATTGGTCTAAAATCTATATCTTTATCTATTAAATAGACTTAAAAGTTGAAATTAACTCATTTAAGCCAGTAAAATCCTAAAGGAATACCCAATTACGAGTTGATTAATCAGGCTATAGGACTAACACTAATTAGTGTCTTCTAGATACATATGTATGTGTGGGCGTCATAAAAGTGGGCTTGGATGCTACTCACGCATTTGGGCACGGCATGCCGGACCTAGATTTTCAATGTCTGACAGCCGTATGTTGTATGAACAAAGAGGGGCACATTGTGGCAGCAGTCCTGAAGCCTTGCAGCACGTCGACATGTTGTATTTGGCAACAGGAACTGTGGCCAGCTCAGCTGGGAGAGTCCGAGTAATAAGACGTGGGGAAGGCTCACTTTTTCCGTACACATTAATTGATACCACATAGAACTCGTAGTATATGTCGGGCTCCAAGCCTTCAAGAATGAGTGGTGGCTGACTCTGAAAAATTAATTAAATTAGTCAAGCAATCTGGCGAGTAGCCCCAATTATATATGCCTTTTCCACAGTCAGATAGTCATCGCCAACGCCGAGACGTCGGAACTTGACGTGAAAGGTGTTTACAGTGTCGCCCAAGCGCTTGGGATTATTCCAATCCAAAATGACAAAACAATCCGTTTTTGCAACTATACGCAGTTTAGATGGAGGATCAGCCAGCACACCATAACCTTGATATAGACAGCTGCTATACTCGGACATAAAGCGCAGACATCTAACCCATGGTTAAAACAATATATATGTAACATAAATTTATTAGAAAGCCAATTTTCTACACTTACTTAAACAAACTGAAATCTAAAGATGTGAGCTTCCCTGCACATATCGGAAAACATGCAGCGGGTATACCACGGGCTCGGCAACATGGTGTATGATCGATGTTATTAGCCAAGCAACTAAAGGTGATGTTCGACCATGGTGCACAGACCATTAGGTCTGGCAGCGTAGCCAAGTCCGTCTTCTGCGGATCACACATCTTATCCATACACAAGCGATGTGTCATCCCACTGGATTCACAACAGCTGCGTATGTCCGGCATGGTGGGCATCACCTGTTTGTCCGGACTTCCCACCTGGGACTCGACCACTGATGCACTTGTGTGTGTAAAAAAACGGAGGTGCTCATTTGGCAAACTAGCACCAAACTCGTTGACGGCTATGACTATGACAGCATACATAGTGAGAGGGGTGAGGTTTTCCAGCGAAAGAGATGTTTGATTGGCAGTCACATTGTACAACATTATCTCCTTCGTATCGGGAGCATCTTGTATTTGATGCCTAGCCTCCCCACTCAGCTCATCTTCATCGAAACTATGCAAGACTGTTAGGTTCACACTGTAATAGGAGACTTGGTCGTCTAGCCTTTGTGGTGGCGCCCAGCTTATACTAACACTTGTTTCTCGCACATTATCTATAGAGACTAGCGTGGGTGTACTGGGTATAAGCTGAATACCCTTAAGAATGCACTGAAGCCCAGTTAGGGTATGCTGCACACACGAAACTCGCGTCTTTAGTTGATCGGTAAATGGCGTATATTCACCGCGACACATATCTTGACACAGATCGGGTATTTGCTTCTCCACACAACATGGCACATGGTTGCGGCCATCGGCCATGCATCTTACTATGCTCGGAAAGTCCTTTTCGCAAGCCTCAGGATCGATGCCTGTTGTGCCATCTAATATGTTGTGAAGATTGCAAAAGCCCATACACTGAGTAGATACATTCGTACGTTCACAACACTCGGTAAAATCATGAGTTAGTTGCGGCGGAGATTGACTTGAGCGCCAAAAACTTCGATTGTCCTGCGCGTTGAGGGGCGGTGGCAATAGAAAAACATCAGTAGATTCACCTGCAACTGGATCTGTTGCATTGATCTGCAGGCCCGTTACAGCTGACAGCTCCCTTACTGAATTCCAATAAGTATGATCTGAAAGGTTTTATAACCCAGACAACTTACCTGTCAGTATGTGGATGCTGCGCAATACGGGATCGGAGTTTAGCTCACAAATGTAGGCACCCGAATCACTTGCCTTTAAGCCTTTTATCAGTAACACCCAAACCTCCCCACCTGCATTCGAATTACTCCCCCTTGGATCTGTGTATAAGGAAGTGCTTTATGCTTATTTATTATCTTTTCTTTAATTTCACTTATACTCACTTTCATCATGTAAAACTCTAACACGATGATCCTTGGTGACACGCACCGTGCCAGCCGTTAAGATCTCGTCACCCTTCTTCCATATTACTGTGTTGTTGCCTGCGTTTTCAGAAACCACACAGGTTAATAGCGCGTCTTTATTTTCAAATATCAGGGATGGTCCACCAGTTCCTAAATCACAGTTGATTGCAAGTTGGCTCGCCCATTTTATGTTGTTTTAATTTGACTTACCAATAGGCACACCTGAGTTAACGCTCGTTAGTAATAGACATATCGTTATTATTGTCAACACGAACAACTTGAGCATTATTCCTTTTATTGCCTGCAGGTAAACAAAAAAATATATATTTTATAGAATAAGTCAAAACTTTAGTTTAAATTCAATATGAATAGTATCAAATTTAATAATAGCATTTCCTTATGTTCAGAGTGATAGAATATTATATTTCTATTATTCCAGTCGTATGATCAATATTCGCGTATTTGTTCTCTACATAAAAGTTCGAATGGTGGTCTACTGCAGTCACCGCTAAAAATTAAATTCAAATTATAGCTGAATCAGGGGCGTGGCAAATCGGACCCCAAATGAGCGTTGATAAAATTTAGGTTTAAGGATCTATCTTTAAAACTGTGGAGGATCTAACTTTACAGCTTTACCAATGGACGTCTCAAACATATCTCAGGTTAAAGATTCAATACATACACATTCGTTCAATACATACACATCGTCACATGCCGTTGTCTATTATTAAACCACTAAATGACTTAGGGGAGCGATAAATTTAAAATTATTTGAACAGAATACATGTTTCTAAACAGTTAGCCATCGGAATTATTGATTTTTTTACCTCACTCGTTTCTTCGAACGAGAAATACTTAATAAAACAAGTAGAAGTGCTCTAGTCGAGATTGCTCGCCTAGAAGATCCCCTGAACCCTGTGAACTGCCGATATTCCAAACATTCTATGTTTATTTAACATATACACATCTATATGTATATACAAGCAACACATGAAAACACACATTAGTATGTAAGCTTGCACGCGCAGTAGGGCTATATTATTGAAACTTCTTTATTGAAAAGGAAAACTAGTCGAGGTTCCCGACTAGGAAATCCCCTGAACCCCGTCGGAACTACTTTTTTATATATAGATTGTGTCTATCAAAGACTTAAGAAAACTTAAGTTGTATTTTTGAATTTACACTTTCACAATCAAATCCTAAACTAAAGTAGCAGCTGAAGATTTCAACACAATTCAATAGCAAATGTGATTCTAATAATATACGACAATACACATATTAAATGTATGTGTGAACATGAACATTGAAAATAGGAAATTAGGGAGGACGCTTGGCAGACCCCATAAAGTATATATATTCTTGATCAGGGCGACGAGTTGAGTCGATGTAACCCTGTCCGTGTGTCTGTCTGTCCGTCCGTCCGTATGTCTGTCCGTATGTATGAACTCATCGACCTTAGAACCTATTAAAACTAGAGACATATCGAATTTATTTCAAAAATGCCATAACTATTATCGTTTAATTGTTATTGATTAAAAACCTTACCGAAATGCAGTTATAAAATTATATCTCTTACATCTTTAGTGCTAGAGTCGCCAAATTTTGAATTTAGTTTTATTTATTTTTTAGACAATATCGGTTTTTGTTACATTCGATGCTTTGTCGTTTCCTTTTTTTTACAAATATTTTATTCTAAAATTCCGAGTTCAATTTTTAATCAAAAATTTTTATAAACACACTTTTTTCTGTGTTTATAAATACATAAAAGCGCATATTTATAAAACGAAGATCCTTCGAGACTCAGGTTATCTCCTATTCGGGTACCCCGATTAGAGTTTTCTTACATGTTTAAATTTAAGTTACGAATCTTAAAACTATAAAAGTAGAGTTTATCATAGAATTTCTCAGTAAAATTCAGAATATCCGAGTTTTTATTTATATTTTTTAATATAAAGCTAAAACCATATATTAAAAATCACAAAACTCAATTGCGAAAAATTATATTAAATTATGCAAATCAATACACTTTATCAGAAGAGGGTATTTACGAGATATATTAGATATCTAGTATCACTTACCATACAACACATGAGCATTTACGAACTGCAAGTCATTTTAGCAATATGGAGTATAGCTTGGCACCTGCGAATGCATATGAATTTCCTTACACAGCTAAATCTTCAATAACCCACGGCCCGATATATTCAAAAGAATTAAATAAACTTATTTGTTAACGCATTCCTGTGATTTTTCGATTTATAAATGTTTATGGGCTTTTATAATTTAAGTAATTTTATGCTATATCGATATCTGTAGATCAACTTATTGTATATGCAGGTATAAGAATGCATGAACGTATGTAAATATGCATTAAGTGGATTTTGAAATATACCAGATTGAACAAATGACTTGCAGTTCGTAAATGCTCATTTGACAGTCACTCTACAATTCAAAAATTATCAAACTACTGAATCGCGACACTCGAAAAATTCTGTCACACATATGTATGCAAATGTGTGTATGTAATTCGCAAGGTCAAGCAACATCAAACGCTGGGTTCTTACAATTTCCACAAGCAGTAGGAATAGAGTTTCGCACACAGGCGCACAAATGCTTATACATGTAGGCAAAGGGATGTGAGTGTGTGTGCATGCTCGTCGCGAAAACATATTCTTCATGCGCATCAACGTTTTCATACCCTTCACACAAATAATAATAAAAATCTGAACAATTTGCATGAGCATTGCAAACGCTTTCAGCAGTTCGTATACTCTTCGATCGAAAGGGAAGAAATGCGATCGCTGGGCGAAGAAATTTGAATTTTTGTGAGCTGCTGCTGCTGCTGCTGCCTGTGCGTACATACATATATATGTATATATACATACATATATATTTGAGAGAGAAGAGGGAGAGAGAGAGAGAGCAAGAAAAAAAAGCATACAGTCAGTATGAGAATTTGAACGGAGTTCATCAAAAATACTTATGGGTATTAAGCCCATTGAAAATGGTTATATTGGTTTTGGTAAAATATATTTAAAAGGTATAAGGACGCGTGGCAAACCCCATGAAGTAAAAGTATAAGGTATATATATCAGAACGAATAGCTGAGCCGTCTGTCCGTCTACATGCAAGAGCTAGAGACTTGTAGGTCAGTAAATAACACGCGCAGATCGAATTTGTTACAAAAATTCGATAACTATTCCCGTTGCTATACAATTACATCTCGCACGTGTTATGAGCTGGAGTCTCCAAATTTTGTTTTTAGTTTATTGTGTATTTTATACAATTTTGAATTTTGTTATATTTTGGATACCCTCCCGAACCAATTTTCAAAACAAAACGTATTTAAGTACTAGGCACTTTTTATATATATATATATATATATATATATATATAATAGCCCATACTGCATATATAATATATATATATATATATATATATATATATATATATATATATATATATATATATATATATATATATATATATAAAAGTGTCTAGTACTTGAATACGTTTTGTTTTGAAAATTGGGGCGGGAGGGTATCCAAAATATAACAAAAATCAAAATTGTATAAATTTATATATATATTTATATATATATATATATATATTATACAATTTATATATATATATATATATATATATATATATATATACAACCATCTAGAAGAAAACTTATTCCAAAACATAAGTTTCCATATAATAGCCCATACTGCAGCCCAAGCGCAGTAGCTGCGTAAACTGCTCAGTGAGTAGAGCGCGAGCTTATACATGTGAGTGTATGTGTGTCTGTGTGCATGTGTTGTCTGTTATATATGTATAAAATAACTCTGAGTATAGTCTCTAGCAGACTCGACTAGAGCACTCGTAATTATTTTTTTTATCATTTTTCTGACCTGCTTCTGCTCGTCTGTTTTAATATATACATATCGTATATAAGAGTTATCATATATCGTATATAGCAAATTTATATAATTTGAGTAGGGGCCTGTCGCATCCTCCTTAAATCCTTAAATCTTATGTTTGTATCTGTCTTAAATCTTAAATTGTTTTTCAAAAGGTCATTGGAAATGCAAAAGCTAAGCGTAGTCAAAATATCAAAATATCTGTATCATACAAAAAATTGAGTGAGCATTGTTTCAATATATATAACCGATTATGCACACTGAAGGACTTGGTTTCTTGTGATAAAACTGATAAAACTGAAACTTTATGTGATATAGTGACAAGCAAAGTAACTTTATTATTAAACTTTTTCATGTGCCTTATCTTTTTGGTTTCAGTAAAAGTAATTAAAGTAAATGCATCCCTCGGTATGAACTGAGCAGATTTCATTAAATTTCATTTAAAGCATCTTACAAATGCAAATATAAAAGTTAACCAACAAAATTATACTAATAGATGAATATTTAATTTACTGACGAATCGACGAATCAATTCACCTGATCTTAGCTATATATAAAATAACGTAGCCTGTCTACGAACTAATAAAATCAATAATTTATTAAATTGTAAAAGATAAATTAATTATGTGGTCATAAAAACGATTTAACGTTTTAGGCATTAATAAAATGTAATTAGCCAAGCTCATAGAATAGTAATGCCATTGAAGCTAGCAACACTTACCATCCTGACCCAATCACAACGCTCTGTCAGGCTACCTTGTCATGACGCCATCAATGTCAGCCCTTAGCCTTGACTGTGGATGTCTGCTAGAATATTGTTTGTTTGTCCATGGCTGATGGTACTGGCACTTATAGGGTATCAGAGGTCTGTAGCACATTTGCTTTTCACCAAATGAGATTCATACCCACTGACTAATGACAATGTCGACGACGACAATGCAAAAACAGTAGCCTTAGGCATTTTGTAGTAATGACAAGACAGAAGTGGATGGCAACAAGGTGATTCACTCATTGCCGGAGATTATATTTAATTTACGTGGAAGAACGCGAGCGTTACCTGCTTACCAGACTGAAGCACCTCAGATGTCGCTATAGGATTGGATCTCTGACACAGACCGGCCATTCATAAACTGCTCAGGCGAAACCTTTGCGACAACTACCTATTCACTTTTCCGTGCCGCACAATTGAACGATGCTGCCGATGACTGCCAGTGGCTGTGACTGTATTTATGTCTGTGCCTGTATCTCTGGCTCCAGGGAATCGCTCAATTACAAGCGTGACAAATTTGATTAAATTATAGAGCTATTGCAAAACGTTTTATCTTTCGCTTTCGCTCGATGGCGTAGTTGCATTCCGACATAGTGCGACACGTACGAAGAGCCACTCAATTAATTGTTTCTGCTGTTGCTTTGCCTTTCTTTTTATTTTTTGCTGCCTTTTCATCCATTGTGCGCACCCATAAAAACAGACACACAGACACACACAGCAACCGTACACTACGCAACCCAACCCATCACTTATATAATTATACGGGCTTTACACGGATGACATCTACTTATCTTCATCTGCCCGTTGGAGCAGTCTACATTTCAGCTCATTCCACTCGCTCTAAGTAAATTGTATAACGTGGCGCATGAGTAATATGATATGCATGCTTCGATTCCGTATGTCGTACGGAACGGCATGCCCCTTGAAGAAGATGTGGTAATCAGTTTTGATTTTATGAGCACAAGGGCACAGCGTTGAAAAGAGTGGCAAACTTCTTGTATCCTCGTCAGCGTAAGCAGCGACATGTGCGGGGCACTGGATAAGTATTGGCATCTTGTAGGACTCAGTGCTTGGGGCTTTGTAGTCATTACATTAGCGGTAGGGTTCAGCAAATTATAGTAGAAGCACTTGACAACCATGTTGAAATCGTTGGCTAAGGTCGTAATCTGATTTTCAAAATACAATTTTCATAATTGGAAATTACATTTAATTATTCCCAATATAACAAAAACTTTTTCTTAGACAAGTATTTAATAAGGACTATCAATGAACAAATTTAAATGAATGAGCTACAGTGGCTTTTTTTTCAATAAGTTTTCTTCGATTAAGTTACACTCAAATCATTGAATTAGTTTTAATTCAATTACAAATTTTGCGCAAGGTCTCTTCTCTTGCGTTATTATATCACGTTAACTCATTTGAGTTGGAATTGAACGCCTTCAGTTGGCTGAAACTAGTTCATTTTTATAATTTTCTCGATAATGTGTGAAGAAATAAATTAAATTGTAATCCTTCCATTTATATGCTGATTTTTTGCTATACAAACAGCTATCTGGATAGTTTTGTATTTTTTTTACTAAAATACACATTTAATCAAAGAGTACAAACGTTAAAACGAACAAAACTTACTTAACTTAAACTGCATATTTTCATCCTCCATATGAAGAAAGGAAATGACAAATGACAGTTGTTGGATAAGGTGGGCATTTTTTAATAAATGGAGTACACCGTAAAACATTTTAAAAGCAAACCGACAACGCTTCCACTTTCTGGCTAATTCAAAGTTTAAGCTCTACGCCACAAGAAAGTGGCGTGATACGGTTACTCATGGAGCACACTTTGGGTGAGCACAGCACAGTACAGCCCAGCACAGTACAGCCCAGCACAGCCCAGCCCAGCACAGCCCAGCACAGCCCAATCCAACAGTCAATTCACAACATTGTTGCCATGGCTGTTGGGCCGGTAAAATGAGTCCGTCCGCTTAAGCGTCCTTTGGCTTGTCTGTCTGTATTCGGCTTTATGGCTTCTGTTGTCCCTTTGTTTTGGTTTTTTTTTTATTTAAAAATTGTCTCTTTTTTTAAAGAGGTAATTTTTCTTAATTACCTAAAATGTTTACCTTGTTGCTTGTGTGCTGGAGTTTGCCCTTTTGGACGCCCAGATAAGGACTGCGGCAGGGCGGAAGTTAAAAGTCTCCGTAAATTGTACCCTTGTGTAAAGGTATAAAATATTTTTCGACATGGCACAGAAAAGACAACAGCATTTTACTTTTTGCAAATGTTTTTGTTTATGCTTTTAAGCAGCTTTTTTGAGATCTATGGGGCTGTGATTTCCCATACACACTCACAAAAGTGTGGCAAGTAAAGGTACGGCATACTTAAAAGTGGTGAAAAACACTCATATGTTCTTGTCAATATGTGTGTTTTTTTGTGTGTTTTTAAGTGTAGTTATAGCTTAGTGCAAGGTAAGCAACAGGTTCTAAGGGCCCCTCGAAGCACATTTATAATATACGTTTGCGACCTCAACTAAGTACTCGAAGTACTAAGAGGTGGGTTAGGGTATGCTTAGGCCTTTGCTTAAGAAAATGTAATGATAAAAAATGGCGTGACAACTTTTTGGACAACACCGCAAACACAAAGTTATTGTACTAAGAAAGTTTTTAGAGCCGATAAGCAGTCCGCTTATCCCAAAAGTCTTGGTCGACGAAAACATCTAGATGAAAACATCCTGCTTAAGCTCCAAAAACTTTTTGGCAGCGCGTTGAAAACGATAGTTTTCGGTAAGTATGAGTGTATTGTCTGTAAAATATTTTAGGGTAAGTTGTAAAAATAAAATTGTGAAGATATTATGTCAATAGCAGTACTTAAGATAAAAACTAAAATTCTAAGTAAGATCATAATTTTGACAGATGGATAAGATGAGATTGGAGGATAGGTCGCTGCAGGACCTATATTAATAAGATTCATAAATAAAATAGATATTTAATTTATATTAACTTCCTGTCACCATAATACACATACTTATGTAACTTACGCATGTCAAAATACAATTATTTCATTTATAAACAAGGAAGAATATTGCAGTAGGGCGAAGACGAGAAAAATTAAGGGAGAACCGCAACTTTATTTTTAAACATAATATACATATTTTCATCTTGAACTATCTATAGCCAGTTCATAAATGCCTTAACAATTTTATGAGAATAGCAATCCTCGACAGTTGAGTTGTCAAAGTACTTTTGTGAAAAGTTTTTAACTATTCCATATTCTAACAAAATATGTACATTTGAAATAAATGACTTCCTATGCCCAGAGACATTGTTCTTATGGATAACACAGTATGTATTTAATGCAATAAAAAAAAAATAATAAAAGCACTTAGAATTGCAAAGTGGAAGGACCTCATATTTGCTCAACCATATGCAGAAGCAATAGTTGACCTGACATAATTGCATAATTCATATGACGGTTTAAATAAATATAATTTTCAAAGTGTGCTAAGCTCATGTGCTCATTTTACTAGGCAAAACAGCAAAACTTTTGTGCTCTTTTCATAACTTGCTTGAAGCACAAATGCTCAATGCAATAACCACAATAACTAAAACAACAACAATGGAAACAAAAATGCACAAATCCGGTAAACGTTAATATGTGAGCACGAATAAAAGACAGCAGACAGTCAGAACAATAGTCATATTCATAACAGATCTTATCTATACACACATATTCAATAGAATAATTATACAGGCAAACACAGGTATATAGCATGTTTGGGTTTTTACACTGGATCTTAGCTTCCGTTTCCCCATCCTTATGAATAATCTGTTAATGAAACGTTCGTGTTTATTGTCTAAAATCAATGATTTTTTCAGAATATGAATTTTGCACCAAAATTGCTATATTATCCAAATTTTCAATGTGACATTTTCTAGTAGGTCGAGAAGATATTCTTCTGGCCGTAACAAAATGCGCAAAAAAGTACATTAAACGACGCTCTTTTCTGTCCTTTTCCAATAAATAGAGTTTATGAAAAATCATCATACTGTGTAGACGCAAAAGTCAACGATGTAAGTATTAAAAAAACGAAAGAAAAAATAAAAAAACAACGGCATTGACTTTACATTTCCGCAACTTTGCTTGCTGACTTCCGTCGCTTACATTCTTACCGATGCCAAGAACAGAATATCCCGTATGTGGCACATATCTCCAGCAGCTATAAAACTACACTGCATGTGTGTATGATTGCGCTGTAGTTACACGTATATAAAAAAACTCTAACCATTGTAAAGCTAAAGTGACTCACGGCTTACGCACATACATCCTGATAAGCACATACTCACATCGCATATATGTATTTATTCATGTTTCAACTTCAGTTTGTACGCGCAGTGCCAACAACTTAAAAGCCAGTCAACTCAAAAGTGGCAGACGTCTGCAGACGTCAAAACTTAAGAGTTAACGGGTTGACGAAGTTGTAGAAGTTGATGTAACATGGCCGCAGATGCTGCAACCCGTTGACGCGAGCTCAGTTTGTGAGGTTAGAAATTAGATTTGCAAGTCTCCCGGTATAGCGGCAAAGAGCCTTTCAAGGCACTAAAAAGTCCCAACAACTTTTACAAAAGTAAAACAAACGCCGTTAGAAAGAGCTCTATACTCGCATGCCCAGTTGTGCTATTACAT
This sequence comes from Drosophila anceps, assembly GCA_035045945.1. Taxonomy (NCBI): domain Eukaryota; kingdom Metazoa; phylum Arthropoda; class Insecta; order Diptera; family Drosophilidae; genus Drosophila; species Drosophila anceps. The sequence goes on from JAWNON010000185.1 coordinate 111,780, forward strand.
TTTCTCATGGGGCGCACGGGAAGGCATAAAAAACAAGAAGTGCAACTGTTTTGTTGGCCTTTGGACAAATTGGGTAAATTTGGAAAAGGTCTGCACCAAAGGTAATCAATAGAGTATTTACTTTTCAACGCATATTTTTTACAACAATTTAATCACTTGAAAAGGTTTGCACTTGTCTGCACTAAAAGTTGCACAACTTCTATAAAGGCCATTTTCTCAGAAAGAGTCAAAAGTTTGAAGTTGTCGACTCATTAGGTTGGGTTAGGTAAGGTTCGGCTGAGGTTGTCTGAACTTGTCTAGAATTATTAAAAGTCTTTTGATCATTCAAGAGTGGCTAAAAGCTGTCACACACTTAACATGTTAAATTGAATACTCCAGTGTGTATCAATCATACTACGTGTATACCGACTCGATTCGCAATTCTCTATTAGTTACTCGCATCTTGACACGGGAAGCTTCATATTGCGGTTAACTCCATTTCAACAAAATGTCGCATCAATAGACAAGAATTGGCGGTAAGTTTGCCTAGCAACGTTGGGTAAAGTCAAGTACACACAGCGTGTAGGTGGGCGCTAATGAGCTACAGTTGCAGATGCGGAAGTGCAAGAAAGTGATGCACATGGATGATGAAAACTATTTTACAAAGTTGACAACATTTTACTCTAGTTTGTACACTCGATGCTGATGCTGTGTTGTCGCTTGTAGCTTGTTGGCAGCACTTAAAGGCTTTGTGCCATGCACATGCCTTGCCAAACTGCCAACGTGCTGCCAGCCTCCGCTTATGCTCTTGATATTTTTGACGTGTTCGTTTGACATTTTTGTTTCCGTTGCTGTTGCTACTGCTGCTGTTTCTGCTGCTATTACAGGTTGGATGCATTTTGGGCAAGTTAACTTCTACTGAAAGGTAATTTTGCATAATTTTCTTTCGTGTTTTAATTAAAATTTTACATGTCAACGATTCTTAAAGTTGGTCATTGCGTGGGCCCAAAATTTTCACACAGCCAATGGCTGTTTTTTTTTTTCGTCTTCAAAGCCAGAATCTTTCCTCTTACCACAACACAGAAACAGTTTTATAATTTCTGGCACCACGTGATGATGGCAACACCTCTCTATGACAAAAGTTACGCTCAATGTTGAAATACGACTACCAATGTTTTTTAATATTAAAACAAATATTTTTAAGTAATTGACTATATTCCACATCATAACTCGTCTTATTTTACGCTTTATTATTTCCTAAGCATAGGCTACAAACTAATTGACAAACAACATTATGAAACTATTTTCAACGGATTCTAACCACCGAATCGAAATTAAAATTTTTTATTTGTTAGGCACTGATAATTATAGTTTTATTTAAATTGATTTGAGTCGTAATCAATTTCAATTTTCTTGTTTAAAATTTTCAGGTTTTAAAACTATACAAGCATTGAAGACGTTGAAAATTTTTATGAATAATTACCTAACGATTCTTAAAGTTGGAAGCCTATTTTATTTAGGAAACAATCTTTCTAGTCGGATAAATATAATTTTGATTGTCTTTCTAAAGGGAATTAAAATTATATTTACCTGACTAGAAAGATTGTTTCCTCAAAAAAAAAGAAAATATAAGAATCGTTAGGAGCACACAATTTGATAACTAGAATAAAAAGCTACACTGATCCCATTCTCTACTTATTTTATATTCTATCTTTTTTATGTATATTAATATGATACAATCATATGAGCCACATACACATCGTAACCAGTGTATAAATAAAAATAAGTAAAATATAAATTTAATTGGCGTAGGCTTAGAATTCAAACTTCCGTCAGTTAATAGACTCTTGACGATTATAAATGATTAATTACTGTAAACTGTAGACTAAGTGGCTTATTAGGTAAATTCCATTCTGATTTTATTCAAAATTTATATACCATTGAATTCATTCGTTGTACCTTTGCAGACGATACGATATTTGAAGATAAATCTAAACACTGACCTTAAAAGTTTCAAATTTATGCACAACATACGAGTACATATATGTTAGCTGTGTCCACAAATTTAAAACAACTTTCATGGTACACATAAATACCTTTTTAATGCAGGGCATATCAGATAATAAAATAAAAAACCAAATTTTATATTTTTCATTGCCGCACACTATGAGAGCTATGACATCCTAGTGTGTGTGAATATCTCAGGAATGTTTTTAAAATAACTACACAAATATATAGTTTAAACCAAAGTTTTTTCCCCAAATTATTATCGTGATCGATGATTTTATATGGATGCATAAACAGGGGAATAAGTGTAGATCGGCTAGCTCATCTTCGTGATATGGGAGAAAGCTTTAATCCTGTTTATGCATGCTATAAATATTTGACTAAAAACTTTATCCAATGCCATTTTCAATGACTTTGGGTTTGAAACACGTCGGCTGCATATTTATATGGTGATAATTTATTCATGGATAGCAGCACTCAGCAATTAAGAAATTTCATTCATTCGGTTAAGATGACCTCGAATCAACAAAATAACAGAAAATCATAAATAAATAAATCAATAAATAAACTTTTTACTATACCCTAGACCCATTGAAAATGGGAAATCAGGATAAATTGGTTTTGTTAAAATGCATGTAATAATAATTGATTAATTATATTAATTTTATACCCTGAACCCATTGAAATGGGAAATCAGGGTATAATGGTTTCGTGAAAATGTATGTTACAGACAGAACGAGGCGCAACAGGCTCTATGCATATGTCCGTATGCCCGTATGAACGCAGCGATCTCGCAAAACACAAAAGCTCTGAAATTAAAAATGTATATTCCTGTATACTATACGCAGTATAAGTTTATCATTTTTTTTTATTTATTTGTAAAATTATCCTTATTATCGATAAAAATCAATAAGTTGACGTCATTTTAAATATAAAGCGTGTACCGTAAGAGATTTCAGATTAACTATGTATGTCCGTGTAATTAATACAAAGATTTTATAATATGTATTTTTATTTTGGATACACTTCAACCAAATTTTGCAAAAAACGTATTTAAAATACTAAAGACAGGTGCTTTGGAATATATATACATATTACATTATCACATGCTGAAAGTTTGATTACTATAGTCCATCTAGAAGAAGACTTATTCAACAAAGTTCTCAAAATATATACGTTACAACAGCCCAATTGCAATCTCTACGTAAACTGCGCAGTAAGCGAAGCCCATGCTTATGCCTATGTATTTGTATATGTATGTATAAAAGAACCCTATAATGATTATAAAATCGGCTCTTCCCAGGGTTCAGGGTATTTCCTAGTCGAGCAGTCTCGACTAGAGCACTCATACTTGATTAAAAAAAAAATTAAAAGAATCCCGAAAACATCTTTTCATCCGAAACGTATCATTTGACATTAAATAGAAATTGCAAAAGTTAATATACTCTTCTCACATGGATATCGAGTGAAAAAAAACACTTATAACAATTACCAAAGATGAGTCATAAAAGAACATTTGGCAAACAATTCATTACCTGATGCCATGATTCCCATCTCCAAGCGGTCCAATCTGTTATCTCAATAATGTGAAAACGAAAAAAAAAATGTAAATGGTAGAGGAGTTTATCTATTCAGCAATAAACGCAGCATAAGACCCACCGACTGGACTGAGCAGCATAATGCAAAAGTATGTGCACACTGTCTCTCAAAAAAAAAATTTGCTTCTGGTACCACAGAAAGTTGATTTATAAACAAACTCGCTTACAAAATGTCCAGCAAGTCAAAAGTACTTTGACGAAACGCAGGCCTATTACATGAATGGATGCAAATCCATTACAGATCTTACCAAATGAAAGTCCCTGGAGGCCAATATAAAATTCCTATTAAATTCCGAATAAAGAGTTCAAGTAAAACTATGCTAAGCCAATAACCGGATAATAGCCGGCAAAAAGGACTAGATAAATTTACTAAGAATCGGTAGATAGATATTACGCTTATACATTATATATTACAAAATATATATTGTTTTAGTTAAAGTTAAGTTAAAGAGTAAACACTTGTGTATATCTATAAACACTTATATCAGGAAAGAAGTAACAACATTTTTGGACAAAGCTTTACTTTGAGTAACAATATTTTATATTGAAACATATTAGGATCTCAAAACCGTTCCGATTAAAATAGTTCATTTAAAAAAAATATGAACCCAGAATTAAGTCTCAGTCAAACGGATATAAAAAAATATTGTTGCTAAATTTCTGCCGATAGGAACCACAAAGAAATATTTTGGGCCATGCAGGAATTACATTTTGCCTGCTGTACCTTTTAATACAGCATAGACGTCTGAGGGAAAGTGTGGTGGGCAGGCTATAAGTCCTCAGTCAAATCAGTTGTTGGCAAAAATTTCGCAATAAAAAATCTAAGAAATAAAAACTTTTGATGCCGCCGCAGCAGCCAACGCAAAATCGACAAGTTTTACGTTGGCTTAACTTCTGCCACAAAATTTAGTTTCCGGCTTTTGATAGCTTGCAGTTTGTGATAGCAATATTTATTTTTTGCCGGTTTGCTCAACTCCTTTCCTCAACTTAAACTTTTTCCACTGCATAAAAGTTGCCAGCATGGTGTTGCTTATTTTATTTTGTACAGTTTTTGTGATAAACAATCAACGAACGGACATCACCATGTGTACCAAAACAGCAAAAACCAACACACAAATAAATAAGATGAGAGTTCTCGACGAAAGTGTTTCATTTAAGGATCCCTTTTAAACACTGTTTTAAACACTGTAGTTAACCAATTTAAAAACTTAAATTGCAGACAATTTCGCGTCTACTTTTAATTATTAATTATCGAAAAATTAAATTTATTATTGAAGAAAAAAGGTAATAAATGAGGTTTCCGTTAGATACAAGAGAACTTCTATTTTAAATTTGTTATCGTTTTATACTAATTCACGAAGTGAGATGAGTATATTCGTTTTGAGCAATATTCGCCTTGCTGTCTGCCGCTATTGAAACTAGAGGCTTGAAATTTAGAATCTATACTCGCGTAAACAACCTAAGATCAAAAAGATATAGCGAATATATCATCGTCCATTGGGGGCGTGAAAAATCGAGTAAAACTGTATCTTCTACAAAAAGAAATATTGGCTCGCGAGGTACAGTTAAGATCTTATAAAGATCAATGAAAAAATTATATTTCCACGCCTACCGGGGCATGGCAACCGGTCCTGACTATAAAGTGCTTTATAAAAATTTGTATATATCTTAAGCACTATTGATGCTAGAGACTTGTAATTTGGAATATATACTTCGGTTGACAAGCCAAGATAAAAAAGCTCCTAAAGCTTTAGAGCTAAAAACTTAAAAATTTGAAAATTGAGGTACTGGAGACCTCCTCTATAAACGACCCAAAAATTGTTAGGCTTATTTGGGAAAGTAGCATACCAAAAAATACCCTGTAATTTTTTGATGCGCAAGCTCCAAAATTTTGTAGTTATGATACCTTATTTGCCATCTAAGGATTGGCGAAATAATACAAATCTACGGGGGGTGTGGCAAATAGGACCGTGAATAAGTACTATGCAGCTAATAGCGCTAGACTACAAAGCTTTTACTTATTCAATAGAGTTAGAAAACTTTAGTTCTATGATAGTAAGCTAACTCCCTTATATATCCTAATGACCTATTATAAAGCAAACATATATACAAATTTCAATCTACAAGCTTGCATTTTACTTGAAGTAAGTTTGTTTACAATTCACAACTACTTGATGCGTTCCAAAATAAACGAGACTTTTCTAAAAACATTTTTTGGGTAGGCGCAATCTGTGAATATGATAATGGGTTCGAAAGTAGCATCCATACCTAAAGTAAAATCCATAGTTTGATGACATTCGGTCAGTGGAAGCGAAGTTCGACCAAAAAATTAATATCAAATTTTGTTTTAAAATCAGTAAAACGTTTACCAAATTATTTGAATTGATAAAAGTGCCAAATTTCATGAGTGATTTAAACGTTTTTGAGATGGAAAAAATAAAAAATTGCTCAGAATTCAACATTCAAAAGACATTAAAGAGGCGAGATAAAACGAGAACTTCCTTTACAACAGGAGAGCCACCACCCCAAAAAATCATGTTTGGAGAAGTCAAAAATCAAGTCGATACTTTTTGTTTTTACGACTCCAAGGGAATTGTACATAAGAAGTTCGTGCCAACGGACCAAACCGTTATTGCAATTTTCTATCTTGGCGTTTTGCAGCTTTTGTATCATCGCTTTCGTCGAATTCGGCCTGAATACCGCAAAGAAGGAAGCTGACGCTTATTGCATGATAATGGACCTTCTCATCGATCCATTCTTATAACTGTTTTTTTGGCTAGAAATCGCATATTAACCATCAATCATTCACCGTATTCGCTTGATGTGACGTCAACCTATTTGGAAAATTGCATTTGGATATCAAATTTGGAAATGAAAACGTTTTACGTCCATTGACGCCATCCAAAAGGCTTATATCGACACAATGTCCTTATTCCGGTCAATGACCTGAAACACTCTTTCGAAGAGCTTTTATATCGCGAAAACAGTGTATCAAGGCCGGAGGGGACTATTTTGAATAAGGAAACTCGAATTTATCAGTAAAAGTTCCTGTCGTTTCTATTTTAGCTAAGTCTGGTTTATTTTATATATATTTATCACATGCCAATAATAATCATAACAAATCGCTTAAATACACAAATGATACACAAGACACACTAGTGCCGGAAAAGGGAAAAAATTACTGAGCTATAATGCACAATCAATGCAAAACTGATCGCCGCTCCGCAAAGCATAGCCTTTCATCTAAAATTCTTATCTCTTATGTCTATTGCAATGTTTGCTCTTGGCATGTATTTGGAATACGGCACAAGCGTTTTGACGTTAGGAATGGTCGTAAAATCCATATTTATGCTTGAGCAATGTTATATAAGATTATTTTTAACCTCAGAACACATTAAAAATGTTTCCAATTCCCCATTCAGGCTACAATTTTTTTTGTTAAAATGTATGTGACAGGTATTAAGTATATATATTCTTGATCAGGGCAACGAGCTGAATCGATTTAGCCCTGTCCGTCTGTCAGTATGTGTGAACGTATCGTTCTCTAAACCCATCAGAGGTAGAAATTTTGTATTTAGTTTTTTTTGTGGATATTTCCTAAAATTTTGATATGTTGTATATTTCGGAAACCGTCTGTAAATTATACCAAATTCTTTAAATTAATGGTTAGTTGCAAATAAAAGTAATATGTGAATGAGTTTGTATTTTTACAAAATAACAAATTTCATTGAAATCAATTACGTAACACATAAATTACTAAGCAAAACGTTTGGCCAATTGGCAACAGCACGTGGACAGCAGCGGTAAGAAGCGCCAAACGTACACAGTTTTCCTATAAATGTGTACACATACATGGGTGCATTCTCGTATAGTCTAAGATTTGCATTTGTTAGATTAGATATTAGACTATGTAGATGTTATTTCAAGTCCAGATGCTCTGTCGGTTTTTTCTTTCTTCTTTTTTTATACCCTGAACCCATTGAAATGAGAAATCAGGGTATATGGTTTCGTGAAAACGTATGTAACAGGCAGAAGGAGATGTGGCAGACTCCATAAAGTATATATATACTTGATCAGCTAGACGAGCTGAGTCGATATAACCATGTTCGTCTGTACGTCAGTACGAGTTTAAAATTTTTTGTTTTTTTTTTTTTTTTGATAACTCATCGCATTTTCTTATTATCGATAAAAAGAAATAGACTTCGTTTTTTATTCGTTAATCATATTCCGTTAAGGCTAAAGAGCGCAGCCGATGCGTAAACTGCGTAGTAAGCAGACCGCGTGCATATAAGTGCATGTACATGGGTGCGTGTGTTGTTTATGATTAAATAATTATAAAATCGGCGCTTCGCACGGATCAGGGTATATTCTAGTAGAGCCGTGACGACTAGAGCACTCTTACTTGTTCTATATAGTTTTCCGTTTTCTATGACATTAGAAATTTTATGCATGTTCATTTTGTTCAAATATATACATATGAATATATACAATAATATAATAATAAAATATATATATATATATATATATATATATATATATATATATATATATATATATATATATATATATATATATATATATATATATATATATATATATATATATATATATATATATATATATATATATATATATATATATATATATATATATATATATATATATATATATATATATATATATATATATATATATATATATATATATATATATATATATATATATATATATATATATGTATATATATATATATATATATATATATATATATATATATATATATATGTATATATATCCAATTCCCATGAAATGAACATAAGGTTAGAAATTGTTTGTATGACATGCTATTAAAGAAGTGAGTACACAAAAAAGGGCTGAACCCAACCACGGAAAAAGGAACTGAGCATTGTTTCGCCACAGCTAGGGCTCGCGTGATGGCTGATGTCAAGGCGTGAAAGCATATGCACAACAACAAAAATGGCTTTGAAAATAGACGAAAAGCCAAGAAGCTAAATTGGTTTTCTATTTGTTAACTTTGTTGACTGCCCGTCTGTTACGCTCTGGTTGAACCTGTCTAAATACCATAATACTTATTGTACATTCATTTCTGGATACAGATGTATGTAAAGGCATGCGTGTGTCCATGTGTGTTCAAAAATGTATAATGAAGCAAGAAGGTGCATAAGTCGGAAGTGCTTGACTACGAGATACCCTGAGATACGAGATACATGTACACACATATACTCAAAAACGCACAAACACACGATCTGTTTACTTCGCAGTTAAGGTAGCCACTTATGGGGCTTCCCATGGGAACTCAATGGTTGACACCCAGATGTAAGTATTTGTCAAAGCAAAAGTCTCTGGCAATTGAAATACTGTTTTTTGCAAATATGGAGGGGATGCAGCTTACCAAACCCCGAAATAAAAAAAAACGGTGTATTGAAATTTAATTGAGAGATTTAATTTGGATTGTCCGACTAAGAGATATCCTGAACCCATCGTAGAACAGCTTCATTTATGATATATTCTTTTTATTGAATACATTTTGTTCTATATTGTTTTTCTGAAAACCATTTTCAGACAGTTGTATTCATCGCATGTTGGAAGCGTTTCAGAACTCAAAATATCCTTCAGGTTTTATTTGTGTTCAGGCAAATTCAGTTTTAAAAGACTATGCCTCTGTGAAAAGTCAAGTTATTCTGCAATTTTAAAGAAATACTTTTAGATCCGTTAAAGTAATTGAAAAAAAAAACAAGTAAGAAAACTCTAGTCAACCCCATCCGATCTGTGTTTTTAAATATACTCCGCATCTTAATTTATCACAATCTTATAAAAAAAAATGAAATGAAATTTTCAATCTTGCCCTTTCAAAATCAAATAGCATATCTACAAAACTAGTTTTTCTTCTGTTATATAAATATATATATATATATGCAGAATAATATTAAACAACATATATGATATGAATACGATATGATACGCTATATATATATATATATATATATATATATATATATATATATATATATATATATATATATATATATATATATATATATATATATATATATATATATATATATATATATATATATATAATAATATATATATATATATATATATATATATATATATATATATATATATATATATATATATATATATATATATATATATATATATATTTATCGTATCATATCGTATTCATATCATATGTGTTGTTTAATATTATTCTGCATAAAAGACGAGTATGTATCTATTAGAAATATATATTTCATCAAAAGATTCTAGGTTTATGAAAAAATTGTCCAATGTGGAATCTGATACATAGGCATTTCTTTGCCTTATGGGGCTGATTATTGATAATAAACAAACGGTAAATATTTAAATGGTTGACAATACTCTGTTCTTTGATTCCATGTAGACATACTAATATAAGCTGTTATGTGATATAAGCTTACATCGAAATTCATTCATTTCCAAAGAAATACAACCACGAAAGTATGAGCCAAAAGCAAAGGCAGAATAATCAATTATGTTCTAAAACAAATATTATCGCTATTCCAATTGGTTATTAGTAACAGACATCAAAAATTATCCACGCCAATATATATATATATATATATATAGATTTATATATAGATTTATATATAGTACTAAGTCACACTGTTGGTCGATCAGAGGCGTATTTTAAACCGGTTTCTATTTCTCTGAGCTCAAGACGAATACAAAAGCAAACATTTAAAAAATGAGTGAACAAACGTATAATTAGTAGCAGAGGTGCAATTAGACTTCCAGACATTAGTTGCTCGTCTAACAAAACTCATTAGAAAATCAGTCACACACAGAATATCTAATTTTTTTTTTTTTGTTATTATAAAGCTTAGTTAACAAAGCACAAAACTCAATTAGAAAAAATATATAAATTTATGTAATCAAATACGATTTTTCAATAAATTGTGTGAATATTTTTGATCCTGAAAAAATGCATGAAAAGAAATTACCTAAAGTTGTTCGAGGTGAATGAATTTTGTGCATACAATTGACAGTAAATAAGACGCTTGCCTTTCAGACAGATGCAAAATCGAAGGGAAATATGTATACAAATTTTCTGCTTAACCAGAAAATAATATTATTCATTATTTATTTATTTTTATACCCTGAACCCATTGAAAATGGGAAATCAGGATAAATGGTTTTGTTAAAATTTATGTAACAGACAGAAGGACGCGTGGTAGACCCCATAAAGTATATATATTCTTGATCAGGACGACGAGCTGAATCGATATAGCCATGCCCATCTGTCCGTCCGTATCTCATAACATATACATGTAGGTTTGTGTATATCACGCACAGATCGAGTTTTGTTTCCGAAAAATCGATAACTATTACTGTTCAATTATTATCGATTAAAAGCCGTACCCAGATCTAGTAGTAAATTTATGTCTCGTACATCTTTGGAGCTAGAGTCACCAAATTTTGCATTTAGCTTTATTTATATTTTATACAAATTCGGTTTTTTTCCGCCCCAATTTGCAAAAAACCTATTTTAAATACTAGAGACTTGTTCTTATGCAAATAAATCCATGAATGAATGATCTAGAAGAAAACTTATTCAACAAATAAGCAGCCGCTTCGTTAATTTCGCAGTAAGCAGAGTGCGTGCATGCGTATATATGTGTGCATGTGTTGCTTGCATATACATATATATTCATATATTATGCTGAAAATTTTATTCAAATCCATTAAGTAGAACATAAGTTATAAAAAGAAAAGAGTTTATATTCTTGAAATTTGCGTATATTCTTATAGTTCTCCGTAAAAATGAGAAGTAAAAGTTAGAGGTTCGAAATATTTGATAATAGAGTTCCGCGTTAGAATCCCGCGAAAAATGTTTTTTTATTCAAATATTTTTAAAATGTTACACTTTTTCTGTGTTTATAAATACAAACCAAGGCATATTTAAAAACTGTGATCCTTCGGGGTTCAAGGCACCCCAACTAAAGTTTTCCTAATTGTGTTACAGCTAGGTTTAGTAGACGAAATTAAGTACTAATAGTGCGTCCTCTTACTTCTCCTATTTGAAAATGGGAAATGAGGGTATAATGGTTTCGTTAAAATGTATGTAACACTGACAAGTAAAAATGGCAGACCCCATTAAGTATATTTATTCTTCATTAGGGCAACGAGTTATGTCGATCTACCCCTGCGCGTTTTTCTGTCTGTCAGAATACGTCGATCTCAGTTCCTTCAGGAGTTAGAGATTTGAAATTTTTTAGGTCCCTATATATAGCACGCACAGTTTGTTAAAAAAAAATCGATACCTATTCCCGTTTTAATGTTATCGATTAAAAATCCTATCGAAATTTAGTTTTTAAATTATATCTCAATGTATTGAATTTATTTTCAAATATGTTTCATGCAATGTTGATTTTTGTTATATTTTGGAGACCAGCTCAAAATTTGACTAAACACATTAAATTGAAGATCAGTTTCAAATAAGGCATATATGTGAATGAGTTTGCATGGTTTATAAATTGTAGATTATATGCTGAAAATTTCGTTGAAATCCATTAAATCTCACACACATTATTAAACAAAACGTTTGGCCAATTGGCAAAAGTGCGTGGCCAGCAGCGCCAGCGTAAATTCTGTTTAGATTTTTCTCTTCATAAAGTATTCTCGATGAAAATCAATCACTCTATCTCTATCTCTCTCTCTCTCTCTCTCTCTTTCTCTCACACACCCACAGCCTATCTCTCTCACACACACTCTCTTCCCCTCTGTTTCTTTCTCTCTCCCTCTATGTCTCTGTCTTCGCCCCCCCCTCTCTCTCTCTCTTTCTTTCTCTCTCTCTCTCTCTCTCTCTCTCTCTCACACACACACACAGAGTCTTTCTCTCTCACACACACTCTCTTCTCTGTTTCTCTCGCTCTCGCTCTCCCTCTCTGTCTCAGTCTCTGCCCTTTTCTCTCTCTTTCTCTCACTCTCTCTCTCTGACACACACATTCTTCTCTGTTTCTCTCCCTCTCTGTCTCTGTCTCTGTCTCTGTCTTTTTCTCTCTCTCTCTTTCTCTCTCTCTTTCTCTCTCTCTTTCTCTCTCTCTCTCTTTCTCTCTCTCTCTCTTTCTCTCTCTCTTTCTCTCTCTCTTTCTCTCTCTCTCTCTCTTTCTCGCTCTCTTCCTGTCGGTGTCTCTTCCTGTCGGTTTCTCCCTCACTCTTTTGAATTATATTATTCAGTATGTGACTTTCTTCCGATCGCTCACTGGAGCTATTCTTTTCATCCAATAAAACATTTTATAGATTATATAGTATCTTAATATGGATAAAATAGCTTATTTTAAAATTAAAAAGGCTTAAATAGCTTGCCGGGGTTGGTTGGTTGGGCTTGGTTGGTCCATTGTGGGTAAATTAAGTGTAATTGTGCGTCTATCTATCTACATGGGAACGCACCGCAGATCATTGCAAATTGCATTAACATTTCGCTTGTTAAGAACAACAAACAACTACAAATATGCACTTGATTGTAAGCTATTAACAGTATTAAGGTTGAGAAATTTAAATAATTCCCGCATAAATTAAAGCCTTTCTCTTCCCATTTACAATTAAAAAACTGATAGATGACCGCATTCAGGAATTGCTACAAAACCCTAAATAGAGTTATGCACAATTATGAAAAATCCCCTACAACAACAATAAAATCGAATACCTGTCAAAGCAACAAAACTGGGGAAATATATAAATATATTGAAAAAGGTGTCCACCCCAAGAAAGTTGTCAGTTAGTCGAGCTTTCACTATATGAACATGCATAAACTTACATATGTATATGTAAGGCATGTACAATATGCCTGAATGGGTGTTGGATGTATGGGTGTATGTATTATAAAATGTACATTCTGGCTGCCGTTGCAAAATGAAGCTAAACTGTCATTTGGAGATAAACAGCTTTGAGCTAAATGCATGAAGCTGCCAACGACTTGGCCGGACCACATAAATTACTAATACGCACGTTGCCCGCGTCAGCTATCCCCACACGTCCACACAAAAACCAAAGTACATAAATGCACACACGTACACAGAGCAGCAAATGTTTGGGTTATGCTTGTTTGCATATACTTAACTATGAATTTGTGTAGCTAATACACATACATATTCACACGCATATATTGGCCTTTATGAATCCGAACTGTTCGAGGCGCATTGCAAAAAGATCTCCTAAATTTGGATCACAAGCTTTTCTTCTGGAAACTTAACTTAACTACATATATGTACATACATATGTATATACAGTGTACCAATAATGTCTTCGTACAGCAGAAACTTTTTTCTTTTAAAGCGAATAACACATACATATATAAAGCGAGAAATTAACCAAAATTTTGCTACAGTCTTATTATCTAATTGATTAACTTTATTTTAAATAAAAAAAAAATTACTCATATGTTCATAAGTTTAAGAGTTACAACTAAAAAATAACGAAAATACACGTTTTTGGCTCCAATAAAATTTTCGTAAGCCGTACTTTCCTAGAACTTTAGCTGCAGGCAGAAAACGAAAATGATAACGGTTGTTTTCCAATGCATGTATAGGCATGCTCGAGCAGAATTTCTCAAAATTTTGCAACAAATTTTGTTCAGATTTATATACTAAGTGGTCATAAATTGATTAAAAATGCCAGGAAAATATTAAGCTATTGAAGAACGCCAACTAATTTTATCTTTTTCGAAAATTGCAAATATTATATGTGGCAGTGTCGCACAATGGTATCCTCGGATCTACTTGTAAGCGCGAATTCTATTAAGTCAGGGCTGTTACAGTCAAATGGTAAAACCGTGCACCCGTGTACAAGTCGCGCACACCAAGATGAAAACCTTTTGTAAGCAGCGCAAATCGTAAAAAACATTTGGAGTTTGCAGAAGAGTACCAAAATGCACTAATCGAGCTTTGGCGTATTGTCCTTTTCTCAGACGAATCAAAATATAATAAATTTGGAAAGGATGGACGACTACGTGTATGGAGAATAGCTGGAAAGGTACTCGATCCAAAAAAAAACACAATAAAAACTGTTAAGCATGTTGGTGGTGGCGTTATGGTATGGGTTGTATGGCTGCTGGTGGTGTTGGAAATCTAAAAATAATTGATGGAATGATGGACAATCTATAATACATTGATACCAACAAAAAAAATTTTTCTCAAGTGTTGAGAAATTAGGTTTATCAAGCTCCTTTTTCAACAAGATAATGACCCATGTACTTAGCTCATAATAGGAAAATGTGCTTGCCATATAACACCCCACACCGAATAAAAACACTTCCCCAGAGCCTTGACTTATATACAATAGAGCATTGTTGGCATAAGTTAAAAAAATATCAGGAAGCATCATATAAGCTCAAAAGCCAAACAAATAGAGGTTTTAAAAGAGGAGTGACAAAAATCGAACAAGTGTATTTTTAATTTTATTGTACGAAGATTTTATTGGAGCCAACATCGGTTATTTTCGTAATTTTTTAGTTGTAAATTTTAAGATAATCAACATATTTGTTAAAAAAATTTTCTAAAATGAAGTTAATTAATAAGATAAGAAGACTACATTTATATTTTGATTATATTTCCTCGGTTTATGAATGTGTTATTCTCTTTTAAAGAAAAAAATTTCGGCTGAACGAAGATTTATATATATATATATATATATATATATATATATATATATATATATATATATATATATATATATATATATATATATATATATATATATATATATATATATATATATATATATATATATATATATATATATATATATATATATATATATATATATATATATAATTAAAAAGTAAGAGTGCTCTAGGTGAGACAACTACGCTTTCTTCTACGCTTTCTTAATGGTATACACAGTACACAAAATAGTATAGTTTTTTTTTTGTTATATTTTGGATACCACTCCCTCTTCAACTTCAATTTACAAAAACGTATTTCAAGTACTAGAAATTTCGGCCTTGGCATATATACATATGAATGACATGATTACGTTCTAAAAATTTGATTACGAAAGTCCATCAAGAAGAAAACTTATTCAACAAATAAGTTTCCATAATGTCGCCCATACTGCAGCCCAAACAACCTGCGTAGAGGAGATACTCCAACATTCTATTTTTATATATATATATATATATATATATATATATATATATATATATATATATATAAATAGAATGTTTGGAATATCTCCTCCACGCAGGTTGTCTGCCAGTCGGGCAGTCTCGATTAGAGCACTCTCACTTGTTATTATCAGAGTTTTCTTCGGCATGACATGACTCTAAACGCCAGGCAGACCTGAAACGTTCGATTAAATTAACATAATTTATTAAGTAATAGATTAAACTATAGTCAAAAAGTATACGCACCAGCATTTTTCAAGAACCAAGTTAGCACGGCCTTCAGCCTCGTAATTGGCAATAAAAATCGCATCCAGTGGCTGTCACAACCGACTTAAAGCTTGTTTTATTCAAGTTGATTTTAGTACATAGCCAAAATTTTTTGTACTCAATCAATTAAATGCGATACACCTTTGAATTATTTTATGGCCTGAAGCGCTGCTGTTCACTCAACCGTCGACCCGTCTAGGGTAAACAGCTGTTCAGCTGCTCAGATGTCCATTATGAAGTGTTTCTGCCAACACGTCGTGCACTGTTGTATTGAGTATTATTTTATCTCTACTTACTCGAATAGAATTAGCTGTGTATCTGGGATCACTCACCAACTGGTTTATTACGGCGCTGAATGAGCTTGACCTTGTATCTGTTTCAAGTTCTACTTCACGGGAATAGGGGTATGATCGGTAAAAGGGGGTTACGGCTGCTCACTATACTCGAAGTATGGGTAATTTTCGGTGAGGTGTGAATAATGATGCGCCATGTCAATTGAATGGGTATACTTCACAGCTGTGGCAGCCGAGTTCGAATCTCGCTTTAATAAATACATAATAGGTATCTCCTAGTTGGATACCCCGACTATAGTTTTCTTATTTGTTATTTTATTGATTCTATTTGGCTTATAAAATATATTCAAGGTGTTGTCAAGCCTGTTTGAAACTTGTTTTCAACGACTTTTGGTCTGAGCAGCAAAGGGTGAGAAATAACCTGTGTGTACTTAAAAGAAATGTGCAATAACTTTGACAGAAACCGGTCTAATGACTAATATGCATGTGTGTTGTGAAGTAATTAATATATATATATATATATATATATATATATATATATATATATATATATATATATAAATTAATAACTCATATGCTCGCATATACGTATATATTCGTATATTTTAAATAAGCAATAAAATATGTAGATTATATGCTGAAAATATCTTTTAAATCCATTAACCATCATAGAAGTTATTAAACATAACGTTTTGCACGTGGCCAGCAACGCAAGTAGTTATTTTACACATGTGCATAAGAACATAAAATTCGTGCATTCTCAAATATTCTAAATAATGAAACTGCTTGAATTGATTGAATTGTAGCTGAATTATCAGTTGTTACTTTATTGTTACTTTATTATACGGCTGTCCGTATGTATGAAAGCGTCGATCTCAGAACCTAGAAGAGCTAGGGACTTGAAATTTTTTGTAAGGTCCGTGTATATCACGCGCACATCGAATTTGTTTCAAAAATTCGATTTCTATTCCCGTTTTAATGTTATCGATTAAAAACGTTATCAAATCAAATGCAGTCTCGTACATCTTTGGAGCTACAGTCGCCAAATTTTGAACATAGTTTCATTTATATTTTATATAATTTCGATTTTTGTTATATCTAAGATATTTCATGTAATACTGCGTTTTGGCAAATATTTTATTATTCTTATTTTATACTAGACACAATATATGGAGTATTATAAGAACATAGGTTGGAATATCTGAATTCCCCATGGGTTTGACCTTTTCTAGTTAAAATTTATCACTTCAGAAATCTTCAAGTCCGATTTCATTAAATTTCATTGGCCTATATGAGGGGATGCCTGCGCTATTAAAATTTTATTAGTTAGCATATTAACATGCAGTTCAGGCAACAAGTAAACCATTTTTGTTAAGTAATGAATAAATATTGAACGGGCTGGCCACTTTGGCAATAAGCGATTTAACACTTGGTCGTTTCAGCCGATAAGTTGAATAAATTGCATAAAAGTGGGGCTAATTGTCTAGTGAGCTGCCATTAAATGCATTAACTGACAGTTGGCAGGACTGAGATGGAGATTGAGTGCCGCTAATTTGAATCCGTAATTTCCTTGCCTGGAAGGTTTAGAACGCTGCAATTTTGTCGCAGTTACGGCATTTCTTTTACGGTCACTTTCTTTTGATAGCACTGGCAAGTTGGATCTCCTTTGTTCATCTTCGTTTTCGCCACCTACTCCCACTTAACTTGCAACTTTGCATTCACACTTTATCGACGTATCTGCATCGGTCTATTGCACAAGCAAGTGCAGAATCAAGACAAACAATGCTGCAGCAGCTGTTAACAAACTAGACATTTTTGAGTGCCGCTATATAGAGCTGGGAAGTTAACCGAAGGCAGGACTTTTGGTCGATTCAACCTCGACAAATGTAGTTCAAAGCCGTGCTACCTCGTAAATCCATCGTTGAACTATAAAATACCGTCTTATTGCAATGTGTATCTCTTTTAACAGCGTAAAGAAGAACAGTTCAGCGGTTGGCTTTACGCTTTGCCCACTTTCTTTACCCCTGAGCTCTCTAAATCCGATTTGGTTGCATTTTTTCCATGTTGTGTGCTGCTGAGCGATTACGCTGATTCCTCTTCCTACTACTTTACTCTACTACTACTGATTATTTTATTTTAGACCCACATACTAACAGCTTACCATTTGAATACCCTATGCTTGAGCGTTCCAAATGGGTTTAATGTCAAATGACTGTTTCTGAGATATTTGTATAAATATATATATACATATACATACATATTTATATATATATATATATATATATATATATATATATATATATATATATATATATATATATATATATATATATATATATATATATATATATATATATATATATATATATATATATATATATATATATATATATATATATATATATATATATATATATATATATATATATGTATATATATATATATTATTTTATTATTATATTTTAGATATATATATATATATATATATATATATATATATATATATATATATATATATATATATATATATATATATATATATATATATATATATATATATATATTGTAGTATATTGGCGATAGGAGTAAACACGACATATATATATATATATATATATATATATATATATATATATATATATATATATATATATATATATATATATATATATATATATATATATATATATATATATATATATATATAAATATATATATATAGATATATATATATATATATATATATATATATATATATATATATATATATATATATATATATATATATATATATATATATATATATATATAGATTTTTTATAAATGCGAAGGCTTGTCGTTTTTACTCCTATCGCCATTATACTACAATAATATTTTAATCAAAATATGTTCGAGGTTTTTAAAAACCAATAGAAGAATGTAGATCCTGGTTTATAATTTATTTGCAATAGTTAGTAATACATATTTGTGGAGCTGCACTATTATTTCCTATTCCATCAAATGACAGGGTTCATTGCCTTTTAGGCCCATCTATACATATTATTTATGTCCACTTAATATATGTGAAATCGTGCAAAGAGATATATACCATAGATTCTTATAGCTTAAATCACTTAATCATATTGATTTATTTCTTTGAATTTGTCATTTAAAACTTCATTGAATAAATGTTCTCAGTGGAAGTTACTCGATTCCTTTGAACTAAGATAGAACCGAGCTGCTCAGCTTATAAGAATGGTTACGAACAACCCAATGAAATAAACAACTATGAATGTATACGTTTTTCAAAGCTTACGAGTATTTCCTGGTTGCCTTAACTTCAGTGTTCCTATGTTTATGGCCTATTTGCATTATGAATTATTTATTTTACTATTCTTTCTGACACCACAAACAAAAAATAGAATGCAAATTGAAACCAAAGAAAGCTCCAAAACATTTTCCAAGACTTGTACTTGACGTAACCTCCGCAATAAACGTGATAGCGGAGTAGCTACGTAGAACAAAGTCAGAGAGAAAGTAAGGCGAACGAAATGTTCGAAAAGTGTTCGTATTAAATTTATGAATATTATATTTGTGTATTCAAGGAAGGTTTTCGCAAAGCAGACTGCTTGTGCCCAGGCTAAACTTTGTCTATAAATTTTTCTTTGTTTCCAGGACTTTGTGGCATTGTTCAGTTCACAATAAAGCTATGACTGAGCGGTACCGAAGAGAACACGGAGCGAGACGCCTTTGCAATTCGCTTTGAGGTATCATTTTAGTGGAATGGTTTATCTGTTGTGCATCGTGATATAGAATATCGACTGGGTATCATGTTTGTTTTAGTTCGCCTTAAGCAGGTAATTTGGCTGTTCCGCCTTTTGTGATATGTTATATGTTTTAGGAAAAGCTAATTAAGCATAAAACAATGGAAAGTCTTGTTTCATATATCTGGCGACTTGAGACCTGAACGTAAGGTGTCTCCTATACGACCACTATTTTTTTTTTAGTAGTAAAATGTTCTTGTCCCAACTGTATTCAAGTTGGGCCGACTCTGTAATCAAAAATAGGCTGAAGTGAATTTAACATGTAAGAATTTAACTTATAGTATCTCAATCACATCGAAAAAAAGAAAGTACAAAAAAGATCTTTGAGAAGTATAAGAAAATATACATTTCAATTGTAAAGTCAATACATCACAGTTTTCAAGAGCTACGCATTTAAAAGTACAAATAAATGGAAAAATAAAAAAAAAAGAACTGCGAAAGCTCTAATCGGTGACTAGGAGCTCCCCTGAACCTTGCAACTTTATATTTTTAAAATAAAATCAAAACATATAAAAGAAAATGCTTTCATGGCCCAGATGTCTAGCCGACGTCCACTAATTCTAACAACACCGACACTTCACTGAACATCTGATAACAAATCCAAAACTAAAGTACCAGCTAGTAATTCAAATACAATCCAATCAATTCAAGCAGTTTCGATACTTAGAATATTCGAGAATGCACTTATTTTATGTACTTGTGCACATGTGTAAAAAAACTGCTTGAGCTGCTAGCCACGTGCTTTTAGCAGTTGCCAAAACGTTTTCTTTGATAACTTCTATGATGATTAATAGCTTTCAATGAAATTTTCAACATATAATATACATATTTTTGTGCTTATTTGAAATATACGAACATGTATGTATATGCGAGCAAATCATGCACACATATATACGAACGCATGCACGCATAAGCATGCGCTCAGCTGCGCAGCTTACGCAGCGGCTGCGCTTGGGCTGCAGTTGTTGCTATATTATGGAAACTTATTTGTTTAATAAGTTTTCTTCTAGATGGACTTTCGTAATCAAATTTTTAGTCATGAACTTTTCAGAGTCTTGAATGTCATGTGATAATACATTCATATGTATATATTTCTTGAAGCACTAGTACTAGAGTACTTTAAATGTGTGTTTTGCAAATTGAAGCGGAAGGGAGCGTGGCATCAAATATATAAAAAATACCGAATTTATATAAATTAAACATAAAACTAAATACAAAATTTAGCGACTCTAGCTCCAAAGATATACGAGAGAAAATTTTATTACTAAATTTCGATGAGTTTTTAATCGATATTAATTAAACGGTAATAGTTATCGAATTTTTGAAATAAACTCATTAAAATGTGAAATCAAGCTATAATGTTTTTGTGAAAATATATGTAACAGGCAGAGTAGGCATGATAGACTCCATAAAGTATATATATTTTTGGTGCTGAATCGATATATGAACGCAGCGATGTCGCAAACCACTAAAGTTAGAGATCTGAAATCTTATTGAGTTTTTCGATAAGTCATCCCATTTCCTTACTATCAATAAAAATCGATAATTTGACTTCGTTTTTAAGCGTAACTCGTATAGTCTAGAGAATTCAGATTTACTGTGTATATCCGTGTAATGAATACAAAGACTTTGTAATTTTTAGATTTCCCCTTCCCACAAAGTATGCAAAAAACGTATTTGCATGTATGTATAAAATAACTCTAAAATGGTTATAACAGGGTTCAGGGTATCTCCTAATCGAGTAGTCTCGACTAGAGAACTCTTGTTTAATTTTAAAAATAAATAAAATAATTAAAGAATGGTAGAAGAATGTCAGCTAAACAAAACGAGTCAAAATCTTTACCGCGGAAACAATGGTAAAATTGAAATAAACTCGTAAATTGATTAAAAGATTGACGAGGATACTTTACATATTTCAATGGCGGAATGCGGAAGACTAGACATCATCTTTCGATGTCACAAACTATATAAGTTGCTACTTATTTTTAGTCCTTGAACCCATAGAGCACGGGAAATGCTTTTCAGGGTATAATGCTCTTGTTAAAATGTATGCAACAGGCAGAAGGAGGCGTGGCAGACCCCCTAAAGATTGTATATTCTTGATCAGGGTGACGAGCTGAGTCGATATAGCCATATCCGTCTGTCCGGCTATGTCTGTCCGTCCGTATGTGTGAACACGTCGATCTCAAGACATGAAAGCTAGAGACTTGAATTTTCTTGTAGGTTCGTGTATATCACGCAATCGTTAAATTGTTATTAAATTAAAACCCGTATCGAGATTCAGTAATAAATTTATATCTCATACATCTTTGGATCTAGAGTCGGTAAATTTTGCAGTCAGTTTAATTTATATTTTATACAATTTCGGTTTTTGTTATATTTTTTTATGCCACGCCCTCTTCTGCTCCAATTTGTAAAAAACGTATTTCAAATACTAGAGACTTTGGCTTGGCAAATATATACATATGAATGTCATGATCACGCTCTAAATTAAATTAAATTTGTAAATTTCATTACAAAAGTCCATCAAGAAGAAAACTTATTCAACAAATAAATTTCCATAATATAGCCCCAACTGCAGCCCAAGCTCGTTCGTATATGTGGGTGCATGTATTACCGTGAACCCATTGAAAATGGGTAATAAGGGTATAATGGTTTTGTTAAAATGTATGTAACAGGAAGAAGGAGGCATGGCAGACCCCATAAAGTATATATATTCTTGATCAGGGTGACGAGCTGAGTCGATTTAGCCATTTCCATCTGTCTGTCCGTCCGTCTGTCCATATGTATGAACGCGTTGATCTTAGAACCTATAAGAGCTAGAGACTTGTTTGTAGGTTCCTGTATAACACGCGCAGATGGTGATTATTTCAGGAAATCGATAAATATTATCGTTCAATTTTTATCGATTGAAACCCTAATCGAAATGCAGTTACAAAATTATATCTCGTACATCTTCAAAGGTAGAGTTGCCAAATTTTGCATATAGTTTCATTTTTATTTTATATAATTTCCGTTTTTGTTTCTTTTTCAATAGTGGCCCCAAAAAAAAAATTAATTCATTAAATTGGACTTAATTTGAAAATATATATGAGATGAGACTGAGTAAGTTTACATGTCTTATAAAATGACAAATATATTCAATGGAATATATAGATCATATGCTGAACATTTCATTGAAATCCATTAAGTAGAACATAATCTATTAAAAAACGTTTGGCCAACGCAAAGCCACGTGGCCAGCAGTGCCAGCTTCATTCTCGTATATTCTTAGAATTCTTAACTGCTACTTTAGTTTAGATTTGCTATATGACGCTATAGCAGTGAATGGCACAGTTGGTAGAAGCGATACATGTCAAATAAATGTTCGACCATTCTTCGATGCTTTTCTTTTCTTTTTTTTACAAAAATTTGATTGTGAAGGTCCGAGTTTAGTTTTAAGTCAAAAGCTTACATTTTTTTCATATAAATACATAACAGAGCATATTTTTAAAGCGAAGAACCTTCGCCGTACAGGGCCAATCAAAGTTGGGCACCCCGGCTAGAGTTTTTTACTTGTTTAATTTTTATTTTGTAATAACACTCACAGTGTAGCATTTTCATTGTTATTATTCGCGCTATTATTATCCGCAGATACATTGCCATTTCAGTCTTTCAGGGCAATGGCTTACTGCGTTAGTCGATATACAGGATTAAATATAGATTTTATGCCTCTAAAAATTAATTATTGTTTTTTAACATAGTTGGGTGTTACTCATTAAAGAACTTTTTTCGGAAAAAATGTAAATTGGCTATGGCTCTTCAGCAAATTCAGTAAATCGATAATTATCAATTTGAATTGGAATAGAAAACAAGAAAGCTTCTATCTTCAGTTTTTATATAGTTGAATCAAAAATCTTATTGTTCAACGAGGTTAAAAAATCACATGACTTATCTGAAACAAAAAATAATTGAATTAAATAAAACGTAAAAAGTTGATTTTTTATCATTTTAAGTGTTTACAAAGTAGATTTCTTGGAAACTTTAAATAAAATAAAATAATAAAAAAATAAAAAAACAAAATATCGCGGTTTTATAAAAAGTTTTACAGCAGAATAATGTAATGAAATAATATGTATGTATATATATATATATATATATATATATATATATATATATATATATATATATATATATATATATATATATATATATATATATATATATATATATATATATATATATATATATATATATATATATATATATATATATATATATATATATATATATATATATATATATATATATATATATATATATATATATATATATATATATATATATATATATATATATATATATATATATATATATATATATATATATATATATATATATATATATATATTTAAATTGGGGCCACTGTGGTTGGATCTACATAAATTTAATACAAATGATCGCAACATATGAATGAAATTATTCACAGCTTAATGACATCCTTATATATTGGTATTTACAATACTTTTGAAATACTTTTTTTTTATTTTTAGGAAAAATGAGAAAGATCTCTAAAATCCGAAATGTTCATCATCTGTGAATTCATCACAGGAAATTTCGACAGTCATACGGACAGACAGACGGACATAGGTCGCTGCTCCCTCTGCCTGTTACATACTTTTAGACAACAATATTATACCCTGCATTGCCATTTATTGAATACAGAATCATTTGAATAAAAACGAGTGCAAGTCGGATACGGAAAAACGAGAAGAGTTATGTGGTCTGCCGCAGCTCTTTCTGAAATTAATTTTACCTCACACTCCCAGAAGATTTACATAAGTCTGAAATACTAGGCGGCTTAAAAAATTTGTTTGCGAAATATATGCTGATATAAACCCATTGAATCTTAAGAGTAATGAAACATCTGTTGTTCTACAAGCGTATGTCATGTACATACATATGTAATAATATAACAGGCAGACAGGTAGCTTATAAAATATATACATATTTTGATTAGAAGTGCGTGTGTTCACTTTTAGTATTTTTAGTGCAAAACCGACTATTATCTACTTGTGAACAACATTGTTTTTGCACTTATATTCATGGCAAAAAGTCACAAAGCCAACGGCTTTTTGCAAAATTTCATTTCGAGCATAAACTTATAATCATAAACAAGCCAACAGGCCAGCAACGTCTAAAAAACATTCACACTAGCCGATAACACACAAATGTGCACTGTGCAATGTGCAATCCTCAAACGCCTCGTTCCAATCCCATCCCAAAGTCCCGGCGTTGTTGCTCTTTCGTGTGCAATGGGTACGCCGGACGCCCAGGCGCAAGATAAACTGTACGTCTTGAAGCGCATACGAGTACCTCGCGGCCACAGCTCCACTTTGCACTTCAACATTTGCAAAATGGGATAGGGACTGTGCGCCAATGTGTCTACATAAATGTGCAGGGAATGTGTGCATGTGTACATGTATGCAAGCATGCATACATGTGTGCTTTGACTGCTGGCATTTTTGCATGTTTGTCCCGCAAATTATGCGTCGCGCACAAACAAAAGCGGAAGCGCTACTGCCGGCTGCAGTGAAACACTTTTTGGTGCAAATGATGGCTCCGAGTTTGAGTTGGGAATGGGTTGGGCTGGCCTGGGCTCGGCCCTAGCGAACCTCATTTTTTACATAGCCGTAGAGTTTGGCGCATGTAGCTTCCTGCTCATTTTATGTTTCGCTGCGAGCCGGAAATAATAATTGCAACATGGTACTGACTCCCCAGGGTAAAAGTTTTGACTGAAACTGCAAAGAATGCATCAGATGAACTTCGCATCCACGCGAAAAAAGTGTCATTTGTAGCCAACACTTTGACACCCCAAAAGCCGATTTGTTAGCCCACATTTCAGGCCGCTCCACTAATTTTTACTACCCCCACGGAATGACTTATTGTTTTTAATGATCCGCGAGAGAATTTGCTTTTATCAAAGCAATGCTGAGAGTAGACGGACTATTCCGTCTACTCCTCAGACCGCTTTCGATTTGTCATGCCACCAATGCTTCATACCTCATATATTCTTATCTAGTGATGACATACATATATAGAAAAACACCTGTAAGAATATCTTTCATATTACTAAGTCCCGTAGTAGAGGTATGGAAAATATTAAAAAACTTCATAAGACAAGGAAGCTCACGAGTATATTCCAAATTCAATGCGTCTAGATCCCTTAGAGTACATAAGGACAAATGGACGGACAGCAAGACGAAAACGGACCGACCGACATAGTACTCTTTGACGGGCTAAAACAGTGATTTTTATTGAAATTTTCAAATTTCTAATATATAAATATGGTATTTCCCGGAGTGCCACGTCCCTAGTTTGCATACAAATAATAATAATAATTTGGAACATTATCGTATATACCTCGAGTTGTAAAGAGTCAAGATTTTCTCGACCAGCCCACTAGGAGCGTAGCAAATCGGAAAATGGTATTTGAAGTTCCAGAGAGGTGAAATTTAAAATGTACACTCGCGTTGACAACTCAGGTTCAAAAATAAATAGCGGATATATAAACGCCCATTGGGGGCTAGCAACACGAGAAAAACTGTATCTTCTACAGTTTTACAACTAGAGAACCCAAATTTGACACCTAAGTTACTGTTCTTCTTGTCATATTTGCCACTCAATTAGTTTAAGTATGTATGTAAAGTATTTTTTTTTGTATAAATGTGTATATTAACTACCTTTAGTGGCAACTTAATCTAGTTTTAAAAAAATTACGATCCTAAAAACGGTCAATAAAAAAAATTATAATTCTAAGCCCAGTGTAGGCATGAAATTTGGAACCCCTCAAAAAGATATAGCGGATATATCTACGCCCGTAGGAGGCGTGGCAAGCCGCAAATTTTATATCTAATAAAATTGGACAGTTGAGTTACTGAAAGCTTTCTCTAGCGATGACTCAACATCATTTTTAAGTCCCTTTCGGAGCGTAAGCTTCCAAATTTTGCAGTTATGTTACCTTAGACTTTTTCTGAGGACTTGCCAAAAATTATTTCTCTATACCCACTGGAAGCGTCTCAAATTGTAAAAAAAATTATTTTCCAAAAATATGAAAAAATCTAGAATACACTTAACATGTTTTGAACAGCAAAAGTAATATACCAGAAGTCCCTATGGATAAATGATACGACTATGGAGTATCACGCAGTCGGCAGCTCCATACTGTAACATTCTTAATTCTTATAGTTTAGTGTTTGAAAAAAAGACTGAATTATACTTTTGTTGTCTGAGACACTTACAACTATTCATGCTGTATGTTATATATTTTTTTTGTCAACCAAACTTTTTTAACTTTATTTCTATTGTAATATTTATATGTCTTTATGTATTGTAAATTCCATGTATATAATTAAAATAGAGCATATAGCTAGTTTTTATCTTATCACATAGTGCTTTTACTTTGGACTGTTCAAAGCTAATGAGTCCCATCCTAAATGAAACTAATTAAAATGATCTTTGCAAACCAAGCTTTAACAGTTCTTTTGCAGATTCGTGTCGTTAAGTGTTGTTTTGTGGATTTTATGCATTTTTCTTTTTCTTTTGAACTTTTAAATTTTATATATTGCTAAAATCTTTGTTCGCCATTCGAATTTGTATTTAATAAGACTGCATTCAAATCATCAACACCAACACACATACACACATATCACGCGCTCTGCTTACTGCGTAGTTAACGCAGCGACAGCGGTTGGTCGTACTGCGCGTATGGTATATAGAAATGTATATTTAAAATTACAAGTCTTTAGTCTTTATTTTGTATTCCCATTGTCAATGGGTTCAGGGTATAAAAATGCAAAAAGCAATTCGTTATGAGCTTAGTATAACAATGTATACAGATTCATATATGTGATTATATGTGTTTTATTTTATTCTACTATTATATATAGTTGTATAAAACAGAGTAGTATAGCGATTAGTAGTATAGAATTTATAATATGATGTATAGTAGTATAGTAGAAATGGTATAGATTATAGTGATAAGTATAAGTGTATCCGGATATCAAATAGAATGCCTCGAATATATTCCCATTACTAATACAGAGTCATGTTTATTTCAAAACAAA
>JAWNON010000185.1:142500-377500 GCA_035045945.1 Drosophila anceps
TTGTTTATTTTTTTTAAATAAGATTTTGTATATTTTCGAAATGACATAACAAATGAAATAACAACAAAAATTGTAAATATAATATAAGTAAGATTTTTAAGAAATGATAACAATAAAATGAAGCGAAGCCGACTACATAATACTCATTCACGGTCCAAAAACAGATGAACCCTTTTTGGTAAAGTAGTCAGGAAGGAGTCTGCAGTAATTAAAATGTCACAGTTTTGAGTACCAACTCCAAAACTTTAAGGGACTCCTTAGCTCTAGACTCAATCTCAAAAATATTGTATATGCACGCCTACTAGGAGCAAATCAGGAAAAACTATATATATTTTGTACAATTTTACAGTTAGAAATTCCAAATCTAACGACTAAATTACTATTGACTTTCGGTAGTGTCCAAGATCACATTCTGTTTTGTTTTTTAGATCAGAAAGAAATTTCACGGCGAGATTTTGTGGAGCTCTTGGGTAAAACGTATCTTTCATCATAGGAAAAACTCTTTTCAGACTCAGAGTTTTTGAGAAAAAAACACTCAAAATGCATAAAAAAAATTCTTAAGTTTCTCAAGTGCAATTGGAATTTTCTATATGAGTCTCTCGAGAATTTTACAAAACACTGAATTTGATCTTACAATTTAATCAATGTAAAAGTTATTTATCTTGCGACTTCTGTGGCTTGCTTGGTTTATATTTTTTGTTTGGGTGCTCACTATACAACTAATTAAAAAGGTCCTGTCATGCAAATAAAATATTGGAGAACAGGTTTAGAGCGTGGTATAAACTATCTTCAGTAGTTGTCTTCTTGTTGAAGCTGTACATTTGTCAAGCAGCATTTGTCTATGAGGCTCATATGAAGGTTCTTTAATTAGTACACGTAGGCCAATTCCCAAGTTCTGAGACGAAATTCGAGACAACCAATTCGTAAGATAAAGTCAGAAACCGTCGCCAAACCCTTCAACGGAACTAGGTTAATTTCAATCTGTTCACTTGATAACCAAATCAAGAAAAATATGTGAGAGCATCAATCTACAATATATACTCACAAACGTATATATTTTTTCTGTCAAGCATATATAAAAGCAGTTTTCGTAACAGCTTTATCCGCAGTATCTAAACGGACAATATAAAAAAAAAATAAAAAAAAACTTGTCAAACTCGCTTTAATTAGATACTAAATATTCCCAAGTCCTGATCTAACATGTAAGAAAACTCTAGTCGGGGTGCCAGATTAGGAGATACCCTGAACCCCAAAAAAACAATTCATTTCAGAAGCAGTTGAGAATTCTAAGAATGTTTGAGAATGTAGTTGCCAGTGCTGGACGCGTGGCTTTGCTTTGGTCAAACCATTTTTTAATAACTTCTGTTCAACTTAGTGGATTTCAATGAAATTTATATATTTTATTGCTTATTTAAAATATACGAGTATATATGTATATGCCAGCAAAACATGCACCCACATATACGCACGCATGTACGCATGCGCTCTGCTTACCGCGCAGTTTACGACGTGCTTGGGATGCAGTTGGGGCAATATTATGAAAACTTATTAGTTGAATAAGTTTTCTTCTAGATGTATTGTACTTTCGTAATCAAATTTTTAGAGCATTATCATGACATTCATATGTATATATTTGCAAAAAAACAAGTCTCTAGTACTTTAAATACGTTTTTTACAAATTGGGGTGGAAGGGGCGTGGTATCCAAAATATAACAAAGCCCGAAAACTTGGCGCCCCTTGATCCAAGGGTATACGAGATATAATTTTATTACTAAATTTCGATAAGGTTTTCAATCAATAATAATTATAAGGCAATAGTTATTCATTTTCTGAAACAATCTCGATTTGCGCGTGATATACCGGACCTACAAAAGTCTCTAGCTCTAGGTTCTGAGATCCACGCGTTCATACATACGGACAAACGAACAGTGCGAAATCAACTCATCTCGTCTTCCTGATCAAGAATATATATACTTTTTATACTTTTATACTTTTTATACTTTTTTACAAATATTATACCATTATACCCTGATATCCCATTTTCAATCAATGGGTTAAGGGTATAAAAACCCCAGTCTCTTTCATTACAATTATAAAATTTGGTTTTGTTTCGCGTTTATTGAACTTCAATTTGGTATTATACATTTAAAAAAAAATACAATTAAAAAAAATAAGTTATATATATTTACATTATATATATATATATATATATATATATATATATATATATATATATATATATATATATATATATATATATAAAACAACAACTTGGATTAATATTTTGTAATATAATCAAATTTATAAAATCTATAAGTACTTGACATACAGAAGAATTCACTGTACACTGAACAGTGCGCCATCTATTGTTCATTATACGGCATTTAATCGTTTAAGAGGTGATAGATGTTAATTCTTTAAATATCTGTGAGGTTTTGCATGAAAGCTTTGGTAAGCTTAAGACTGAAATTTTTAAACTGATCTGAAGAACAAAAATAGTATGAAATTAAAATAAAGAACTATAGTATATTGATTATATGAAAATCATTAATTTTAAGCATCATGCTAAAAGTGGTTTCCACAACTACGTAAAGTATATATTTTCTTGTGGAGAAGGTAAACTCAAAGTCTTCAGTTAAGCAATAAATACTTTATAACAAAGTCAACCGCAAGCTTTTACCTTTGACAGTCAAAATTTCTGTTAGTTGGCGCTTGGATTCACTTAGACAAATCACACATATTTGAATATATATCTATCATTAAAACTCCTTTTATGGCTCTACTTTTCAAAAGGGTGTGGGGCTTGCACACGTACCCCACATCTATATTCGAAGCGTTGCCAGCTATCAAAAAAAGTTTTCAGACTGCATTACTTCACGGATATACATGTAAATATGAAGTGTATGTCCGTGTATATGTCTTCACACACACACACACACACACACACACACATATATATATATATATATATATATGCAATTTACAGTTCCAATTGTTAAGCGCGTTTCGCTGCTTGAGCTTTATGGCGATTTAAGAAAATTATTTTATAAGGTTCAATGGATCGCTACAACCGTGCATGGAGAGGTAAATTAAATGAAATAATTAATTTTTTTTTAAATACATAAACTAAAAATTCTAAATAGATCCCAAGTCTCCACTAACGCCTATAACACCACTTACAACTCGGGCATTTAGTTTTGATAATATCCCGTCGCCGCCTTCTCCGTGTAGCGCGCAGACTTGCAGTTCTCGAGGTCTTAGACCCGGTCATCTTCCCGTGCAACAACAAGCAGCTGGATATGCACGACGCTTGATCGGTTCACGGGCTCCACTACATTTCTCGCAGGATTTGATGCGCATTAGATCAGTTTTTTCTCCATGTGCTCATGGCACATCGATTCCCAGTGATTCAGCGACGCCAAAGGGCGCTATCCGATCCACTCAACTCACGGATGGCATCGCTAGACGAACCCCAGCAAAAAGCCAATTCAAGCGCAGCTCACCAGTGAATCAGCCTGCACTCAGTCCTAGGGTCAGTTCGCTGCTCAATCGCACAGGTAACAATCACCTGGTCGATTTGTTCAAACGTCAAGAAATTGACATGACAGTCCTCGTCCAGATGACAATCGAGGAATTGGAATCCCTTGGTGTTCGTGGCGTCAGGGAATTGAAATTGGCTATTGATCTAATCAAATTTGCTAAAAAGTTCATTTAGTTCATGTTATAATTTAAATGTTTAAGATTTTACGTAATTATATATTTGTCCTATTTAATAACATATTTGTGTCATTTAATAATGTAAGCAAAAAAATAACGAAAAATCCAATCAATGCATTTTATTTCATTATGCTGCAGCAATACATCCATACATACATATGTATACTTAAAAGTTAAAAAAAAAATATGAAATACAGACTTCAATATACCCTGGAAATCAGATACCATTCAATGTTATACGAAATGTTTACAGTTGTATATAAATACCTAAGTGATCATAGAAATCAATATTAAAAAAATACTCAAATAATGCGTATCGTAATTTTATTATTAGATTATCATTTTTAATATCAATCGCTTTCTTTAGTACATTGAATATACATACAATTGTAAAATTGAAACATCAATTTTGTTTATATTGTAAAACGCTATGGATGCAGGGTATTTGCTACAGAGTAAAAACGGCTTCAAAAGTAAAAAAAAACTTTTTATTAGTCTACATTTTTGATATTGCGCAAAAAAATTATTTATACAAAATTTCAGGTCTTCATTAATTAAGCATTATAAAAAGTAAAAAATAACTGCTCCCAAAAGAGACACTTATCAAGTTCGTGACCGCAGTGCAAGGTATAAAGTGAAATATCAATAAATTGGATGTGCGCTGGCAATTAATATATGATAGAATATTTTAAAGTAAAAGCGAATATTCAGACACAGAAAGCAGTTACATAAAAAAGTCTAATATCGATTTTCACATAGTTTTTTATAGATATCAGTTCAAATTGTCAGCTGTGCGTTTACGACAGACGATACTTTTAGTTTTTTTTTTTTTGTTTTTTTTTTTTTTTTGAAGACAATCTTAGTGTTCCTGACAGAATTAAATTTCTTAGCATATTTAAATTTTTATAGTGTAAGCAGCAATTTATCATTTCGATAGTCAGGCCATAAAAATCATTTAATTTTCAATCAGCCGACCACCACGTTTTAGTGTTGATAAACTTGTTAATAAGTCGCTCATGAGCGATCCAACACTAGTACATACATAGCTTATTTTTTAACATTTTTCGACGTGAGATGTGCATTTTCTATGATAGTCTGTGCTTAACCATGTAAAATTAAATTAGACATTAGTGTAGCATTATTAACAGTTAGTGCAAAGGTAACTAAATATGCTTGTGAAACATTCTAATACCACCGAATATGTATACCAACACCTTCGCTTGATAAATGACAGCTGCTGCGCCTTTTGCATTTTTCTGTTAGTAGCACAAATATTTTAGCTTACAGAAAATGTTTTAGTATAATGCGAAAACCAAAAAAAAAAACCAAACCTTTTACATGCATGCATTTATTTTGCATGTATATATATATATATATATATAAATATATATATATATATATATATCATATGGCTTTAATTTTATATATATATATATATATATATATATATATATATATATATATATATATATATATATATGTGTGTGTGTGTGTGTGTGTGTATTTGCACATATGTATATATGTTCATTTATATGGCAACATCATTGCGTATGGCCGTAGCAAAAGGCACAGGCTGCTAATTTGACATTTCGTTTTGTGTTGAACACCGTCTACTGTTGCAGAACCTACCTACATATATATGTATAAGCGAAAATTAACACGAAAAGTGAATTTATTTTGCAAAGCAAATGTAAATTGTAAAAATAATGTTACAATTTAAATGCATCACATAAGCATGAGGCACATATGCTCTTGTAGATGTGAACCCAGCGTTAAAATGTTCAATACAAAAAATCAAAGAAAAAATAATAATCTAATAATCCAAACAAAAATAAATAATTCAAACATTTTTTTGGGTGATAAGTATTTCAAGTATGTATATTTTAATATGTATATATTTAAATTTCATATACACTAGCCCTACATATAGAACTTATGTTCTGTCTTAATTCGTTACAAAACAAAAACTGAAATGGATACAGAGAGTAAATTGATTTGATAGATACAGCTGCTGCCATATAAGTTCAAGTTCCTTTAGTAGTTGCGTTTGAATACCTATAGCTACTAAGATGCCATCAGATATTATACAAAATGATAATAATATGGCTATAATTTAGCTCTTAGTCCGAACGATTTGCTACGAACATTTTATATAGCTATGTATTTTTTTGTTTTTCATGTATGTCTTTTTTATATTTTCCCTTTTCAGTAAGCAGAAACTGTTGTATAAGTGTAAATTGTTAGCTTAAGCAAGTACCCATATACAGACATTTCTGAGAATACTTTTAAATAAGAGGACAGTTTTGTGCCAGAGCTAAAAAGAAAGGCAGCAGGACCTCTTTTCAGCTCGCAGAATAGCTCGAACTTATACAAACTTGTTGTTTGGCCAATTGAAGGCTACCTTCAATGGCCGCTGAAAAGGAAATGCAAGCGCATGACATGGTGCGACGGCGAAGCTGGGCGCGTGCTGTGGCACTTTACGATCAAATACTCTCGGCCAGTGCAGCCCCACATCCGCAATTACAAGGGCAGTCAAATCCAAATGGAACGACGCGAGCACAGAAAGATCAGCAAATCGCGTGCCTGCTGGGTCGCTGTGAGTGTCTCCTGGAGCTGGGCAGATACGAAGGTTGCCTGCAAGATGCATACAAAGTGCTGACACTTCTTTCAGAGCAGACGGAGTGCTTAGCAAGCGTCTCGCGGGCGCGTCGTTGGCTGGTGCACGCTTTATTTAAACTGCACAAGTATTCGGTGAGTCGCAGGACTAAAAGTCTATTAATTTTGAATTAATAACTCTTGGAGTATATTTTAATGAATATGCAGGATGCAGAACACTTTCTAAGCAAGTGGATAAATGAACTAAGTGGCCAGCAAATATTTTCGGACATATCGAAAACTCTCGAGCGATACAAATCCATCATACAAATGATTATGAATGGACAGAACAAAGTACAGGCGCAATCGCAAAAAATTCCGCATGCACGGCTTGAGGATGAGATGGCAATACTGGACACTAAGCTCGATCACTGGGCCACAAACAATCTGCCGCTGGACAAGTATAGCAAACTGCTTAGCAACAAAGGATTAAAGAAACGCGAGCAACAGCAACATCAGCAGCAGCAACAACAGCAACACAATGGTAGCGGTAGCTTCAGCAGCAGCAGCAGCAGCACTGGTAGCAGCAGCACCATGTCCAGTTCCAGCTTGAACACTAAGAACATTGAATTGCTGTCGGCGATTAAACTAACTGGCGTTAAGCATTCAGCAGTAGATACTGCCGCTGATTCAGATCTAGCAGCGCACTCAACAATAACATGCAGTTATTGTGCCATCAACTTCCAAACACGGAACGAGTTGAGGCAGCATTGCCAGACTGAAAGTCACCAAAAAGTGATAATGAGCGATGAGGGTACGTACCCTTATTTTTTTTTTTATTATTATTATTATTATTATTAGGAGCAATATATATATTTCTCAGGTCGCGACTGGAAGTGGCGTCCTCCACCTCGGGGTTACACGCTGGACACTTACAGCGTCTGCGAGACATTTGCGGAAGCCCAGACATGCCATTACGGAGCTCAGTGTGTGGAGGCGCATGGCTTGGACGAACTGAACGAGTGGAAGGAACGATTCGAGTATCGGCGAATGCGTGTACAAAAGGCTTGTGAGAAGGAGCTATACGGAAAATCATACACGGAACAAGTGCTTGAACGATGGATTCAGGCTACCGCCCCGGAACGCATAATGTGCGAAAAAGTAGCGGACGTGGAAGCGAAGTGCGAGCAGCAGTTGGTTACCAGTATCAGCTCGAAGACTTCTAAGCGTGAGTGGTTATTCCAGCTGGAGACATTGCGGCCGCTGAAAGCAGTTGCTCTACTACAGGATGCGCATCGCAATCATTTTGCGATTAAGTCCATCAGGCTGGGTCAATCTACGTCCGAAGCGGAAGTCAATGTAGAATTAAAGTCTGATCAGGAGTGGGTGTCTTCTACATTGCCTGAAAATCAGGAAGGCGCAACACCATCTAAACTCGTTAACGCACACGAAATTACTGTTGAATTTCACACAGAAATTTATGGAACGTTTCGGCAGTCGATCTGTTTCGACATTGGCCAAGAGCCTTTGCTAGTACGTCACCTTTGCGTTGATGTGCTACCTGTTAGTGATGCCGAAAAAATTGAGGAAATCAAGCGTGACATTATAAACAGCTCTGCCACACGATGGGATGTTTCTAACACAAAGTTGACGCGCTTTGAGACCACGATTGGGACGCATCTGAAAACAGAAGCCTATCTGAGTGACTTGCAGCACGAACGCGAGCTTTTAGAGAGATATCCCTGCCCCCGTGCTGCCACCTTTACGTTAACACAGTCCACCATTGTGGAAAAACGACTTACGCAAAACAACTACCGTTCACGCATACACGAGTTGCTTTACGTAGAAGAGATTGCTCGCTACGAGCAAATCGCGCGATATAACGTGCGTACCCGGCTAACAGTAGCCTCCAATTATATACTGACGCCGGCGGGCATGGCAACTAGTACGGCTAAGTATTCGTTGTCTGGTGAGCTATTCGCATTGATGCGCCTAGGCAAAGACATTTCAGAGGATACTTCGCCTGGTCGTTTGATTTTATCAAACTGCAGCAGCGTTTATATTTCAGCGCCGGAGGAACCAACAGCTAAATCTGATAAATCAGATAAAAGTGAACAGCGCGCTGTATACGAAGCACTCATTGAAGACAAGGGCAAAAATGTAATATATCTGAAGTTGTCGTCAAAATGCGTCGAAGCAATGGGCCTGCAAGCGGACACAGAGCTAGACGTAGACATACAATTCCAGCTTAATCGCATGCCCTACTGTGAGTGGCACAATGCTGTAGACAAGATAACCGACTTTCGTTTGATATTTCCGGCAACTGAGCTGGAACCAGCCATACCATGGACACCTAAAAAGCAATGGGCTGACGCCTGCGAGCCCAAGCTGAATGCGAAACAGCGCGAGGCTGTCAACGCCATCACAACGGCGTTAAGCATTAAGCTGCCACCTATTTTACTTATTGGACCGTTTGGCACGGGCAAAACATATACCCTGGCACAGGCAATTAAACAGCTCTTAGCCCAGCCAGAAGCTAAAATACTCATCTGCACGCATTCCAATTCAGCGGCAGACCTTTATATTAAGGAGTACTTGCATCCCTGGATCGAAGAGGGTCTCGCGGAAGCGACACCACTACGAGTTTACTACCATAAGCGTTGGTCCGCGACAGTCAACAGTGTGGTGCAAAAATATTGCATAACTGATGGCGTTGGTAACTTTAGACGGCCTAGCATTGATGACATAATGCGTCATCGCATCATAGTCGTCACACTGAGCATCAGCATGGAGTTGGCTTCGCTTGGTTTGCCCAAGGGCCTATTTACTCACATATTTTTGGATGAAGCTGCGCAGGCGATGGAATGTGAGGCAATTATGCCGCTGGCTCTGGCCAACGATGCCACTCGAATTGTATTGGCTGGCGACCATATGCAGATGAGTCCCGAGCTCTTCTCCGCGTTTGCAAAAGAACGCAAATTGCATATTTCACTGCTTGAACGACTATACGACCACTACCCTTCAAACTTTCCCTGTAAAATTTTGCTATGCGAGAACTATCGTGCGCATGAAGCAATTATACGATTCACCTCGGAGCTATTTTATGAGCAGAAGCTTGTTGCATCTGGCAAGCAGCCGCGCCATGAACGATTTTACCCCCTGACCTTTTTTACAACAAGGGGCGAGGATGTTCAAGATAAAAATTCGACAGCGTTCTATAACAATGCTGAGGTATACGAAGTAGTTGAACGTGTCTCGGAGTTGCGCAAACGTTGGCCAAGCGCTTGGGGCAAGCTAAATGATACAAGCATCGGCATCATGACACCTTATGCAGATCAAGTTTTTCGCATTCGATCAGAGCTGAGGAAACGTCGAATGGGCGGAATCTCTGTGGAACGCGTTCTCAATGTGCAGGGTAAACAATTTCGTGCTGTATTTCTGTCTACAGTGCGAACAAGACGCACGTGTTTGCCACAAGGAAGCAGCCCTGGTGCTAGCGGTGCTGTCATTGCTGCAGCCAGTATAGGTGATGCTGATACCGATTATGGTTTTCTAAGCAACTCAAAGCTTCTAAATACTGCAATCACACGAGCCCAATCTTTGGTAGCTGTCGTTGGCGATCCAGTTGCCCTATGTTCCATAGGGCGCTGTCGCAAGGTCTGGGAGCGTTTTATTGAAATATGCGATGAGCATAAGTCACTGTTTGGATTGACCTGGTCTAACTTGCGATCCCAACTAGATGGTGTCGAAATGAAGCGCGGGTACGTGCTCAATCCGTTAGCTCCCGAATTTGTTCCTCGTGCTCTGCAGCCAGAGGCATACTTACGCGAGCAAGCAGCTTTGTACCTAAATGCTCCAGCACACGTGCCACCTGGCAG
Source organism: Drosophila anceps (assembly GCA_035045945.1). NCBI lineage: Eukaryota > Metazoa > Arthropoda > Insecta > Diptera > Drosophilidae > Drosophila > Drosophila anceps. The sequence continues at coordinate 152,691 of JAWNON010000185.1, forward strand.
TCAGCCACCACATTATGTTGCTTCCGCTGGCATAGGTCCCGGGCCGTCTGCGCATCAGATGAATCAAATGGCCGCAGCAATGGCTGCCAATCATATGTATTCCACTCATATGGCTGCCATGATGGCAGCAGCAGTGGCCGCTGGCGGTAAGTCTTCCAACGGGCCTTCGCCAGGACCAGGTCCAGGATCTGCCGGTCATATACGTGGTCATATGGGAATGCGCGGGCCACCAACTAATGGGCCGCCTCCTGTGCCGCCACATCTGCGACAGTCTCAGCCAGGAAGTGGAGGACCTCAGCCCCCACCTTATGGCCAGTATACAGCTATGCAGCATTGGCGGCCACCCGTTGCCCCACAACAGTCGCAACAACAGCAGCAGAATCCCAATGCCAGTCTCTGGGGTCCACCACCGCAAACAAATCCATGGAGCGTCTTACCGCCGAATAAGCAGCCGCCGCCTCAGCAGTCAAATGCTCCTGGCCGCGGTCCGGGACAATTGCCCCCACCAGTAAGTCTAAATATTAATTAAGACATATTGATTTTCAATATACTTAAGCCAATAGTTAAAAAAGTTTTTAGTTTCACTGGTAAGTAGGATTATCGAATTGCTGATATGCTTGAAGATCCTGCACCGTTTGATAGTGAAAAAGATGAATTGGGTAGTTCTTCGACCTGTATATACTATCGCCAGATTAACTTTTATAAACGTTGATATTTCATATGTGTCTAAGAGGACTTAAAATTGTTTGAATAATTTGTATTAATAGGCTCTTCGAGGAGGCAGTGTTCCACCAGCTGCAGCAAATGCAACTACTGCGGCGCAACTGCTAAGGAATCCAAGCGAACTGGGCTACTTAGCTAAAAAGACGCTTTACAACCACAGTCAGGCGCCACCACCTCAGCAGCCCTTGCCTCCACAACACCATCTGTATGGGCAGCCACCAATACCAATTCAGCGTGGAAATAGCGTTCCCAATGGACCGATGAGTCCAATGGAAAATGGGCCACCACCCTATCTTCGACATAATGGCACTGCGGCGGGTTATGCTAACTATGATAAGTCCGCGGGTCCACCTCAGCAACCCCCACCTGCCCCCTACATGTACACGGCCGGCAAACAGCCGTCGCCCAGCACCTTGCGCTTTCCGTCTGCGCACGAACTACTGCCTCCGAATATGAGCATCTATGAGATGGCGTTCAGCTCTAAAGAAGAACAATATAAGTGGTACCTTAAACTACTTGAGTCTGCGGGTCAAGAGGCAGCCAACAAATTCGGCGATATGCTTCGCCAAGTTATGACCACATTGCAGCAACAGGGTCACCAACCACAACATCATCTGCAGGGGCACAAGCCCCAGCCGGTCGTACCAGGTCCGCCGATGATATCTAATCCGCATGCTGTTATGGGCCCACAGCCACAGCGGGCTCAATACCCGGTAATTTATCCTACACAGGTGCAGAATCTGAATCAGCAACCAGTGGAGTCCTCGCCTCCCTTGGACAACTTTAATCAGCAAATAGATCTTGTGTTCAATTCGATTATGAATGGGGCCAATGACATTGCACAACCCATTTTACGTGACGTACTTGGCATGGTAGGCGTAACGACAACGACAACAGGCACAGGAGTCATGCCACTGTCAAATGGCATGATGAATGGCGGAGACTTACAGCAGCAACAGCATCATCAGCAGCAGCAGCAACAACAACAACAACAGCAGCAGCAACAACAACAACAGAGTCGACTCTTCAGTATGATGCAGGGACAACAACAGACACAACAAACTCCCCTGACTATGGGAAAACATGGGCCAAATCCTGGTCAGTTACAGCCGTTAGCTATGTATGCCAACCACATGACAGGACCGATGCAGGGAGCAGGTATCCACCCAGGTTCTAACAGCAACCCTGGGGTCTCTAACTTCATGAGCAATTGTGAGTTCAATTTGGTTTAATTATTGTTTTTACGTGAGCTGATGCTTAGAGTGATCTCTTATTTTTCTATAGCCGGAAACGCGCTGCCAAACGACAAGCCTTTTAACAATTTCAACAGTCACAACAATGGTGGGCACAACAGCAACGGCCTTCATAATAATGGCAGCTCTGTGCCGCTCTACCGCCGTCAAGCAATGACCGGCAATGGGGGCAACAATTACAACAATATGCCCGGTGTTTTTTCTGGCTTGGACACAAGTGCCAATCTGATTGAGGTCTTGTTCCAAGCAAATACTGCGGCGTCCGACCACTCGAACAAGTCCGATCACGGCCATGGCCTGCTCTACAACAACTACAATGCACTTAAGAGCGGACATGACTTGGACTTGTTCTCCAGCGTGCCACCGCAGACTGTTCAACCCTCTGCCGATCCCGTCAATCATCAGCAGTCCTCAGCAACCACGTACGCGGCTGTGCTAAGTCAAGGGCCGCAAGCAACTTCAGCACATCAGCAGCCAACAATGAACACGGCAAGGCCGTTGCATGCTTCGAAATCTTCCCTACCAGCGAGTGACATGGAAAAGGATCCATTTGCGGCCATACGAGAGTTGGGACAGGCAACTTCTGGCTTTTACAACTACTTTCAGTGATCACGTGTAATGGACGTCGTTGAATGCCGCCGCCTGCTGCACGTGGCATCAACGTCATAATTTAGAGACTAGAGTCTTAAAGAAACAAAACAAAAAAAAAAAAAAAACAAAAAACAACAAAAAAAATGGAAAAATTAGAAAAACTCAAAAACAGATAATGAATTGCTTGTTAATTTTAGCTCTCCCGTTTGCTTTTTTAATCGCAATTAATTTAAATATGTAGATTTAATTATAATTACAATTATATATTATATGCGTATGATTAGTAGCTTAAAATGCCGCAGCAGGCCGTTCCGCCCTTTGCACGCCCTTGGCGCTGTCATTTCGTATGTCGCAGGGTCGCTCTGAGCACCCAGCCCTTGAAACTAAAAATAAAAAACAAAAAAAAATCTTTAAAAAAACACGGAAACAAAAAAAATTAAAAAAAAAGAGAAACAAATAATTAGCTAGTTCTTAAGGAAATTCAACCAAGTTTGTATTTTATAATCATTCTATTAGTCGTAGATCATATGCTACGAGAATAATGTTCAGTTTGGCCAAAGTGCGCTTGAGTTATAAATACATATAAATATATATTGTCTCTTGAGTATTGTACAGCAGTTGACCATTCGCAAATTAGAAACTGAAAATTTATCATGTACTCAAATACATTATTAACTGTCTTTATTCAAATCTTAAATTTATTTACGTACTTATAGCGTACAAATATAATGCTTTATTATTGTATTTTTAATATAAATTGGCTACTATATTGTATATGGGACAATTATTATATGCACATACATACCTCTACAGAACTTATGTATGAACATATATCCCCTGATTGTTTGGATGTAAAAACTGGATAAGTATATAACGCCCGCGCCCTGGAAATTTGAATTCAAGTATCGTGTCGAAAAATTGATTTAAATATTATTCGATTTTTTGTAATATGTATGTATTTGGCCAGCGACTGAATACTTATACATGGGCGTATGTATGTAATTAAATTATATAATCTAACCGTCTAAATAATATAGAAGAAATATGTATATATATATATATATATATATATATATATATATATATATATATATATATATATATATATATATATATATATATATATATGTATATATATATATATATATATATATATATATATATATATATATATATATATATATATTATTTAATAATTAATAACATTAAAACTGAAATATTCAAAATATAGTTCTATGTATGCCAGTTTGTCTAAACACATTTTATTAAGCACAAAACTAATAATTTAAAACACGAAGCCTCCAAATTACACATTAAGAAACTGTAAAACAATTTATAAATATATATATAAATATATATATATATATATAAATATATATGTATATGTATATATATTTATATATATTTATATATATATATATATATATATATATATATATATATATATATATATATATATATATATATATATATATATAGATATAGATATAGATATACACATATATATGCATATATATATAAAGAGAAAAACTTAAAAATCCCTAAGGGACACCAAAAACAGTATCTTAATTTTTTCGTTGCTCGAATTGTAATATATGCATCGCAGATTCTACTATCGTGGTCGGGATCATGATCGAAACTAGTTTTGGACCCGAAAATGGTTATGGAAATTGATACCGTATACATAAATAGTATATCTCCTATCAATTGTTTTACAATTCTATAGAACTCAAGTGATTGAATTGGAAAAATTTATAAAACCATATTTGATCACAGCTGGTTTCGCAATTAAAAATATAGTTTAGCCATCTGTTAAACGATTTTCGTCTTGCCTCGCTTTTGAATAATAGAATAACTATAATTTATTTTAATTTATCGACTCCCACGATTATGTCTACAAAAAACTAATATTTCCAAGTACTGGATCTTTAAAACTGATTATTCATAATAAAAAAGGAAACATTTTTGCAGCCTTAATGTTTCCTAATTGAGTTAATATTATTCATACAATAGCGCCTCATTATCATTAAAAACAAAACCAGTGAACTATATAATGTTTTTGTATATTTCGCAAAATACAATTTATATAAATGTGTATATGAAAAGAAATATATATAGAATATCTGTATAATTGGAATCATTTATTATTCGTTTAAATTGGGTTATAGGTTTTACGCTAGTTTTAATGACTTATCAATAAAATTCTTAAAGCAAGTATGATGTTGGTTTTAGAAGCTCAAACGGGAACATTTAGATTAGACAATTCTTCTTTAACTTCATCGTACAGATCCTTGTATTCTTCGTTTTGTCGCACAAGTAGAGCCACGGTGCCTCTCTTTACTCCCATCGCCGCGCCTAGGTCAGCACGACTGGGCGTATAAGTATAGGGAATACCCTTCTCCTCGCAAACGGCCGGCAGGTGGCACATAATGTCAACTGGTGTCACATCCCCAGCGAAAATGCAAATGCTGTGATTGTATTTTTATAATTATCAATTGTTGAAGACGGTAAAAAATTAAGATGAGAGAGTTTACCCAGTTTCGCCTTTGCGCAAACGCGTTTGTACATCCTTCAATCCATTTCGCAAGTAGGTTTTATGTTTCATGGCTTTCTTTACCAATTTGTAACATTTTTTTGCTAGTTTCTTGCCTGCCATTGGCTTTGCTATGGCATTTATAAACAACAATTTGTCGTCATAGGTCTCTTCCTCCTTAATAGTCACATTTTCGCTGACTTTTATTGAAGCGTCCGCTTCTTCTGAGTGCTCCAGTTTCACTTTAACCATATTATTTTAATACACAAAAACCCCAAGAAACTCTTTGTTTCGTGTATCTTCTTAACACGTGCTAGTCTGTGTGGCCGTATTTTTTTAATTTTTTGGTTTACTTTTTGAAAGTAAACTATACTAGTATATACCTTTTTATTAGTGTTGAACAACACCAAAAGTTACAGATGTTTTAATTAATGACTTTTTGCCATTTGCGGTATTTTCGGGAATTGATCTAAAATTCCAAATTTAAATGATACAAGAAATAACTATAAATAAAACTTATAAAAATAAATTTGAGAACATTTATTGGACTTGAAAATTCAAATAAAAACAATTGAAAATTCATACAAAACCACGAAAAATTACCATATATTGGATACCTAAACACTTTCAAAACGAAAACTCAAAAAAATAAACAACTCTGCTGCGGGTGATACTTGCTAATATAAAAAATTCGACTCTAGCACTGCAAAATAAAAAAATGGAACATTGAGCACCCGCAAAATTTGAAAAGGCCTCTTTCTTTTTTATATTTCATGCACAGATGTACATCCTTTTCTAACTGAAAAAATTTTAAGCCTCGAAAATTTTGAAACTCCGCGAATTATGGCGGAAATATTATATGCAAGAATATACTATGTATATAGATTTGTTTCACATGAATGTAAATGTAGAAAATGTTTATAATTGTTTTTTTCGACACATTTAATTTAGTTGAGAATAAGATTGTAGAGACAGCGATCTCCACGACTCCCTCAATACTCCCGCTTGTGAGGTGGGACATATACCTGTTGTTGCAGAGTCTGTCGATCGGCGCGATGACGCGATTGGAGATGCTGCGGCTGGGGCTGGTTGGTTAGGGGTCTGTTCTGGGAGTCCGTAAGTGGCAGAATATCAGATTTTAATACTTCTTCATGGTTGCCATATCCGAGGAAGAATACCACGCAGGTATTTTCGGAGACAGCCGTAATTTCGGCTTCATAGTACTGCAAATAAAGAAAGACAATCTATGATTGAGCATTTCATGTTATGTATTATGGGTGGTTGATACTTACGCGCCCATCGTCCCAATACTTGGCCATGCATAAGTCGCCACCCTTCCACAGCCAGGGATTAAATGGGGCAGTCAGACCAAAGCCTTTAGGTGGCGATGGCATTGCTCCTGCCACTGTCGCTGGTGGCTGTGGGTTAGCCGGAACACAGCAAGCGATTGGGTCCGCTTGAGCAGAAGAGATGTTACTTGCTTGCTTGCTGCCCGTCTGGTCTTGAGCCGGAGGAGCAATGCTCAATCCTTGACTCTTTAAAAGGCTCATAGCAAACTCATTTGTTTCCTTGGTTTGAAAACCCATTATTTTACTGGGATCATAAGTGTAACCATTTGGCAATTGCGTGCAATTGGAATTGGATGGCTGTCGTGTACTCTCCGATTGAACTTTATGCTGACGCGGAGGTGGAATATTCTTATCCACTGATTTTTGGACCTGGGGAAAAGTGCTGTGGGGCTCAGATGGCTGTCGAGCGGACTGACCTCCATTTTGTCTGCCGCCGCGTCTATGTTCACGTTTCGAGCTACTTATCTTTAAGTTAGCTGTCTCTGTGACGACTTTGTTCACACGGTTATTGTACTCATCACTATTACTGTTAAAGGGATTGGCGGGCTTAGTAGAAGGAGTGGCAACACCTCCTGCTCCAGCACAGGCGCCATTGCTTTGCTGACGACGCCTGTTGTGGTTATGATTGTTGCCTACAGTTCCATTTTCAGTGCGAGTGTTTCCATTGCGATTATTTTGGCGCTCGGCGGCACGACGATTGATCCCTGGCTCCTTTGCAGAGCACTCTGGCTTGCTTGCCTCAGTGTTGCCTTTGATGGGCACTTGATTCGAATCATGGCCATTACGGTTGGAGCTTTTGGCATGCGGTTGCTCAGTGGCACGTGAGTCCGACTTGCGCACACTGCCGCCACCCGCAACTCCGCCTCGATCATAGTAGCTGCTGCCGCTGCCGTTGCCGACTCCACGAGATGAACGTTCATCGCGGCCAGCCCGACTGCGTGTGCCGCCACGTTGAGGTCGGCCAGAATGGCCGCCACGATTGGCTGCAAAGCTGCTCGAAACATTGTTTTCGAATCGGGTGCGCTCAGCCAGACTTTGTGATTTGCTTTCAACCAAAGATACAGCTACTGCTGCTTTATAATCACTTTCGTATTGCCTCTCTAGCGCCTTTTCGGCATTGGATTTAAGTTTTGCGGACTCACCGCTTGCCTCGCCGGCTGTTTGGTCCGTGTGTAGTTTCGTGGTGAGAAAGTCGAAAAGTGTGGCATTAGAAGCCGGCTTTGCAGCTTCTTTAAGGGTGGAGCCGCGTTTACTCTCCCTATCATTCCGCTCCCCGCGACCGCCGCGCAATTGCGTTTCGTTTGTACTGTCCGCTGCATCCTTGCGCCTCTTTAAATTGAAGAGAGCCCTTTCCAAATTGTTACGCGTCCCTTGCAACGCAGTCTTGGCCTCCTCCTTGCTGTAGCCCTTCTCGAGAATTTTCTTGATGTTGTGGTCCACAATATTTTGACCACCACCGCCAAAGACCTTCTTGACAGCCGCCTTACTGGCCACGGCAATCGCTTCGCTTCTCATATTGTTGAAGTCATCGTTCTCCTTGCTAGGTTTGTCTTTGTTCTTGTCTGCAGCCGATGCAAGGCTTTGAAAGTTGCAATCAGCATTCGCATCGATGTTTTTGCCGAAGGTCACCCACGGTGGTGGAGCATACGAACTGTTAAGCGGGCGTCCGCTGCGTGCATATTTCAGCATAGTGCGGGCAAAATCCCATTTCTCGTATAATGCCTCAACCCGCCCGCCCAGTACCTTAAAATCGTTGCCGCGTAACAGCAGAAAGCCCTGAAGCAGTTGCAGCTTCTCAGCATGAAAGTAAATCTTCGTACCAGGCGCCACGTTTAGACTGAGTGCTGGCACCGGCTCCAATTCGAGGGCCTGCAAAACGGTTTGGCCATCGCTCAGCTCCAGCTGCAAGAGCCGGGGCGCAGCTTTCGACTCTTCATTGCACTTCGGAGCCGCAATGTTGCGAACTCTTTGCACCTGAAGCACAATGCAACCTGGAAGGACGCCAGAGGCATCGTCCCTCTTAATGGGTAATGCGCCGCCAGCGATGTCACGCAAGTCGCGCTATAATTAATAATTGTCATCAGCACTCTGTACACAGTTACTGTTACCGGCTTTTGTCCCGTTTTACTCACATTTAGTGCAACTTCAATTATTTTGCTTGGGTCGGGGTCGTCGCCGACGGTGTTTTTCAATGCCTTTATTCCATCCTCAGTAAAATGCCTGCGGACATATTGGTGCTTTGAAATTTACACAGTTCTATTGATCGAATTACTTACCATCCGCTAGCTTGTAATTTATTTGACAGTTCCATTTTTTCGTGAATAGACAATACATATATGTGTACATATATTTTAGCGAGTGCAGTACAACTATCCAATTTCGTCGCAGCAGCCTGAATTCGCCGCACCCCACACTTCTCCGTGGTAATCGATAGGCGTAAAACTATCGATGATTTGGGTGTTATTCGGGTATAGTTTGATCATAAATAATAATTAAAGTAGAATAGTACGACTAAGCTTTTAAACATTTACTGAGTTTTATTAATATTATATATTGAGTTACATAGAAAGCTAGATAATAAGTCATAGTTAGGTTGCTAGTGTATAATAGTGTCTGAAATATGTATAAAATATTCAATCTTAACGTTCAGTATAACTCTAAGTCCTCTCCTTTCTTGGAGACACTATATACGTTCCCATCGGGCTCTTGTACATAATATATTTGAGCTAAATTATTTAAAAAGGAAATAAATGTTCAGATGTCATTGGGCGCCGAAAATCAGAAAGCTATCGATGTCGTCGATATTAATATATACTTTGTGATAAAAAATACTGAAGTTCTTTCGATAGAAACTAAGTTATCGATATCGACAACCAATTTTTTTGTTCATTGTTATTAAAGCAGCTGTAAATAACGGTTCGCGAAGATTGTTACCGGAATAAAATAAAAAGCAACAGAAACACTAAAAACTTTAATCACTACTAAAAATTCGAGAAAAAATTTATATATATATATATATATATACATGTATATGTTCAGTGTCATAGTCTAGTTGGAAAGCGCGCAAATTAAAACGTTCTTATCCGACACACATAATTATCTTAACTGGTGAAAACACGAAAGACATTATGAATTTATCCTTTGCTGGGTGCGGCTTCCTTGGAATATATCATGTTGGCGTTGCTGTCTCCTTTAAAAAGTACGCACCGCACCTACTTCTAGAAAAAATTGGAGGAGCCTCGGCGGGCTCCTTGGCAGCATGCTGCCTGCTATGTGATTTGCCACTAGGTATGCCTTATATATTGATATAAAATAAGGTAAATATAATATGTATATATATATATATATATATATATATATATATATATATATATATATATATATATATATATATATATATATATATATATATATATATATATATATATATATATATATATATATATATATATATATATATATATATATATATATATATATATATATATATATATATATATATATATATATATATATATATATATATATATATATATATTGAACAAAAATATATATGTATATAAGGCGTATGTCGACCTATTTATGTATATACAAACATACAAACGATTCTGTAGCCAGCTGTAAGCACTCCCATTTGGGGGCTCGTCGCTGCGGAAACGCAAGCATAGCAACAAAAACCAAACGGAACAGCTGCGAATACACACACACACACAAATGTGCGTGTATTGGTGTATGCATGTATGTATGTATGTATGTGTTTACTATGTGTAAACATGTTTGTAAGCTGTTACAAGCCCTAAAAATAAAGTTTCATATTGCGTTCATGTATGTACGTATGTCTATGTATATTTATGTAAATACACATGTATACGAGTCAACCAAAATATTTGATTTCGTGAAGGTCGCTTTTGCTTATCTGGGTAGGCACGTTTTCAATTGAACATATATATATTTATATATATATATATATATATATATATATATATATATATATATATATATATATATATATATATATATATATATATATATATATATATATATATATATATATATATATATATATATATATATATATATATATATATATATATATATATATATATATATATATATTTGTATATATGAATGTACCTGAAGTTGGATTTCATGAATCGAAAACCTTTCTTTGCCATCTTTCATGACTTACGTATATATACACACATACATGTACAAACGTATATCTGTATGCACATACTTTTACCTGTTGCTGCATCTGTTTGGCTACATTATAGAAAGTTCGGTAGACAGTCAGGTAGAACGATATATTGCTGCACCTGTTCCGGATTAATTGCAGCAGTTTGACTTTCTAGTTAGAAGAGATGCATGTGTGTGTCTGTGCGTACATATGTATGTACGTGTCGTGTGTCTGTGAATCTACAAATAACGGTTACTCATGAGTAATTCGCTTTGTTCTCTTTTGTTGAATGACTTGAACTTTGAAACGAATAATCAACAATCGAATGTTAAAATTGATATCAGTCATTGGATATACATACATACATATGTATATACACGTGTGTGTATATAAATCAGACATACATATGTACATATGCATATATGTATGTATATAAATCAGATATGCATATGTATGTTAGGTATGTTGGGGTATTGGGTCTTCCGATGTTCAATTTTTGTTATCAATATTGTTTGTTTGTATATTCTGACAATGGGCCCCAATTGACGTCAATTCTGCTTGACTTGAGCTCAACAATTCAGCGAAACAAAGTGAATGAGTTTCCTATTAGATTAAAACTATACAACATACATATGTATGTACACAAATGTATGTATATGAGTAAATACTCATTAAAAGTGTTTTTATTTACAATAAATATTAGCAGCTCTCTTTTGCAAAGTGTGACGATTATCAGCCCGTTTAATTGTGACTTGTGAGATAATGTAATGCCCTTTTTTACACTTTCGAGTATAATTATAAGTACAATTCAATTTATATTCTTAACAATTATGTATTTATATATAATGCTAGCTTTTTATGTACGTATATCATTGAAAAATATATTGAAATATACATATGTATATAAAATACGTTCAAAAAAAATCCGCACAAACAGCTGTGTGGCTGTCGCATATCAGTATAGTACAGTATGAACCATAAATAAAACACAATTAGCTTCCTTTTATTTTATTATCATGAAACTGCCCCAAAATAATATTTTTAACGATTTCATGAAATTGCATTTTCTATTTGTCGCTTAAAACCTAACATATAAAAATTTATATAAAAATTAAATATAAATAACGACCATGTCAGGTTCGCCTATCTTCAAGTGCTTAAATATTTAAAAAAAAATTTAGCAAATATATTACTATAAATCCACAAAGCATTTATTTATTTGTGACGGAAATCGTTAAAGCTTTTTAATTTGGGCGCGGTACGTCATTGGGACAACATGTGTCCAACAATGATTTATATAAACACATATGTACATATGGTATATTGGCCACTTATCAGCTGACTTAACTGAAAAAAACAGCTACTAACACACGTAGAACTATAAAATGTTGTGCAAAAGAAAACAGTTGTCCGATACATACATATATGCTTCTATATAAATTTATTATACCCTGAGCCCATTGAAAATGGGAAATCAGGGTATAATGCTTTTCTTACAATATATACATATAACAGGTAGAAGGAGGTGTGGCAGACCCCAAAAAGTATATATTCTTGATCAGGACGACGAGCTAAGGCGATATAGATATATAAAAAATTCATTGAAATCCATTAACCATCATAGAAGTTATTAACATAATATATAAAAAACGTTTTGCCAATTGCCAAAAGCACGTGGCCAGCAGCATAGGCAGTTTTTTTTGCACATCACGATAAGTAAAAGTGCGTGCATTCTCGCATATTCTAAATGTCGAAACTGTCTGGATTGATTGAATTTTAGTTCAATTATCCGCTGTTACTTTAGTTTTCGATTTGTTATCAGCTGCTCAAGCAGTGAAGTGGTAGTGTTGTTAGAATCGGTTCACGTCGGCTTATGATCCCAGGTTCGGAACCAGGCGATGACAGTATTTTTTTTATTTGTTTTTTTTTTTTTCAAACATAAAGTGGCAGGGGATCTCCTAGTCGGACACTCCCGAGTAGAGCATTGTTACTTCTTTTATAATGAATTATCGGTTTTATGTTCGACGGGGGCCACACTAGTATTTAAACAATTTAATTATGAAGTGCAGACGTCATTTCCTATCCCAGAAAGCATCAAACCATATGTACGTAAGTATATATATATATATATATATATATATATATATATATATATATATATATATATATATATATATATATATATATATATATATATATATATATATATATATATATATATATATATATATATATATATATATATATATATATATATATATATATATATATATATATATATATATATATATATATATATATATATATATTTGATTGGTTTTACATCTCCTTATAGGTAGCATGACATCTGACTTCTTTCTCGTGGTAAACGAGGCACGCCGTCATTCGCTTGGACCGTTCAGTCAAGATCAAGAGTATATATACTTAATGGAGTCTGCCAAGCCTCCTTCTACCTGTTACATACATTTTCAAATAACATTATACCCTGATTTTCAATTTCCAGTGGGTTCAGGGTATAAATATAACAAGAAGAGATAATACAACGCTAAAATCGAAACTGAAATAGTATTTTGGTAGTATCAGTCCCTTCTCAGGGTATGGAAAGTGGGAATTTACTTCGCTTTACATTAGACCGCTTTTATACTTATTTACGAAGTAAAAGAGTATAAAATTTTACGACCCTTGTGGGGCGTGGTCAATACCTCACTGTTTGCAGCCTTTGTCCCAACATTTAACAGTCACGTTTAGACTTCTAAGGGTTGTCCAAAATCTAAATCTTCATGCCTATTGGGGGCGAAGCAATTCGGTGATAACTGTATCTTCTACAATCTGTCTCTGTCGACACATTATATATATTTTTTATATCCGAATAAAATAAATTATGTCATCTCTAGCCTTTAATCTTTCATAACTTTTTGTTTATTACACATAATCTTAATGTAATTTATAAATTTACTTAATACGACATGATACTTTGTATTCATAACTTAGAAAAAGCTCATACTTTACATTTATATATATATATATATATATATATATATATATATATATATATATATATATATATATATATATATATATATATATATATATATATATATATATATATATATATATATATATATATATATATATATATATATATATATATGTTAATATTTGGTTTTACATCTGCTTATAGGTAGCATGACATCTGACTTCTTTCGCGTGGTAAACGAGGCACGCCGTCATTCGCTTGGACCGTTCAGTCCGTCATTTAATATACAAACTTGTTTGCTAGAGGGACTTCAAAAACATCTTCCCGACGACGCACACAGGCGCGTCAGCGGCCGCTTGCACATCTCTTTAACGCGAGTTTACGATGGCAAGAACGTGATCATTTCTGATTTTAATTCGCGTGAAGAAGTGTTGCAAGCTTTACTTTGTGCCTGCTTTATTCCTGGCTTTTCCGGAATTTTGCCACCGCGATTCCGTGGCGTGCGCTATATGGATGGTGCCTTTTCTGACAACTTGCCAATTTTAGATGAAAATACAATTACTGTAAGCCCTTTTTGCGGCGAGAGTGATATTTGTCCACGAGACCAGAGCTCACAGCTATTCCATCTAAATTGGGCCAATACAAGTATCGAAATATCACGGCAAAACATCAACCGCTTTGTACGTATTCTGTTTCCGCCGAAAGCAGAGTTTCTGTCCAAATTCTGTCAGCAGGGATTTGATGATGCACTACAATTTCTGCATCGTAACAACTTGATTAACTGCAGACGCTGTGTAGCCGTTCAATCCACATATGTAGTTTCTGAAACTGTTGCATCATCGCAAGAGAATGAGTCAGAGTGCCGCGAATGCAAAAAGCATAGGAAGGTATGCTTAGTATCTTTAGGACCGTACACTATAATGTTTTCAAAAATATTTTGCAGGATGCATTGAGCTCGAACTTGCCAGAAACAGTTATGGTGGTTATACAAGACTATATAGAGCAGGCTAATAAAGGATTGGCCAATTGGATTTTCAAGCATCGTGGCATTAAATTGCTTTCATTGCCAGCTACAGTACCCATGGACTTTTTCCTGGCCACACTATCAAAGTGAGTTAAATCGAGTTGCTGTGTGATTGACCTACATATTTTAATTTTGAATGAATGAATGAATGCAGGATCACCACACTTACGCCAAAACTGACAAAACAAATGTGTCACATGTTAGAAGAGTTTATCGATCAGCTAAACAATACTATGACGATTCGTCTTCTTAACAAATTTACGGTAAGTAACTAGTTGCGACCTATTTTTTTCACAATACAACTATTTTAGTTTTCTTTTGCTTTCACACAGCTGTACGATCAGCCTCATTTTGATGTAGCTGGGCTATTGCCCTGCAACCAGATGTATGGTCCACAGGTTTCAATTCTGGTCGATGAATGGTAATGAAATATAGAGTTCCTTAAATGAAATTATTGTACTCAATGTCACTCTAACATAGTGCCACAACACCTGATGTCGGGCATGTTCTTGAGATGGCTACTCATTGCGACTCGCTATACTCGTATTATTATACAGATATTAACACCAACAAAGTTCAAGTAACCGAAATATTCGATATTGAAGACATAACGAAACAAAAACTATACAGCGAACTACAAACTTATAGTAGGACATTGGAGCGTCTTCCTGTGGTGCATCAGACATGTAACCCTTAATGGGACGGCATTAAAGCGGGTAAATAAAATTAAATTTCCATCATATAAAGAATAAAATGATCTAGCTATCTTACAGTTAAAATTATGCCAACGAAACCTGAACTACACGATTGATTTTTAAAATCTACATTGTATGCCTCCAAATAAGTGGAAAAATAAAATGTTTTTTTCCGTATTAAAGGTAATTTAAATTATTTCTTTGTTAAACACATTCGAATATTATTGATTAATATTAACGTCTTTTCAGACATTTTATTAAAGTTAAACACTATTCCCTTGGAGACACGTATCGTGTCCACGTAGTCAGTTATCCTGAGGCTGAACACAGTTTAACCAGTTTGTACATACATATGTATTGAATATAAAATTGTGTACATGCATTAGCAATAGTCTCTATGTCATTTGTAATGTTTATCCCAAAGTGGCTTGTAGCCCAGCATATTAAATTATGTTTTGTAAACACCCAAAATGTAAAGTATGAGCTATTTCTAAGTTATGAATACAAAGTATCATGTCGTATTAAGTAAATTTATAAATTACATTAAGATTATGTGTAATAAACAAAAAGTTATGAAAGATTAAAGGCTAGAGATGACATAATTTATTTTATTCGGATATAAAAAATATATATAATGTGTCGACAGAGACAGATTGTAGAAGATACAGTTATCACCGAATTGCTTCGCCCCCAATAGGCATGAAGATTTAGATTTTGGACAACCCTTAGAAGTCTAAACGTGACTGTTAAATGTTGGGACAAAGGCTGCAAACAGTGAGGTATTGACCACGCCCCACAAGGGTCGTAAAATTTTATACTCTTTTACTTCGTAAATAAGTATAAAAGCGGTCTAATGTAAAGCGAAGTAAATTCCCACTTTCCATACCCTGAGAAGGGACTGATACTACCAAAATACTATTTCAGTTTCGCTTTTAGCGTTGTATTATCTCTTCTTGTTATATTTATACCCTGAACCCATTGGAAATTGAAAATCAGGGTATACTGTTTTTTGAAAATGTATGTAACAGGTAGAAGGAGAATTGGCAGACCCCATAAAGTATATATACTCTTGATCAGCTCGACTGAGCTGAGTCGATATAGCCATGAGACTTTTACTTTGGCAAGTATATAAATATGAATGACATTGTCATATTCTAAAAGTTTGATTACAATAGTCCATTTGCAAAAAAAAATTATTTAAAAATAAGTTCTCATAATATAACCCTTACTTCAGCCTGAGCGCAGGCGTTGCGTAAACTGCGCAGTAGAGCGCGTACTTATGCATGCGTGTGTATACATGTGTATGTGCATGTGTTGTTTGCTATGTACATACATATGTATAAAAGAACCCTAAAATGTTTCTTAAATCGGCTCGTCGCAGGGTTCAGGGTATCTCCTAGTTGAGCAGTCTCGACTAGAGCGCTCTTACTTGTTTTATACTTATTTACGAAGTGAAATTTCATGGAAAATCGGAAAAAAACCCTGTTATTTAAAGTTCTAGAGTTTAGAAATTTGGAATGTGTACTCGCGATGAAATCTAGGAATCAAAAAGATGTAGAGGATTAACTTCTACAGCTTTAGATCTAGAACCATAAAATTTGGCGCATGACATACTGCACTAACTATACAACACATAGACTAGACAAGTTAAACAAGCGTTTTCAGCGTATAGCGAGGCTGCTTGCCGGACGCTTATCGCTTCAGGCAGTGAAAATATGGTCTGGAATAGTCAGTGCACTACGAGCGTTCAACCGAAATGGTCAAATTATCATACAAAGGATGACTATGCTATTTTTCTTTTTTTCAATGAAAATTTAAAAATTAATATGAGGTTGGATACCTCTTCCGCTTCTTGGTCTCTTCCAACCGTTTTGGCATTGATGCCACCAATTTACGGGTGAAATCAACCGGAATTTTGAGACACTCTTCTATCAGAGCCGATTTGAGCATGTCCTTTGACGTAATTGTTCGCTCTCTGATCCTGCGCTCCAAAAACTTCCATAGATTCTCTATGGAAGGTCTGGTGACTGGGGCGGTGAATGGTATCTTTTTTTTATAGTAACCAGAGCTTGACGTGGGCTGTGTGTTTGAGGTCATTTTCATGTTGAAAGTCCTCCCCAAGACCCCAATTGTCTGGCGCTTTGGTGCAAATTATTTTTTAGTATATGGAGGTAGGCCATATGGTCAATTGTGGACTCAATAAAAACTAAGTTGCCCACTCCACTTGCCTCTGCCGTGCTTAACTGTTGGAGCAAGACTTTGAATATTGAAGGCTGTGCCCCTCTTTCGCCACACAAGCTTTCTCCCCTTTATGCCAATGATGCAAAATTTGCTCTCATCTGTAAAAATAACTTTGTTCTAATACTCTGGACTGACTTCCAAGTATTTTCTGGCAAAATTAATCCGCTTGATTTTATTTGCCTCAGAGATAAACGGCTTCCTTCGAGCAACACGGGCATTTAAATCATTTTTCTTCAAAAAATTCCTGACGGTGTCATCGTGGAGCTTTTTCTTTATATTTTTATATTTTTCCTTGACTTCCTGCCCAATCTTGGCTACAGTTAATCCGGGGTTTAGCCGCACCGTCTTTAGCACGTCCCTCTTCTCTCTATCGGTCAGCTTTGAGGGCTTCCCAGAACGTGGCTTTGACCTCACTAAGCCAGTCAAATTATAATTATTTATCACCCTCTGGACAGAAGAATGTGTTCTGAAAACATTTTCGCCAATTTCCCTAAAAGATTTCCCTTCATCACGCAATTTCACGATGAGTTTCCTTAAATCCTCAAAAATATATATATACAAACATACATAATCTTTTTTTTGCAACGCCAATGGAACATAAGATATAGGTGCTTATACTTTATAATTTTTGGTATGTCAATACTTTATGCCAATACCACTGTATGTACATACATATGTATATATTCGAGAGAGCAGAGAGTAAGAGAGCAAGGAAAAATAGCAAACAGCCATTCTTCGTATGAGAATTCGACCATTTCGGTAGAACGCTCGTAACGCATTGACTATGCCGGACCATATTTTCACTGATACGAGCAAATACGAAGTTGAGTGGTCCGGGAAGCACACTCGCAATACTTCTACTTGTCTAGTCTATGTGTTGTATGGTTAGTGAACTTATCAAATTTAAAGTTAAATTATACATTTATTTTTATGTGCTGTGCTGCCGCTTTTAAGCTTTTATTATGCCTTAGGCCATTTGTTCTCGCGTTATTTCTACGTACTAATATATCGAGATATCGATGTGAGAATCCAGGGCTGCGACCTATCGATAACTTACAGGGCTACAAATCTATTTAGGTTCAAATTGCTCTAATTTATAACATTTTTGATGTTAATCGATATGTCATTGTAAAAGAGGGTTGAAAATTCTGTAAGGGGACCTTTAGTAAAAGCACTAACCATACAACACATAGACTAGACAGGTAGAACAAGCGTTTTCAGTGTATAGTGAGGCCGCATGACGAACCAATCAACTTCGTATTTGTCCTATCGGTCGCTTATCGCTTCAGGCAGTGAAAATATTGTCCTGCATAGTCAGTGCGCTACGAGCGTTCAACCGAAATGGTCAAATTCTCATATGGAGGATGACTGTATGCTATTTTTCCTAGCTCTCTCTCTCTCTCTGCTCTCTCAAATATATATGTATGTACATATATATATGCACAAGCAGCAGCAGCTCACAAAAATTCAAATTTGTTCACCCAGAAATCGCATTTCTTCCCTTTCGAGCGAACAGTATATCAAACTGCTGAAACCGTTTGACATGCTCATGCAAATTGTTCAGATTTTTATTATTATTTGTTTGAAGGGTATGAAAACATTGATGCGCATGAAGAATATGTTTTCGCGACGAGCATGCACACACACTTACAGTCTTTTGCCTACTTGTATAAGCATTTGTGTGGCTGTGTGCAAAACTCTATTCTTGCTGCTTGTGGAAATTGTAAGAACACAGCGTTTGATGTTGATTGAAATTGCGAATTGCATACACACATTTGCATACATATGTGTGTGTATGAGCGATGATAGAATTTTTCGAGTGTGTCGCGATTCCAGTAGTTTGATAATTTTTGAATCGTAGAGTGACTGTCAAATGAGCATTTACGAACTGCAAGTCATTTGTTCAATCTTGTATATTTCCAAATCCACTTCATGCATATTTACATACGTACATGCATTCTTATACCTTCATATACAATAAGTTGATCTACAGATATCGATAAAGCATAAAATTACTTAAATTATAGAAGCCCATAAACCTTTATAAATCGAAAAATCACAGGAGTGCGTTAAAAAATAAGTTTATTTAATTCTTTTGAATATATCGGGCCGTGGGTATGTTGTGCAGAGACAGCGAGCGGCAATTGTCACCTTCGCCTCCGTGTCCATATATCTTTTCGTATTCACTTTATGCCTCATTTATTTTGTTGCAGCTACTACACGTACTCTCCTACTTCTCAGACACTTACTCATACCGTCGATATATTAATTTTGGCTCCCAACCGTTTTTATTAATAGCTATCAATATCTTTTTATTCGGAAAAAAAGTTGTAGTTGTTCGAAACACACCTTTTGTGAGAAAAGTTGGTTGATAATTTTATTATCATAATTGTTGAAATAGAATAGAATTGCTTGGTCAGTGCTAAGAATTTTATATTTCCTCACAGGGCCTACGATGCTGCAGGATTCAAGCCTGGATCTCTGCCCAAGAATCCTAAAAGAGTTTATTAACTTCCATTATTAAATCATAGCTTATCGCTATAGGAAAAACATTCGCATATTTATTGCTCGATTCGTTATTGCTGTGGAAGAATCAATGAATCAATTAAAATTTGGAAAGAATTCTCTACATAATTCCTAAATATTGCTGAGATCGGATACCAATACTGATTATCCCTGGATGGTACTCCTTATCTGATAAAACTCTGGTAGCAAGCCAATAAGCAATGCTAGTTTGCAAATTGATAGTTTGTTATTAACCCGAGAATAACTTTTTTCTGGAACTCGGAGACATGCTGTATGTGCATTTCCTTACGGAATAGAAGTCCATGGTCATTCTAGAAGACGATTTTAAGCTCCATTTAGATTTAGTTACAATGAATATATTTTGATTTCTTTTTTACTTTGCAATTAATTGTCAAACAGAAACGTTTATAAACAAGTACGTGCTCCAGAAATGGAATCAACATATATATATATATATATATATATATATATATATATATATATATATATATATATATATATATATATATATATATATATATATATAGCTCGCCTTCTCGGAGGCCTTCTCCGCAACCCATTCCTGTGGCCCGACTAGTTACTACAAGAAATCTTGCTATGAATTTAGCATTAGTAAATGTTAACAATTCAGCTTTTTGCAAGAAACTCCTCCATTAAATGGCGCACATTTGTTACCTTTAGAAGCTGGTCAGAGCCCTAGCAAAACTGATACCACACGTTCTAGTAATACTAGGTGTAAGCCCAGAACGACACGTCCATATCGGGGCACGAATTCTTAACGATCACATCCGATGGATTACCGAAACATGATAGAGCAAACGGTCACTAGAGTCGTTAGCTCGTTAGCAATAAACAATAACCCTTGAAAATCTGATCGTTTGATAGTAACGACTCTGCACGATGGGTGCCTATGCTTGTAATACTCGTAGGATTGCCAATATTATTCAAAAGTGGGGACTTAGCTTTGATGGTTCATCTGAAGGACTTGTCAAATCATTGACAGTTGAAACCTTAGACAGTGAATTTACAGGTATGTGCAAGGACGTCATGTATTGTTCAGTGGAAAAGTGAAAAAGCCGTATAATTTGTTCAGATGTTTGTTCTTCCCTTCGTCAACAATATGATGACGGACAGAAACCTCCCTTATAGATAAATCTTCCTCATAGCCGGAGGAAAAAGAACTTATGGAAATTTTGAAGAATACCTTACTCCCGGAAATTCGAGTGAATCTATTATATCAGCCTGTACATTCAGTAGGACATTTATGCCGATTAAAATTAAAAATAAGCGAAAATTTGTCATATGAAAATTTTGCATATAGTTTCATTTATATTTAATACAATTTCAAAATTTGTTACATTTTGGATACCGGTCTCAAATTATCCCAAACTTATTTAATTGAAGTTAATTTGAAAATATAATATGGAAGAACAATTAAGAACGTTCCAGTGGGGCGTTACCGACTACAGAATACTTATTTATGTTCCAAACGCTACTAGCTCCATTTTTCGACTTGCCACGCAAATAGTTGGTATTAATATATAAATATAATTGGTTTTAATATATAATTGGATACCGGTAAATAAATATAATTGGTTTTAATATATAATTGGTATTAATATATAATAAGATCAACAATAATTTGGTTATTACATTTTTAGCTTCTAGCTCTAAAATTGTAGAAGGTACGGTTTATTCCGATTTGCCACGCCTCCAATGGGAGTCAATATATTCACCATATCTTATTGATTTTCGTTTGTAAACCAGAGTAGATATTCCAAACTTGAAGTTTCTAGTATCTAGCAGTGAATATATAATAATATATAATATTGTGAAAATTACAGGGTATGTTTTGTATCCCACGCCCCAAAGGGCGTAACAATTATTTCTGGGTCATGGATAGAGGAAGCCTCCAGTAATTCAACTGCCTAATTTTGAAGTTTCTACCTTTATATTAACTTTTGTAAATTTCCACGCCCCCTACGCGTAGATATAGCCTTCAAATCTTTTTAGTCTTGAGTTGCCTACCTGAGTATATATTCCAAATTTCCGTAGGATCAATTTTTCTCGTGTTATCTTGCTATACGAATTTGTTTAAGCTACATAGTCAAATCCGATTTGGCATTAATTTTTTCATCAATCTTTAAAGGATCTTAACAGTAACTTACATGCAAATTCCGATTTGCAAGAGCACGCTTTCCACCGCAATAAAAAGACCATAGCATTTCTTTTTTTGAAACCAAAAAAAATAGACTCGAAAGAATATAAAAGAACAAATTATCAGAAAAAAAGAAAAAGACCTTACTTATCAAAATTATAAAAGGTAGAAAATAACAGAATATAGTGTTGGAGATACAATCTATGTGAGAATAGACAAAAGATTAGGACCTAAACTTAATCCGAAATTTAGAAAGGAAAAAGTAGCCAAAAATAGAGCCATAACCATAAAAACTGAATCAGGGTAGAAAATGGATGTGCGCAGAATAGCGACTCTCACAACACCGTCAGCTCCAGCAATGGTCTCAGCGACTCGGGCTAATGGTCATCGTAGAGGTGGCAAGTTTTCGTCTTTCACGCATACGACATCGTTGACCACGTTCTTGGAGAACGGTGAGGTATCCCTCACTCCAGCGCTTTTAAAACGTCTGTTGAATGTACGCACTGCGTTGCCAGCGACCGAGGCGATTGTGTTCGAGCCCAGTTACGTGTGGCTCGGGAAACTCAATGAGTGATCGGCAAATCAGGAAATGAACTGGAGTGAGAACCCCAAGATCATCGGTATTTTCTGAAAGCCATACAAGAGGACGAGCATTGATTATAGCCTGAATTACATAGCAGTGATCGCAGCTCATCGAAACCAAGAAGTGACGATCACATAGAACGATATAAAAGTTGTTGAGCGCTCTTCACTACAGCTTCCCATAAACCGCTGAAATGTGTTGAACGTGGAGGTATGAATTTCCAATCGAAACTATTGTGCATGCAGTAGTATTAACTTCAGTGCGATGTTCCTGGCTCAAAAATAGACGCCTAAGATCCGCCAACTCGTTCCGCGCACCCAAAAAGTTCGTAGCGTTGTCAGACCAAATGCATCTTGGAATGTAGAAATGCAGCCGTTGAAAAATCCTTACAAAATTCAATCCAGATCGTTTCCAAGGGTTGCGGTAGGCTCGCATCCCATTATAGCTTGTCTATTTTGATTTTGGCTCTACTTAGGGTAGGTTCGATCAAATATATATGGTTGATATAACCAAGCGTTTTGTGTGTTTATCAATACTCGAAAGTGAACAGTGTCCTTTCGAGGCTCCCAGATGAGTCCGAGTGTTTTTGTGACATTACTACCGTCGTCCAACTTGAGAAAACTTTCCTGTTCAGTCTCTGGAACTCCGCGAAGGGTATCAGTTGAATTGGAAAACCATTTCTTAACTTGCAGTTTTCTCGAAGATTTGTTGTTTGTTTTATTATATCGCGAACATCTCCAATTGAATTGCCTCCTGAGATCAGTTCGTCAACGTAGAAATCGCGCTACAGTTTTAGACCCTAATGGGTACGACTCATACACTTCTAGCTGATGCATTGCACGGATAGCCAAGAAAGAATATTATTTATGTATGTATGTGTTTGTGATGACCGACACAGTTTTTCGGTTTCGCTCGCTTTCTATGCAGACAGCTCGAGATAATGTACGCACAAGTGGATACCATACCGTATGATCTTTGAACGCACTAGTTTGTGTTCCTTCTTTATGCTTTGTACTGACGTTTTATAACCAAGTTGAGTTTCAATTTGAATGCACTATTTTGCACGAATGTTTAACACTGTTGTGTTACGACGAAATTGTTTAACTTTTAAAGCACTACACGAACACCACGCAGTGTATAGACCACGTCGGAGTCACCAAAATATTGGAAGCTTTTTCGGCTACTCTGGCTAGCTAGTCTATTTATTTTAATTAGCTTATTATTTATAAATTTAATATTGTGTCCGTGACATTAGTGTAGGCAAAAATAGTTATATCCGAGAATGACAACGATAGATGTTGTATGCTTGAAGACAATTTTAGGACATATATGCTCAAGCGGAAGATCTCCGCCACATCATGCCCAATCACAACAGTGGCGTCCGAAGCAGAGATGTATAAAGCTACCCAACGACTTTTTACATTGAGTTCGAAGAAGTCCGCTTCTAAAGGGGGAAAAGCTGACGGCAGACTTGACAAAAGATTAGTGCCCTCGGCCTCACTACCCTCTATTTATCTGGTACACATTCTGAAATTCTCTCTGGTTTGCAGCTCTCTCTAAACTCTATTTATGCCGATTTCCATAATTGGAAAATTGATCTCAATGTTAATAACTTTTTTTTCTACCAACTACATATCTTAACCTAATCGGCATGAAAATCTTTTGGTAGTGATCTGTGAATAAACGCTAAAAATTATCGTAATTTACCACAATATTACAGTACCACATCCCTAAATAAAATAGCTAATATCAAAACGATTGATGAGCTCACCTCTATCGCCACCACTAATTTCACAATTACAAATTCATACTTTGCTCAAGATATGAGTTGACACGTACTTGTCTTACTACCCTTTATTAAGTTAGTAATTAAATTAGTATTAATTCCTATCAAAAAATTTTCGTTATTTTTCATTTGCCACACAAAAATTAAACCTTTTGAGAAATAATTGCGTTAAAGTATAATATATCAGCTGAAAAAAAAAAAACAAAAAATATGACTCAACCCTGTAAATTAAATAAGCTAGCTTTAAGCAACACATTATAATATGGAAATAAAGCAAACATTGAATTGAAAAAAAAACCCCACAATTAAGTAAACTAGGTAATTAATAAGTAATTTCACTGATAAGATTAGTTTAAAACCTAATTCTTTAAATGATAAAATTCAATTAGTTTTTAATTATGATGAGGTAAAAATTAGAGTTTTTTGTTCATAACATCGTATATTAATATGATGATGTTATGAAGTTAAATTGGTATGTCATTGTAAAAGAGGGTCGAAAGCTCCATAAGGGGATCCTCAATAAAAGTTTTCAATGAAGATGCTGCTCGGGTTATGTAGAGTGTGATATTGTGACATTACTACCGTCGTCCAACTTGAGAAAACTTTCCTGTTCAGTCTCTGGAACTCCGCGAAGGGTATCAGTTGAATTGGAAAACCATTTCTTAACTTGCAGTTTTCTCGAAGATTTGTTGTTTGTTTTATTATATCGCAAACATCTCCAATTGAATTGCCTCCTGAGATCAGTTCGTCAACGTAGAAATCGCGCTAGTTTAAAACCTAATTCTTTAAATGATAAAATTCAATTAGTTTTTAATTATGATGAGGTAAAAATTAGAGTTTTTTGTTTATAACATCGTATATTAATATGATGATGTTATGAAGTTAAATTGGTATGTCATTGTAAAAGAGGGTCGAAAGCTCCATAAGGGGATCCTCAATAAAAGTTTTCAATGAAGATGCTGCTCGGGTTATGTAGAGACTATGATAGGCAATTGTCACCTTCGCCTTTATGTCTATATAGCTTTTCGTTTTCGTTTCAGTGTCCATTGTTTGTTCGTGTTGATGTAAGCTATACTTTAAGAATAGTTTAAACTTCTTCTTCTTTATTTAAACTAGTTTCAGCAAGGAGTCTTAAATCATGTAAGCCTGAAAAGAGTATGGTGAAAACCCACCCCATCGCCGAAGGGGCTAAAGGCGCCAGAGGATTCCGCCCGCCGTTACTTGATCTACACCATCCATACTAATTAGATCGCAACATTTAAGCGCCTCATTTGGAGCTTTTGCAAAGCAGCTGTGTTACACGTACTCTCATACACTCTCACACGGTTCAGATAACAAATCAACAAACTGAAAGATCTTACTGCACAATTAGACATCCCGTTTACTTCACAACTTGAAATCTTCTATTGTTGAAGTAAACTGTTCCCTAGGCCACTAGTAATTTGTTTGAGGGAAGTGCAAGTATTTCAGAGATTCGTTGACAAAAATTTTTTTTTGTGCTGCGAGATCAATTAAAAGATGAACAGATGGATAGGGTAGTGTTCTTGATCCAACATTTTACATCTCGTCCACAGCAGACATGTAAACTCCTGTGTCCAATATGGGAACCGCATATGGAACCCCAATAGCGACCTGCGGCCACGCACAATAGAAGGCTGACTTTTAAAACCCATATAAGCCAGGTGACCAAATGTGCAAAGACAAATTAAAACAAGTAAGAAAGCTATAGTTGGGGTGCCTGACTAGGAGATCCCCTGAACCTTTCACTTTGTTTGAAAATAAAGTGAGTACAGTCATCACCTGGTTCCGAACCTGGGATTTCTAGCTGACGTGCACCGATTCTAGCAACACTACTTGAACAGCTGATAACAAATCCAAAACTATAGTAACAGCTGATAATTAAACTACAATTCAATGAATCAGTTTCGATATTTAGGATATGCGAGAATTCACGCATTTGATGTACTTATGCTCATGTTTTTAATAACTTATGTATATATGTATGTATATAAGCAACAAATCTCTAAACCTTTAGGAAGTGAAGACTTTAAATTTTTTTTAAGTCCGTGTATAGTACGTGCAGATCGAGTTTGTCTCAAAAATTCGATAACTATTCCCGTTTTGATATTATTGATTAAAAACGTTATCGAAATTTAGTAATAAATTTATATCTCATACATCTTTTTGACTCAAGTCGCCAAATTTTGCATTTAGTTTCATTTGTATTTTACAAAATTTTGATTTTTGGTATATTTTGGGTATCACGCCCCTTCTTCCCAAATTGGCAAAAAAAACCGTTTCAAATACTAGAGACTTGTGCTTTGACAAATACGTATAAATAAATGTCATGATCACTTTAAAAATTTGATAACGAAAGTCTATCTGGAAGTAAACTTATTCATCAAAAAAGTTTAATATAGTCCATACTTCAACCCAAGCGCAGTTGCTGCGGTAACTGCGCAGTGAGCAGAATGCGTGCTTATGCGTGTGTATGTGTGTGCTCATGTTTTGCTTGTATGTATATGCATATATTTGTATATGTTAAAAAGACATAAAATGTTTGGAAAATCGGCTCTTCTCAGGGTTCAGGTATCTCCTAGTGACCAGTCAGCAATTAGTGAAACACCCATTAGTGATGGAGGATGACAGACTCGTCACAAAGATGCAGATTGTGGGTCGGGGTGTGGATGCTACGATTGAAACCGGGGGCACACGCAGTTTCGTGAGAAGGTTGCGTGCGCTTTTCGAGGTGAGACAATGGAAATGGAGGCCCATGAGTTCTTCGGGGGCCACGAAGGAGCAGCTCGTGGCTAATTTGAAGGTGTTCCGCCGGCTGAGAGCGGCAAGCCTCACAGAAAGAAGTGCAGTTTCTTCAAGAAAACGTTGGTGTATCTTGGACACTTGATAAACGAAGAAGGAATTTGCAACGATCCGGCGAAGCTCGAGGTGATACAGAAGCTCCCAGCTCCTACTAACATGAGATGCCGCAAAATTCTTGTAAGTGGCCCTGGTCAGATTGAGAGTCTCAATTTGCGACCTGCCCCAGCTGGAAAACTAACCTTACAAGTGGCGCCCGAGCAGGGACCCTGAAACTAACAGGGGGGGCATAAAAACCCGCGCATATCCCTAAATAAAGGTGGTAATTGGTAAAAGGTCATAACTAACAAGGGGCATAAAGACCCCCGCATATGCCTAAACAAAGGTGGTAGTTGGTAAAAGGGCATAACTAACAAGGGGTATAAAGACCCGCGCATATGCCTAAATAAAGGTGGTAGTTGGTAAAAGGGCATAACTAACAAGTGGTATAAAGACCCGCGCATATGCCTAAATAAAGGTGGTAGTTGGTAAAAGGGCATAACAAGCGTTAATTCGGTT
The DNA here is from genome assembly GCA_035045945.1 of Drosophila anceps. NCBI lineage: Eukaryota > Metazoa > Arthropoda > Insecta > Diptera > Drosophilidae > Drosophila > Drosophila anceps. The sequence continues at coordinate 180,682 of JAWNON010000185.1, forward strand.
CGACCCCAGCATACTCTTTCAGCGCAACGTGATTAGCTGCCGCGGACGGTTACAAGCGACGAAAAACGGTATCGTGAATGGTGTAAGGCAACGGGGCCAAAAGTACAGCGCGCAGCAGTGTGGTGTGAGTGCGCAATACAGGCGAGAAATCGCCGTTAGTTGGCTGTGGGTGTCGCGACGAAAACGAACAGTGGGCCGAGAACCAAGAATTCTGAGGCGATTTTGGTGAGTTGAACAGTGGGCCAAGAGCTAAGAATTGCAACTCAAACAAAATGAACAGTGGGTCAAATCGAAAATTTCGAAATAACTCTAATGGAGGAACAGTGCTATGAGCGTTTTTTTAAGCTATTTTTTTTTCATAAACTATGTGAATAAATCAAGAAGGAAAATAAACTGGACAGGTGCACAGTGGGACAAGACCATTTTTTTGTGGTGATTTTTTTTAATGAAGATTGTGGAGAAATTAGTGCACAAGAAACGCAGTCGTCAAACGGGGAGTGGGCGTGCGATGGGTGTATCAGCGCTGCAAAGAGCTGATCACCATAGCCCAAGAATTCCGGTTAGAAAGCGACGGCCGAGTAGAGGAGCTGCGAAAGAGATTGTCGATTTTTGTTCAGAGTGGTTGGTGGCCAGTTTGCGGGAATCTAAGGCACGTTACGCGAAGGGGTCGGAGCCTTCCCTGGGGAGCGCGGCGCCATGCATTGGTTATCGAACATTACAACAGTCAGAACCGGATTTGCGAAAAGCTCAATTGCACGAGCCCACGCAAAGACCGTCATGGACGTTGGGTGTGTTGACAATCAACGAAGCGCCCGAGATACAGAGGAGCGGCGCACGGAGGGATTGCAGGGTCGACGGTGAGCCCAAAAGACCGCCGCCAACCCTGAATTTCGACCAGCACGTCCCTGCATCACGAGCACAGCCGAAGAGGAGCCCGCCCAGATGCGTGGCGGAACAGGTCAGGAAGTGGGGTGTGAGGTATGATGGCCGGTCGGACCAGTTCGGTTTCCTCGAACTTCTGGAGAAGCGAGCCTTTACCTACGGCATCGACCTCGATCAGATGCCTCGAGTGTTTAGCGAGATGATCGTGGATAAGTCCGCTATGTGGTTCTTCACCAGCGAGTTGCGGCCCGATGATGCTATTTGTGAAGCCAACGGAGGCGACTCACCGAATGATGGCCCAGGACATCGGTCCAAGAACCAATGCACGCCGGATCTGTTATCGATGCGCGCAGGCAGGACACTTCGTTAGGGAATGTCCTAATGCGCAGGTGCTGTTTTGCCGTCGGTGCGGAAGAACGATGGAAGTCAAAGACGGAGTTGGGTCAGTCGCGGAGGACATGGAGTGGCCGGAGGATCTGGAAGATGACCTCAAGGAGTTCTTGGAGGCAGAGTTGGCACTCTTTAAGAACCTAGAGGGGGTGTCTCATATTGCCGAGCATTACATAAGAATGAGGGATGACAAATCTATCAATCAAAGGTTGAGCAGGTAGACGAGCTACTTCAAGTTTGGGCTATTGATCCGTCGCGAAGTCTGCACAGCGCACCAATAGTCTTAGTAAAGAAGAAGACCGGAGATTGGCGCACGTGCGTAGACTACCGACCGGATTTTCAAAGGATCAATCACATCCACAAGAAGCTGCGTCACACCCGATTCATATCTACGTTGGATTTAAAGACTGGTTACTGGCAGATCCCTATGGCAGCGGATAGCAGGGAGTGTACAACATTCACTGTGCCTGGAAAAGGACTATTCCAGTGGCGGGTGATGCCATTCGGCCTGCATTCGGTTCGACGTTTCAGAGAGCATTGGATAGTGTCATTCGACATGAAATGGAACACTATGCATTCGCTTATTTGGATGACATTGTAGTGATCGGCGCCACGAAGGAGCAACATGTGGCTAACTTAAAAGAGGTGTTCCGCCGATTGAGGGCGGCGAGTCTCAAGCTGAAAGGAAAAAATGCAACTTCTTCAGAGAAAGACAGGCGTATCTGGGACACGTAATCAGCGGCGAGGGAGTTTGCACTGATCCGGCGCTCGGGAAACTCCCGGCCACCTACCAGCCTGAAAGAGTTGCGGTAGTGTTTGGGGATGGCGAATTGTGCCAAATTTCGCGGCGCTGGCCCAGCCAATGACGTCCCTCCTCAAGAAAGGCCAGAAGTGGGAGTGGAGAGAGGAACAAGAGGAGGCTATGCGGAAGCTCAAAGAGAACTTGAAGATATCGCCAGTTCTGGCGTGTCTGGACTTCTCCGTCAAGTTTGTGTTGCAAACCAATGCCAGCAATTATGGCTTAGGAGCGGTGTTGACATAGACGGTTGAAGGTCAGGAACGAGTGATCACGTGCCAGTCGAAAGTTGCTAAAAGCAGAGATGAATTATTCGGCAACGGAAAAGAATGCTGCCTCGAAGGCTACCGATTCGATGTAGTAACGGATCACCTAGCGCTAAAGTGGCTCAATTCGATAGAAAGTCCCACCGGCAGGATCGCCCGGTGCGCGCTGGAATTGCAGCAATTCCAGTTTGACGTGCACTATATCCGAAAAAATTTGAATGTGGTGGCCGCCGCTCTTTTCCGACAACCTCTAGAGATTTGCCAGCAAGTGGTCCTGGTCAGATTGTCACGTGCCCCAGCTGGAAAACTAACCCTACAATGTATTTGCCAAGTGGGTGGAATTTGTTTTTGGTGTCATTTCTATGTGTTCTATTGTCTACTGTACTGTTCGGATTATGGTATGCCTATGGAAGGTAGGGTCTCTGGAATTTGTTTTTAAAGACATAAATTGGGGCTTTAATGCTGTCAGCATTATTAAATATTATTATCTCTACCTGGTGTGGGGAGCGATTTATGTATGCACGTATTAATGTATATAAATACATGTATTTTCTGTGTGTTTATTATTTATATACGTGCATGTACATGTTGGTCCACACAGCGACAGGAGTACCGTAAGACCGATCCTCGCGACTCAATAGGGTCACAGTCCGAACTATAGTTCGGCTCTTTCGCTAATAAAGATTCAACAATGGGCTCACGACGTTTACAGGACGATCATCGGTAACCGTTACCTGAGGTTCCGTCCAGGGCAGAATGAAAGTAGTGCAGTGAAGAGGCGAGTCCTTGAATATAATAGGAATACCTCGGACAGGAATAAACATATTGTTATACAAGTGAATTGTAAATTGAGAAAGCACAGACAATATATACAAGCTCAAACCATAAATATTAATTGACTATTTATAATCGCAGGGACTTCAACACACAAATTTGTTAAAATAAGTCCAGCTTGAACTCGGTATAAACCAAAGGCCTACAACTGGCGCTCAACGATGACCCATGAAGATGACCCGTCGTTAAGATTTTCCACATCCACCCCGCGATAAGCAACGAGGACACGGGAGCCAAGTGACATTGCTTCGGAGTACCTAAAGGTCGCCATGCAGGTGCGTTTCGCTGCGATGGCGCCTCAAAGCCCCTAGAGTTTTTGGAGCAAGTGAAGTGGTCGGCGTATACCTATGACTTCGATCTGGACATGATCGCGAGAGCGATGCCAGAGATGCTAAAAGGCATGGCTTTAAAATGGTATGTGGCCAACAACAAACACTGAACAGCCTGGGCCACATTCGTGAGGAGCTTCTACTTTTTCCTGCCCAGGGACCAACTGGAGGAGGCAGATGGTGAATGAGGAGTTGGTGGAGATGCAAACTACAATATTATACAACAACAACCTAAGCAATCTGTGGGCCTATGCTCACCCATATCACTTCCGCAGCCTGATGGAGCTAATACTGCTGGCAGAGGAGACCTGGAGAGGGACCGCGAAAAGTTGCGGCAACAACAGCGGTCTAATAGAACGCGGTTGATGGCCATGGACAGCTTCGAGGATCAGGATGGTGGTAAGCAGTTGTCGGCAATAATGCCAAACAACAGAAGGCTGCGATCGACAAATGAGTTACTATCAGTTTCATCAGCGAAAAACTGCCTAGTCGGCTCCGAGGAGTGAGCGTGGTGGTGGACTCTCAGCTGGACTCGCAGGGGGACTCGCAGCTGGAGTCAGGGCTCAGGCTGGGGAGTCATCAAATCCTCATTCCGTTGCTAATATTGCCAGGAGTGATCGACGATCTGATGATGGGCTGGATTTCTTGGCCGGCATTGGCACCTTGCTGGAGTGCGGCGACTTGAGGTTGGAGATCAAGCCTAAAAATTCGCAGCCAAAGGGATAGGATGAGGTTAGAATGTCGATGGCTGAAGACGATGATTGTGGAATTCGCGGGCAGTGCCCAAAGGTCCTGGTAAGAGTCTAAGGTAACGTAATTACAAATATGTGTAAATTACAGGGTTTTTTTATGTGCCAGTAACTCAATTGTGCAATTGAAGTTTCCTGCTCTCAAACTTTTGGAGATATAAACTTTTCCGGTTTGTCGCAATCCCTATGGGCACAAAACCAATATACTCCTTTTCCTTTTGGGAACCGAGTATAACAAAAATTAATCCACGCAGCAATTGCTTAATTTATACACTCAGAAACGGATAGAAAAGCTGATCTAAAATTTTTAATTTTTGAAAGATGATGTTTTGTCGGAATAAGTGAACTTAACAGCAATTTTTTTGCAACCCTAACAAAGTGTACTATCTATAAAAAGTAAAATCGACACAAAAAATGGTCAATAAGGTATTAAGAATTAACGTCTCTCTAGTTTTAATAAGTTATCGAAAACAGGCACAAGGAGTTTCGTAGCTAATCTTATAGTGTGCAGTCGTCCGAATGAATGCACCGATTTATAGCACCAGAAAACCTAAACCTCAACAATTAATCTTAACACAAACTAACAGTAGTAGATCTACGTGGTGAACTCCGTCGAAAGAGAAAAGTAAGTAGTTACTAAGTGGGAGTCTGAGCGTGGTAAAAAGCCCGTTTGTCGTTTGGATAAACCCCGGCCGGAAAAACCCACGTGACCCGAGGAGAACGTCGACTGCAACGCCTAGCATGTTCTTCTTCCAGTAATACTATCTCACAGAAAACTCCTAAAACTAATCAGTAATCTCAGCGAGGCGTAAAGTACTTACCTAACCAACCCTTTTCCCTCCCTTAGCCTATGTCCCAGCAACAAATGTCTTGTAAGTGCCGGCAATTATCAGATTGAGACATGCCCCGGTATTGAAAATCTTAATCTTTCTAGGGCTTCTCAGTCAAAGCTACTGTAGAATCCTCGTTCACAAATAAACTTGTAATTAATATGGGCCAACCTTTAAGGACTGTAAAATTTGAAAAAAAAATGCCTCGAATACATTTAACTTGATTTGACAGGAAAAATAATATTTCCCTGTGGGAACAGAGTATCATGCAACGTTTACTTGTTTTGAATGAATTTATTATACCATCCCGTCATACCTAAACGCGCCTCTCTTGTTTGACTAACCGAGAAGCTGAGAACTCTGTCATACACAAGTTGGCAAAACTATTTAGGTATGAAAATTCTATAATATTTTTTATATCCTGAAACCATTGATAATGGGAAATCAGGGCTTAATGGTTTTGCTTAAATGTATGTAACAGGTAGAAGGAGGCGTAACAGACCCCATAAAGTATGTATATCCTTGATGAGGGTGACGAGCTCAATTGATTTAGCCATGTCAATCTGTCGGTCCGTCCGTCTGTCCGTATGTATGAACGCGTCGATCTCAGAACCTAGATTAGAGACTTCATTTTTTTTTTGTGAAATCCGTGTATAACATGCGTAGTTCGAATTTGTTTCAAAAATTCGATAGCTATTCCCGTTTTAAACGTATCGATTAAAAACGTTATCGTAATGCAGCTAATGAGCTAGAGTCGCCCAATTTTTTTATTAAGTTTTATGTTTTTTTATACAATTTTGATTTTCATTATATTTTGAGTATCACGCACCCTTCCAGCTCAATTTGCAAAAAACGTTTTTCAAGTATTAGAGACTTATGCTTTGCCAAATATATACAAGTGAATGTCATGATCACTCTGTAAAAATTTGAATGTCCATCTAGAAAAAAACTTCTTAATCAAATAAGTTTCCATATTATAGCCCATAGCTCTTACTTTTTCTTCTATTATTTAATAATAATTACTATCTCCTCGTCTATTGCAACTGGATCTTTCAGCATTTTCGAGACCGGCTGGTCCAGTTCGTCGGCTCGGGTTTCGTTGCGATCCTAAGGGGAATCTCGCTCGCGAGAGAGAGCTAGCTGTTCTCGGACAAGGCCGATATCCTAGAAGGTTGGAAACTGGACCTGTAAGTACTTTAGCATTAATATTTATAGGGGTGGGCGAGTTGTTCATAGTTTTAAGTGCATTAGTATTAATAGTATGACCGCAAGGAGCGAAGCTGCAGCTGATTTCATAGCATAGAGTTACACAATCAAACGCCATGATCAAAACAACATATGTTATTTTGCACTTGTGCTTCCATTGTGACTTGAGTACTCTGCCATTTGCTTTTCTCAACAACTATACTTTTCTTTTCAGATTCTCAATGCACTTGTGCTTGCATTGACTTGAGTACCCTGCCATTTGCTTTTGTTAACAATAACCCTCATTGGTTATCTTTACTTTTCGTTTCAGTGCCTTCACGATTCTCAATATCTTGGTTTTCACACTCTTCACCATCAGAAATGTTTTTTCGCTCTCAACAATGTTATTATAATCGTCACACACATTCAACTCAACGGGCACTTTTCTGTCTGGAAATTTTATTAAATATTCATATGTATTTAGCATAAGAGGGGGATGTTATGTTAATAACATATCTGTGAAATGTTGATGACGTAGAAATGTATTGGTGCGCTGACGCCCAGTCAGTCACAATGTTGCGATACTTCTTTGCGATGTTGTAAAACTTCATAGTGGCGTGACTGTGTCGCTATTATATACAAAGCAAAGTAAATGACAAAAGGGGAATGACGGTTAGCGGTAAATTCTATGCCGAGAGCGAGGCTCAAGAGCGAGAGAGATGTATGTTATGTATAAGAGAGAATATATCGCTAAGTAGTGAAATAAAAATCCATCATGGAACTCAATAATTTAGAGTCATCTCCGACACATACTTATAACTTTGTTTATTGGTTAGGGATCTCAAATTTTACCTGTCACCTTCTAAAACTTCTATTATTTCAAAAGGGTTTCTTCGTTTTTAAATAATACAAAATATCCAACTTTGTGTCTGACTACTTTAGCCTTATTTCTATCGAACCGTACCATGTCATAAACAGCTATTGCGAAAACAATCTTAGCAGCCTGTGCTCTTACGTATGACAGATCAACATCACTTCCTTTGCTGCTAAGTGGAAGTAGTCCTAACGAGCGTGCTAGCTTTCCTAATAGCATTTCGAGAGGACTTGCTTCACACGGCTTGTTGTGTAATTGATTGCTAACTGCATCTCTCCCAACATACTCTGCCTGGACTGAGTTCCAGCTTTTTAACGTACTCATGGTACGTTCCACTTGACCATTTGCTTGACTAGCTCCAGTGACAATCAAATGCAAGTTAATTTGAGCTAAAACTTGCTCACGTAAAACACCTTCCTTGATTAGCTATTTTCGGCTTGGAATTCCAAATAACGAAACAGAGGATTTGACAGCATTAATGCAACTTTCACAATCTAATTCAAGAGTATGACTAATATACAAAAATTTCGTAAAAGCATCTACTTGAACAATTACATACTCCATCCGGTCACTCTTGCCACTTAGTTTTCCGGTTATATCAATATAGATGGTGTGCCAAGAAACATTTACTTTTGGAATTGGGTGCAATTCAGCGTCAGCCCTCAGAGGTTGATTTGGACATTTTAAAAGTGATGCAGTTACCAACAAATATATTTTGACATATTAGCAAATATTAAATATTGCCAAACCAGTAAAAGTCATATATCTTGTCCAGTGTCTTCTTCCTACCTAAATTATCGACTCGTGTATTTTTTTATGACTGACCACGTGAAAGAACGTGGTATTAGTGGTAAACCATGTATGCTGCCATTTCTCTGTATGTTTCGATAAAGAATTTGTGCTCTCAATTCATAAGCTTTTGCAACTTCTTCCTTCAGAGAAAAATCTTTCAGTTTACCTACAATTTCAGCTATCTCAGAGTATTTTCGTTCCTCAGCAACAGGCCAGTTGATGGATTTGGGTAAAAGATGATATCTAGACAAAAAGTCAATATGTGCCATTCTTTTACCTTCTCTGTATTGAATAAGCCCACCTCTTGGAGTCAGATCCTGTTTATTTCTTGATACCTTCAATGAATTATAGTCGGTGAAAGGGACAAAGTTCCTGCCCAACAGATAATGTCGAAAATGCTTAATCGAGTTTACAACGGCTAAAGTTTCCAATTCATAAGAGTGATATTTTGATTCTACAGGGGAGGTGTTTCTACTGTAGTTTGGACGAATCTCACCAGCACCACTAACCATACAACACATAGACTAGACAAGTAGAACAAACGTTTTCAGCGTATTTCGAGTGTGCTTCTCGGACCAATCAACTTCGTATTTACTCGTATCGGTTGCTTATCGCTGTAGGCAGTGAAAATATGGTCCGGCATAGTCAGAGAGAGAGAGAGAGAGAGAGCAAGGAAAAACAGCATACAGTCATTCTTCGTATGCAAATTCGACCATTTCGATTGAACGCTCGTAGCGCACTGACTATGCCGGACCATATTTTCAGTGCCTGAAGCGATAAGCGATCGATACGAGCAAATACGAAGTTGATTGGTTCGCCATACGGCTTCACTATGCGCTGAAAACGCTTGTTATATTTGTCTAGTCTATGTGTTGTATGGTTAGTGTTTAAAATCTCTCGACCAATAACAATCGTTTCGCATATGAATTTCGATTTTTACTTTATAAAAATCTTAATACAATTATCATCAATTTTTACGTTACCTAATATTTGTACAGTACTAAATATGCTTTTAACATTACAATATTATTAAATATTTTACCAGAAAATTTTATACTTAGCTTTTCTTTCAACAGTGAGCATTCTGTTCCGGAATCAAAGGTAACTTCAAAAATTTGACCTCTATAGTTCATGTATCGTACCGCAAAGCTTGAACGTCTTGTTCTTCTCAACATTCAATATTCTTTGTACATTGGGTGGAAACGTGACCCAAGGCTCCACACTCGTAGCAGGTTACGCTAGATTTTTCACGATAACGCCCAATGTCATTCCCATATTGGTTTTTCTGATTCATGAGACTGCGTTACATCATTTTATGGCCTAATTTGCCGCAAAAATGACAAAATAAAAATTTCGGTATATGATCTACATAGTCTATTTCTTATTTATTCAAGCAACACCTGCACACACGCACGCACACATAAGCCATAACCCAGTGATTGGGTGCAGTTGGGGCTATATTATGGAAACTTTTTTGTTGAAAAAGTTTTCTTTTAGATGGACTTACGTAATCAAATTTTTAGAGGGTGATCATGACATTCAGATGTATTTATGTGCCAAAGCACATTTCTCTAGTACTTTAAATATTTTTTGCAAATCGGAAGAGGGCGTGGTATCCAAAATATAAAAAAAAAATCAAAATTGTATAAAATATAAATGAAACCTAATCAATCAATTTGGCGACTCCAGCTTCAACGATATACGAGATAAAATTGCATAACTGAATCTCGATAAAGTTTTTAATCAATAACATTAAAATCGGGAATAGTTATCGAATTTTAAAGACAAACTCGATCTGCGCGTGTTGTACACTCACCTTCAAAAAGTCTTTATCAGAATTATTTTGGAGTAGACGTTGTGAATCCACCACCGCTTGACACCGCAGCTTATCATAAATTTCCAGATACCTTAAGGAGAGGAAGATCGATGACACCGTCGAATTAATCATACATGCAACATGAGAATACAACCACTCACTGCATAGTACACCATAGCATCGCCAGGAGCTTAGATTTTCTAAGTACAGCGCCAAAGGTCGTGGCGGGAATGCCAGACGTAGCAGATTTAGAAAGAATAAAATGACTGAATCAAAATTAATTGAATTAAACAGTAGACAGGTGATTATAAATACTGAAACTTAGAATCAGATAGATCAGCTCACCGATATTGTTAGTCGGATAATTAACTAGAAGCATTACTAGCCAGAAGCAATGTTGATTGAGATCCAAAATTTAATGTTCATACAATTTTTGATCATGATGATTTAAAATCTGTGCTTTTTAAACATCCCACAGACGTTCCTGTAGTAGGTTTGGTGGAAACAAGCTGATTTCACACGACACCTGCGCACGTGGACTACACGCCGGAAACCTATCACGGTTGTGGATGATGACATCATGGGCATAAATGAAAGCCCTGCTCGAATCACTACTGATGACGCTCTAGAGATAGCAGTCAGAGGAAATGCCATCATTAATGGTACCTAATACGTGAATCGAAGTGAGATCATAAGCAGGATAACGGGCATTGCGGCTCCACCGTTACTTAACATTATAAGACAGATACAGAAGGTTATCGATAATTTTAAGCTGAACGAGGACGGTGATGCTTCTAAGTTAACGAGTGCCCCACGCACATAGGGGCCTAACGCAAACAAAAATAATATTAGCCAACAACCACGCTCATGGTGCTGACACAGCAAAAGCTTAGCTCAGCGCCCTGATAGCAACCTGATATTTTGCACATGTCCCAAGACTAGCGTTATCACTTTTATTTGGTTGGCTTGTTAGCTGTAGTTTTGTAGTTTTGTAACTTTGTAGTTTTTGATTCTCTTTGTTTTTTTTTGGTATTTTGTTTAGCTTGTTCCTCAGCTCGCTGGTGGCTTTAGTTCTAGTTTTGTTCAATTAGCTTAAGCTATCACTTGAAAGAAACATTGCTCCAGCATTGGCAGTCAATTTGTATATTTCATTACTGCGCCACAAGGTCACTACATTGCAAATGATAAAACAACTGAGACGGGGTCCTGCTAAGGTTCGCCACGGAATAAAAGAAGAAAATGCACTATACCAACCATCGTTCGATTATTGCGAAGGAGAGCTGCATTATGGCTGGGTTGCATTATGGGCTATATTATGGAAACTTATTTGTTCAATAAGTTTTTTTGTAGATGGAATTTCTTAATCAAACTTTCAGATAATTTTAATTCATATGTGTGTATTTGACAAAGCACAAGTACTTGAAATATTTTTTTTAAAAATTTGTGGATAAGGGAAGTCTTATCCAAAATATAAACTAAATCAAAATTATATAGAATACTCATGAACATAAGTAAAACTTGGAGACTGGCTCCAAAGAAGTAAGAGATAGAATTGCAGTTTGACAAAGTTTTTAATCGATAACATTAAAACGGAAAAAAATACAAACTTTATGGGGTCTGCCACGTCTCCTTCTGCTTGTTACATATATTTCAACAAAACCATTATACCCTGATTTCCCATTTTCAACGTTTTCAGGGTATAACTTGACTCTGACTTCCATTCAACTCGGTGGACGATCTAGCCATCTTTTAAGCTACAACAAACAAATGCTACTAATGATGATTCTGTTTTTCGTCGTTATTGGATCAAACGCTTACCACTTGCAGCACGAGCCTTCATTGTCGAAATTCTTCAAAACTCACCAAACACGCTACTTAGCCAACCTACAACAAAAGCTGATGCTGTCATTGATTCACTCAACTCCTTAGGTGACATCATCCAAGCAGTATCATGCAACACTGAGGATCCGTCATTAGGGACTTAGTGACGCTTAGAAAAACACATGGGTGATTAAGAAGTGTCTCCAGCAGATAAATAAAAAACTCTCACAAAGTCTAGGTAACAACAACCACAATCGTCAATCATCGTCAATCATCAAGCAATCGAAGCAATACCCCACAACCGAAAAACTGCGCACAGCAACATTAGACCGCTCAGCATTGCAACTTCAAATTAGGCAACAATGAGGCAAAATCAGCACCATCGAGGCTACAAAAGGCAGCGTCGGACAAACCCAGTATGCCACTTCTAATCGTTTGTTCATTCCAGTTGTGAAACTCGGTTCCTCATCGACACCGGTGCAGATACTCACCTTGGTTTGCAAGCACCCAAGCCCAAAGCATCAGGGGTCACACACTGCATTGACACCAGAGGCCCTCCCACTACATAGATGACATAGCTTCAAATAATTTCTGGCATTACACCTCTGCCTGACAAAGTCAAAACAATTTTCGATTTTCCGTTGCCTAAAGTCGCAAGGAACTTCGACGCTTTCTGGCGATTATCACTTTTTTACAGAAGACTCTTGCTAAAAGACATCACACATCAAGCGCCAGTGGCACAATTCATCCCAAGAAAAAAGGACGATTCTTCATCGTGGACTGAAGATACCATCAAGCACGTTGAAGAATGCAAACAGTCACAAGCCACTTTACTTGTGTATCCATCACCAACAACAATTCCAATTATAACAAAGAAATAATAAATTTCTTTAAACTACTATTATACTATGCCAAAAATCAAAAGTTTCACGTCATATTCACTCACCATTTCAACAATCCACACTCACAACTTAACGTTTCGAGCATATTAACTTGAATCTGATTGACCAATACCTCAATCAGGTCAATACAGATACTGCCTGACAATCCTCAAGCGCTACACCAAGTGGCCAGAAGCTGTTCCTATTGAGGAAACTGTAGCAACAGCATTAATTAACAAGTGCATTTATTATTTTTGGAGTTCTAGCACACATAGTCACATATCAAGGCAGACAGTTCGCAGCTAGACTTTTCATGGAATTATCGCGATTTCATGGTATAAGTCACGAAGCACAACAGCCTATCATCCACAAGCAATTGTAATCAACCAGCGTTGGCAACGCACTCTCAAAGCACTAATGATATGCTGAAATGATGAGCGGGTGGGTCAACAAGTGCCAACCATGTTGTTCAGACTACGATATTCAAACCACAGCCTCACAACCCTACGCCTTCCTATGCACAACCCTACGCGTTCCTGGACAATTTTTCCATATCAATAGCCATTTTCAAACCACAAACTGAGTTTGTTAACAAGGATCATGAATGTTGTGCGACCAGTACTAACAGCCAACCATGACACTTCAAGCCATTTGTCTTCAAGGGTTTATCTGAACCAATAATTTTCTACGTAACGACATGATACGGGAAACTTGACAACCACCATACGATGAACCTTTTGAAGTTAGAAAAAACAAAAAATTTTCTTCAACATCATCATCAAGGGACGGAATATAAAAGTTTCTATTGAGCTCGCCTACATCGAGTCAGAAGGAAAGTTAACACCTATAATCGCAGATATTCCAGCACCATCCCCATTACCACAGCCAGTTTCCCAACAGATAACAAATCAACAAGCTGGAAGACCTCGTCGCACAATTAGACTGCCCGTTCGCTTCAGAACTTGAAGTCTAGGCGGGAGTACTGTGGCGATCTGCCATCAGTATTATTTTCTTAATCGATATAAGATAAAATAAGATATATATAAGCTCATACACTCTCATCAATAAATATATTGATGGGATTTTCCTTCATGATATAAAGTATCAAAATTGAGTTTTGTGTCAGTCGGAACTGGATATCAGTGTATCTTCCGATAAAATTGCTCCCATATACTCTGTTTACTCTTTCGAATTAACGTATTTTTTTATCAGGAAATTTTTTAAGTCTCTCCTGTCTAATTTTAAAAGGTTAAAAAAAAAACTTCACAGCATACTTAACACGTTATAAAATTTTAATAATTTTATTTCACTTATTTCCTATTTTATTTACAACTATTCCAAAATTTTACGATGTCAAGCAGAATCAAATATAATTTTCATTTTCAATTGTTTTCTTATGGGAAAATACAACAAAAGCTTAGTTGGAATCTGTTTCGACAGAAACTGAATGATAGCTCTCATGTGTATATCTGAATTCATAGTTATTATCGATGTCTACAAAATAGGTTGGCAAAATGCCTTGGCCCTTAACGAAGGTCATTCCGCGGTACGTGCATTCTATTCCATATTTCTTCAGTATAAGTGCCGTATTCTGAGTAACTTGTATTTTGCCAGCAACGCCGGTGGAGTCCATGCGCGAAGCCATGTTAGCAGCATGGCCCCAAATATCGTACTGCACCTGCGAAGCTCCCACCACTCCAGCCATCACCTCTCCGCTAGATATCCCAATGCTCATGTCAGCATTAAATACATCACGATCAATTGGAATATTCTTATAATCATTGTTGCAAACCCAAAGTGTTCGCATCAGATCCAATGCAAAAGTTGTGAGCACGAAGACCACTTCCTCTTTTTCGTCAGTTATGGAATAGTTTTTCTTTTGAAAGGCCGCCAGCAAGACACGTGCACGTTGGACTGCAACAGATTAGATTAGAATACATACTTTTAAAGAATAAATAAAAAACTATCTCACTTAATCGCTTACCTTCCTGAATAAGAGAGTCGTGGCTCCGTGATTCGCTTTTTATATTTAAGCCAATCTGTACGTCTAAACCACAGGCTGCCATATACGTAGAGCCCACGATTTTGATTTTTTCTACACGATAATTGTCTCTATAATAGGACAACTAAAACAGAATCACTAGGAGCAGAAAATTGAAAAGTCATTTTTGAGGTCTTACTATTTGGTCAAATTCGGAAATAATCTCGTTGAGAACACGTAAATTAGGCAAAGTCAGTTGAAAGTTTTTGAGGGAAGCGAACATGACAGCCACCATTTTGTAACTCTCATAATAAAGCTCGTGTTTAGCTAATGAAGTCAGATACACATTAACTGCAATCAAAAATGTATTTAAAACTATAAAAATTGAAAAATTAAGTAAGCAATGTCCTACCAACATGGGCCGGCAAAATGTTGTGCAGTAAAATAGTTATAGATTGGGCGGCTATACGGGAATCATCCTGTTTTTTTATCAGTTCCACTCTCCATCTGAATAAAATGATTTTTTTGGTAGTTGCTGGCATCAGAGGTTCAGCTTTTACTCACTTGTAGTTGATTTTGTTATTAAATTCAGTCTGTCGTTCTTTGAAAAATATAATAATCAAAGTAATTATAATCAATAAGCAGTGCGCGTATTCAGGTAGAAAATATGGGTTGGTTGTCAGACTGGTATGTATAACGTACTCAAATTGATAAACCATGATGCTTAAATAGCTGATAGCCTCTAAAGCTCCAATTAATATTTTCATATTAAAGGGAATGCGTGTAAAAATAATAGTCATCATTATAATAAGGCACACCATACACGTAAGCGTCCACGGGGGGAAGCACAATTTAAAATCAGGCTCATATTGGTACAGCAAACTGTCGATATGCGTTAACTGGTATTCATCCTTATCACAATCATTCTAAATAAAATAAATCGATTGTAAAAAACTTTTCAACCAATGAATATTTTTTGTTACTAACCAACATGAGACCTATAATACAAAAGTACGATAAAATGAAGTACATATATATACCGATACGTTTTATGAGGCTACGCTGAAGACTATCCGCCATTTTAAATAAGAAGCAGGTGAAAGGTGAGTATGTGTGTGCCATTGTCGAATAGCGCCAATGGCAGATCTTCTTATACCAAGTTACGAATAATAACATGGATAAAGTAATTACAACAACAAAGTCCACATAAAATGAGTTTTTATCCTTTTTATGGTTATAAATAAGTTGTACGTAAATGAGACTCATACTGCAGCACCAGGCTAGAAGAACACTGTATTTCAACATGTAATCGGGTTGGTGGATATACTTATATTCCAATCGAGAATCACGAAAATGCAATA
Organism: Drosophila anceps; assembly: GCA_035045945.1. Lineage (NCBI taxonomy): Eukaryota > Metazoa > Arthropoda > Insecta > Diptera > Drosophilidae > Drosophila > Drosophila anceps. Next base: position 196,469 of record JAWNON010000185.1, read on the forward strand.
GAAAACTTCCAATTTCCGATCGGGCCGTAGGTGGCTGTTTTTTAGAGTCTTTAAATTTAAATATTTCATATAAGATCTCTTTTATTCTGAGGAAAGATATCATGTTATTGTATATTGCAGTTGATTAAAAATTTTCCTACCCTTTGGGTCCAAGCGGCATTTTTTTCAATTCTTCATCTAATGATAGTCCGTTGTCAATCGTCTCATTTATATAGTATGTTGAATTAGCATATTCGCGACTTAAAAATTCGGGCTTTTTAGTTTCATCAATACCGATAATAAGGAATGTGACAACGTTGAACTTTCGAAGAAGATTATCATTACGCGCTGTGTCTGTACCAGGATATACTTTATACCTGTCGTCTGTCATTTGGAGAGTTCTTTCGCTAACATGAATTTGACCAGGCATCCCCGTTGATTCCAATCGATTCGCAATTAAGACATCTGTGCCTAATGAAATAATATTTACATAGAATATTTATATACTAGAGATAGGTACAAACTCTACTTACCCCAAATGTCATACTGTAGTTTTGCTGTACCAAGGACGCCAGCAAAAAGTTCTCCCGAATGTACACCAACGCGCATGTCGATGTCAATTTTAACCTTGTCTCTGAAAAGGGAGGATACAGTACCAGAAAGCTACATAAAGAACTAGTAAGAAAACTTTAGACGGGAAGGCCCGATTAAAAGATACTAAGGACCCAACCCGAACTGCGCTTTCAAATATGCTACATGACATTTTTCTGTGTATTTACTAATGTATATGCAAAAACAAATAAATCTATATTCATAAGTATAAAAAATGTAAAGTTTCGAACTCACATATCCACAGTTAAACAGTTTTTGAGTCGCCATCAAAATTTTATTTAAGCAAGTAAGAAAACTCTAGTCGGGGGTGCCCGACTAGGAGATTTCCTGAACCCCGTCCGATCTGCATTTTTAAATATATTCCATATATCGTATCTATAACAAGCTTATAAAAAACAGAAAAGTAAATTTCATTTTCAATCTTGCACTTTTAAAATCAAAAACAAAAAAAAGAAAACTTTAGTTGGGAGTGCCCGACTAGGAGATACCCTGAACCCCGTCCTGCGTTTTTTAAATATATTCCGTATTTTTTATCTATCTCGATCTTATAAAAAATAATTTAATAAAAAAAAACAGAAAAAAGGAAAATTTTAAAATCTTGTTTTTAAAAAAATAAATATATATATATGTACAAAAAACTTTGACATCGGCTGGGTTTGAGCCAAGGTCTGCACGGCAACATCTACTTATCACAGCGCATCACCTCTACCGCAATGCAACTTCTTGCTTGAAAAGAAAAAAAATTTATAAAAAACTTGGACACCGTCAGAAATTGAACCAGTGGTCTGTACGTCGGCACACACCGCTTCAATCAACACCGTCACCTCACAACTCTAACGATTAGTAGCAGATCTGAGCCTAGAGTGACAGCTAAAGATCATAACAAAATTCAATCTGATTCTGAGAACAGACGAGAATGAACGTATTTAAATGACCTAATGTATGCTTGCACACGTATAGGAGATATGCATCGCTGCTTTGCGTTTTTGCCACGTGTTTTTGTAAATTGAACAAACATTATGCTTAAAAACTTGTATGATCCTTAGTGGATTTCAATGAAATTGCTTATTTAACAAACATCTATACAAATATATATATATATATATATATATATATATATATATATATATATATATATATATATATAAGCAACACATGCACACACACATACGCACGCACTCCCGCATTAGCACGCTCTCTGCTTACTGCGCAGTTTACGCAACGGCTGCGATTGAGCTGCAGTATGGGCTATATTATGGAAACTTAATTGTTGAATAAGTTTTTTTGTATATGGATTTTCCTAATCAAACTTTCAGAGCGTAATTTATCATTAATATGTGTGTATTTAACAAAGCATAAGTACTTGAAAAACGTTCTTCGCAAAATTGGTGGGAAGGGTAAGTGGTATCCAAAATGTAACCAAAGTCAAATTTATATAAAATTCACATGAAACTAAATAAAAAACATTTGGAGACTAACTCTAAAGTACTAGATAGATTTGCATTTTGATAAAGTTTTTAATCGATAACGTTAAAACGGGAAAAGTAATAGAAGCTTGATCTGCGCGTGCTATGCACGGTCCTACAAAAAAGTCTACGTCATAAGTTCTGAAATCGACGCGTTCATACATATGCACAGTTGGACGGACGTACAGAAAGACGGATAGGGCTATATTAACTCAGATCGTCGTCCTGACACGCCTCCTACCTGTTACATACATTTTAACAAAACTTTTACATCCCGATTTCCCATTTTCAATGGGCTCAGGGTATAAAAATAATATAAGTCTCCCTCAGGATTCGAACCGTAATCTCCGATGATTGCTACGTAGCTTTACCAATTGTCCAAACATTGCGAAATGTTAATGTTAATGTTTTGTTTTTTTTTTTTTTTTTTTTTTTTTTAAACAAACTTTATATATGCGTGCTATAGGAGAAGCTACGTATAAAAATGCAACTGGCATTTTTAGTTTCCGAGATCAACGCGCCCATACATATATTCACACGGACGGACAGAGGTACATTGACTATGTTGTTTCTGTGTCAACAAACATTGAAAAAAAAGATTATAGTATATCAAGAAGAATAATTATATGTTAAGTACCAACCGCACTTCGCGAATACTATCAATCATGCTGAGTCCTAAGTCGACGCAGCATTTCGCATGGTTAGGATCTGGCTTTATCAAGCCCGCCACACAATAGTAGCAGTCGCCTAAGAACTTGATGCGTTGCACAGCATATTTAGAGGCAGCCTTGTCAAATCTGGCATACAACGCGTGCAGTAAAGCAACAAGCCTCTTAACGGGTAACGTTGTCGTCAACATGGTATAGTTAACTATGTCTGCATACAGAATAGTGACATCGGTATGAATTTGAATGGATATAATCCGACATGTTCTTCTGATTGAGGGCATTTTATGTTGCTTTTCAATGGACTCTAGCCGCTTTCGAATATCATCTTGAATGGGTTCTGCTATTTGTGGTGGCAGTATGCTATGCAAGAATAGTCTTTCCTGCGCACGTGCGCTCCTTAACGCAGTATCCTCCATCACATACTGATGCCGATCAAGGAGTGAGGCGCGGACAACAATCTCGCGCATTACACGAAAATAGGTGCCCATCATATTTAGGCAAATATAGTTGCAAAACACAACGATAATTTGGTTAAAACGTGACGCATCACCCAACTTATATCGGTATTCAGCTCCAACTACAAAGAAGGTTATATATATTACAGTCACAGAAAATGCAAGCCCCATCGCAGCAGAGACATATGGAATCGGAAAAAACATATAAATCATTAATATAATGTATACGTCAAAGATTGAATCCAGAATCCAGGCATTATTTCGATAATGGAAATAATTAAGCAACAGATCTGTATGAATAAAATTAATATATGCAATGTATATAAAACGGATACCAACCAACTGTTACAATAGCCATTACGGCAATCACCGATGTAAGGGACATCATGAATTTATGTCTCATTACAAATTCCACATTTATGTTAGGCCACATTACTGCAGTGATGACAGCGGCCAATGCCGTATAGCAGAAAATATCTATATACACTGAATCCAGGTACTGTGTACAATTTAATTTTAACTATATTGATTATTACTTAAACAATGCATATCCACCCTCTCACCACACAAGTCGTCAATAACAAACTGCAATGAAATATTGTGAAAAACAAATGCAGGAGCAAAAATACACCGACGTAGCTGGCCCGAAGACGCATCTGGTGCGCATCAAATTCATCTTCTATACCAGCATCTTTACACTTTTTCTGAAAAAGTTAGAATTTGTATATGCACACATGTACATATTATAGATTTGGTGCCTTTCATTTATCGTGAATATATGATACCGTTAGAAATCCATAGTCCCACTTTATCTCCTTTGTATAATCCAATTTGCAAATCATTTTTAAAATATGTCTACATAATATTGTTAAGAAAAAAAAACTAAATAATCAAAGAGTAGGTGATATAAGAGTTTTAAACATAAAATGACACATATTTACTTCTTTATATTGTTAAAAGACAATAACTACATAATCTAGGAGTAGGTGATACAGAACTTTCAAATATAAATTGAATTGCAAGAGATCTCAGAGGCGAATCACAAAGCCTTGAATTCAGCATTTCATGCACCGATAAATTCAATAACATATAAGCACTAACCATACAACACATGCATGGTTAGTGATGTAAGCTAACAAGTAAGAAAACTCTAGTCCGTCTGTCCGTATATGTATACGCGTCAATCTCAAAACCTATAACGCAGCGACTTCGCTTGGGCTGCAGTAAGGGATATATTATGGAAACTTAATTGTTGAATAAGTTTGTTGTAATGGACTTTTTAAATCAAACCTTCAGAGCGTGATAATGGCATATTCATGAATTTGCTAAAGCAGAAGTCTCTAGTACTTGAAATACGTTTTTTTCCGATTTAAAAGTGGGCATGGTGTCCAAAATATAACAAAAATCGAAATTGTATAAAATATAAATGAAGCTTAATCAAAATTTTGGCGTCTCTAATCGATAACAATAAAGCGGGAGTAGTTAGTTATAGTTAACAACCTCCATCTGCGCGTGCTATTGGACGGACGAACGGACAGATAGACGGACGTGGCTAAATCGACTCAGCTCGTCATCCTAACCAAGAATATATTTACTTTATGGCGTCTGCAACGCCTTTATCTATCTGTTACATACATGACGGTTGAAGTTTAAGGACCAAGCGAAGAGGGCGGTAGCGTTGCTGTTTTCGGCGTTTTTCCAATTTTTTCGCGCGAAAAGGAAAAGTTTAGCCGTCACGCTTAAGCAAATGAGCAAGCAGATGCGTTCACTCTAACAGCAGCGAACAAACAGCTCCTCACCAAACTCTAGTGAGTTGTAATGTTAGTGGCGCATACATACAGGCTCAGACCGCATCTAAACTGTCGTTCTGCCAGTTGCAAATGCCAGAGCTCTGATCGAGTTGGCAAAGATAAGCCTAAACGCTGCTTCAAATGGCTGGATTATGGCCATATTATAGCCATATGTTGAAGCGATTGCGACCTAAAAAGTATGACATCGCACTACGCAATCTTGCTCCACCAAAATGTAGCCTCTGCGCTCAGAAAGGAGAAAAGTAAGAAAATTAAATGTTCCTACAGCCTAACTTAAACCATTGTATTGCTGCCCAAGACCTTTTAGAGCAGATACGCCCGATACGGTATTTGTGGTTATACAGTTTCTAGCTGGCTCCAGCTCAGCGAATTCGCAGCTGTGCTTGATGAGCTCGACGAGTATGCAAGGGGCAGGAAGGCCATTATAGTAAGGGGTTTCAACACATGGGTGATGGAATGGGGTATTCACAGCACAAATGCCAGAGGCCGTTTTGCTGGATATTTTCGCAACGCTCGATGTGGCTCCGCTCAACTGTGGCTGAGTTCACCTTCAGTCGGGCTGGCTACGGGTCTATAATTGACATTACGTTTGTCACTTCATCCCTTTTTAGAGAAGCAAAATAGAGCCTTTGCGATGGCGATCACAATTGGGGGGTCACCTGGCAGGACAAAAACTTCGTGGAGAGTCTTATCGGCTCGATACTTTTAATTCCAGAGCTTGACATATGGTTACTCAAACACTATGTGCCTGCGACTATGAACTGGAGGAATAAGCAAATAGGCGAAATCCGACGTACATACATCCAGGCGAGAAGATGCTACCAACGGGCCCGCGGTAGGGAAAGGTGTTCGAAAAATTGACGTGCTTTAGATTGTAGACTGCAATCGCTAGCGCAGGCGGTCTGCCACCAAATCAATATGGATTCTGGAAGGTCCGGTCAACAACAGATTTATTATGAAAATTTGTTGGCCTTGTAACTTCCGCCATCCAAGGTACTATATGGAAGCATGGGACGAAGTAGTATTGCATCATAGCGACTCTGGATGTTAAGAATGCGTTCAACATAGCCAGCTGTGATATATAATATCTCTAAATATTGAAGAGATAATAGAGATACTTTAGAGGAAGAAAACTTATTTGTACAGCTCTTCAAACTACCAGGACGTACACACTCCAATGGCTTTGCTGATGATGTAGCCGTCGTCTCCATAGGAAAGGACCTGAAAGACACAGAGGATATGTGCAGCGCAATCCGAAGCTGGTTGACAGGAGCTGGACTTGAGCTAGCGGAGCACAAAACGTAGGTTGTCCTTGTCAGCAGTCGCAATAGTGGAAACGGCTCACATAAAGATTGGCACAATTGCGTCAAAGAGGGAAATAAAGTAGACTGGCGTCATCTTAGACACAAGACTGTTTTTTCGCGAGCACCTAGAATATATGCAAAAAAGGAAGCAGATTCTTGTAGAGCTCACTTCCGAATTATGCTGAATAAGCAGAGAGCTAAACAACAACGACGCCTTCCCCTGATGAGTGTCATTAGGTCCGTCATCCTCTTTGCAGCGCCAATCTGGGGAAGAGCGATGGCAACTCCAAGCTATAGACGAGGTATTTGCGCCATCTACAGATTGAGCGCAGAGTCAGCTGCTCTGCTCTCGGGCTGAACAGCATCGCACGATGGCAAAGAAGATGGAACAGCTCAATGAAAGGACGATGGACCCACACGTACATTTCAGAACTTGTAGTGTACATGTTTGCTAAAGTTGTAACTCTCTTGAGGAGAATGTAGTCGATTCGCCAGTGAATGGAATCGCTGGGCTTGGATTGGCGTGTTGAAGGCTTCAAGGTGCGCACTCTCGCTATGCTCGTCACTACACACCTAATCTACACTGTTAGACCCTAATACACTTCATATAAGTGAGAGTTTCTGTATCTATAAGAGGAAAAGTATTCATTGGATGTTAGTTGTGCCTCTTCTCTACCCACCCGTACTACTTATTTTTGATTGTGTTATCCCTTGTTTAAGTCCCTAAAGGACTAAACTATATCTTATCAGATCCTGGCATTGACACTCGACAGACTAAATTATAAATGTTCAAGAATTCTTCATAACTTCAAAATTTTTTTTCATTTCATATTAAAGTCACAAAAAGCATTATAATAACTATTTATTTTTGATTGTATTATCCGCCCGTCCATCCGGCTGTCCGTATGTATGAATGCGTCGATCACTTTTATCGTTTAATCGTTATCGATCAAAAACGCTATCAAAATGCAGATTTCAAATTATATCTCGTACATTTTTGAAGCTAGAGTCGCCAAATTTTGCATATAGTTTCATTTATATATTCTACAATTTCGATTCTTATGTGCTGAGCCCATTGAACATGGGAAATCAGGATATAATGGTTTTGTTCAAATATATGTAACAGGCAGAATGAGGCGTGACAGAACACAAAGTATATATATTCTTGATCAGGATGACGAGCTGAGTCAATTTAGCCCTCCCGTCGGTCTGTCTGTCCGTATGTATGAACGTCTGGATCTCAGAACCAATAAGAGCTACAGACTTCTTTTTGTTCAATTGTTATCGATTAAAAGCCGAATCGAGATTCAGTAATAAGTTTATATCTCGTACATCTTTGGAGCTAGACTCGTCACATTTTCATTTATATTTATACAATTTTGATTTTTTTTTTTATATTATTTTTTTGATACCACGCTCCTATCCGGCTCAATTCGCTTTGGCAAATATATACACATGTGAATGTCATGTTCACGCTCTAAAAATTTGATTACGAAAATCCTTCTAGAAAACTTTTTCAACTAATAAATTTCCATAATATATACCATACTGCAGCCCAAGATCCGTCGCTTCTTTAACTGCGCAGTAAGCAGAAAGCTTATTGCTTGTTTACACATATTGATTTGTATATGTTAAATAAGCAAAAGAAAATGTAGATTAAATTAAGCATCATGAGTTATTAAACAAATTTTTTTGCCTATTTCCAAAAGTACGTGGTCTGCAGCACAAGATTTTTTTTACACATGTGCATAAGTACATAAGATACGTTGATTCTCCAATATTCTAAATATCGAAAATGCTTGAATTGATTTAATTGTAGTTTTATTATCAGCTATTACTTTGGTTTTGGATTTGTTGTCAATTGCTCAAGCAGAAGTGGTGGTGTTCTTAGAATCAGGGTACGTCGGTTCGGAACCAGGCGATGACAGTATTTTCTTTTTTTATTTCACCGATTCTAACACCACCACTTAACTGAATGGACAATTGATTACAAATTCAAAAATGAAGTTGATATTTAAACTACAGTTCAATTAATTCAATCAGTTTCGATATTTAGATTATGCGAGAATGTATAAATTTTACGAACTTATGATCATTTGTAAAAAAAAACTACTTGCGCTGCTGGCCACGTGCTTTTAGCAATTGGCAAAACATGTTGTTTAATAATTTCTATGATGCTGGATTTCAATGAAATCTTCAGCATACGATCTATAGTTTCTATTGCTCATTAAAATACACGAATATATATGTACGCACGCACGCATAAGCACGCGTTGGATTTTCGTAATCAAATTTTTTAGAGCGTGATCATGACATTTATGTGTACATTTTTGTCAAAGGACAATAAAAATAAAATGAAAGAAATGTTTTTTTTTTTTAAATTGGGGCGGAAGGGGCCGTGGTATCCAAAATATAACGAAAAGGTTCTGAGATCTACGTATTCATATTTACGGACAGACAGACATGACTAAATCGAATCAGCACGTCACCCTGATCAAGAATAAATATTCTTGATGAGGTCTATTGTAGGAGTTGAAAATCGGGAAAACTATTTTCAACACGTTTAGAGCTAGAAATCTGGCACGTGTGTTACTGCTACGATAATATAAAGATCGATCAAAAAATTATATATCTACGACTACTGTGGGAGTGGGTATTCGCATGTGACTATTTATTGATTTTACAAATTCTTATATATCTTGGGCACTATTGATGCTAGCATCTTGAAATAAGATTCTCGGGTTGACAACCCAAAATCAAAAAGGCATGGTGGATATATTTGCGACCATAGGGGGCGCGGTAAACCGCAAAAGCTTATATCTCTTAAGTAATAAAGCTAGAAAAAAATTTGACAGTTGAGTTACTTGAGGCCTTCTCTATCGATTAGCCAAAAATCATTTTTACGTCCCTTTGGTCCCTTTACATGGAATTTACAAATTTTTGGAGTGTGAGCTTCCAAATTTTTAGTAAAGTTACCTTAGAATCCTAAGGACTGGCCAAAATTATTTGTATACGCCTACTGTGACGTAGCAAATTGAAAAAATTATATTTTCCAGGGTTCTTCAGTTAAAACTGCAGTAGAAACCTTGTCCACAAAGTAAAGAAGTTAATAATTTAGGGTCACTCTTTGGAGCGTGTAAAATCTGAAAATAATGACAAGAATACATTTAATATGATATCGACAGTAAAAATCATATACCAGAAAATCTGCGAACAGAGTAGCACGCAGTCCATTGCGACTGTAACGTTCTTACCTTTTTATTTAAAAAAACGAGGAATTTGGTACATTGTTAATTTTGATGGAGTACAAAAGCTATTTCAATTGAGAGACCTCCGAGTATGTGATTTGCTTCCTCGATGACTATCCATCCCTCTTACATAAGAAAAACTTTCATTGCCAGAAATACACGCTTCAACAAATTCGATTATATGCGGTGATTGAAGCTTTCCAGCAATCAAATGAGCTTTTTTCAATGATTCACTTATACCTTCAGTTTTATTTAGAGATGCATTAGACTTCACAGTGACAATAATGCTTAAAAAACTCCATATATTACTGTTGCACAGCTCTGCTTCTAAAAATTATTTTTTTTAAAGAATATAGCGTTAAAAAACAAATCATTTTGGTCAAACCCTGCAGGGCTTTGCGAGCAACAAAGCAACACTCGTCAAAATGATTTGATTGAAGATGAATGCAAGCGATTTGGTGAAGTAAATACGCTTTCTCGATCGCGTACTTTGCAAATATAATGCGTTTCTCCAAGCGCGATATCAAACGTCTGTTAAAAAAGAAAAAAAAAAAAACAAAAAATATATATAATTCATTGTATTACCAAAACAGCAAAAGTTACTTTGATTTTATAATAGCCGGGTCCACTGATTCCTGATCTTGATGTGTGGATCGATCTCCAAAAACAAATGTATTTATTTCTTTAACTTTATGCGGATTATAATGCAATAATTGAAGAACTGGGTTTTTGTCACTCATTCGAAAGTTTTTAGGTACGACGTACTGTTCGGAGAGAGCTAAACCCAAAGTGTTATACACATCATTAATAAACTCAATCTTCCATGGCATTATGCGGTTGGTTTTTAGGACAGCGTAATCTCCCATTACCTCTTCGATATAATTTGAAAGCCTCTGAAACAAATGAATACAAAATATTGGATGTCTGTTTCTTGAATACTTTTTGAATAGAGCTTAAATTGGAAAATATAGATTGATAAATGAATTTTTCTTAATTTAGCTGCCATATTATTTATAAAAAAACTATAAAGTATAAATTGAACAACTTCTTGTGGTTAATATGAAGAACATAAAAAATATATTAGTCGTATTGTTAATCAAGTTACTAACGAAAAATTGACAAACCGCACTACTAAATACCCGAAGCAAAATGTTTTTTAAGGTACCAGATCTAGTAATTTTCCACATCTTCCAGCTAATTTAGCTGAAATAACGCAGCGATAACATACCATGTGAGATAAAGTACTACAAAAATAATTTTAACAACAAGTTCGTAGACTACGTATTGTTGTACAGATCAGGACAGTACCTCATAATTGCGATGAATTGCGCAATAGTTTCACTTCATGAAAGAGACCTGACTTACCGTCAGGTTTTTTTGGTCCCGAAGACGTCTTATGGTTTGTAAAACAGAAATCATGTTTCGTCGCGTTTGGTATTGTATTCTAAAGAGAAGGGCTTCTCTAAACTTGAGTAACCGATCCTTGTTAGCATACTTTTTGTACCGCACGTAATACATCGGAGATCGAGCTTGTATTATTTTCTTGATATGTTGAAATTAATTGATTACGTTATTGACTTTCAAATCATGGTTTTTAAAACTTACCAAAAACTTCCTAACGACTTCATATTGTTTGCCAACCATCGTGCCCAGAAAATCTTTGGAAATTTTGCACTGATCCAAAAGTAAGCTTGGGTTACTGAACTCGTTTAGCATATAAAAAAAGATATTTAATATATATTTAATTAATATAATTAACTCGAATACCTCATATTTATCATAATCTTGAATGTAATATGTAGCACTCAAATTAAGAGTGTTCCTCTTATGACCTTCGACTAATCATTTATACTATGATGTACTAACCTAACAATATTTTTTCGGATTGCTTCTTCATTCAATGATATAGTGCCGTAATGCCATAAAATATCTTTTAACAAGTAGAAAGCTCTAGTCGCGGTGCCCGACTAGGGTATACTGTACGCAGCTATGTATTTAAGCAAAAAAAAGTGTGGGCCTATATATATTTTCGATCATTCTAACATATATTTACACAATCAAATAATATGTTTTTAAAAAATGAAGGAAATAAGTAGGAAAGATATAGTGGGGATGCCCGAATTTTCCAGACCTTTTGTTTAATTACTTTTATGTTACTTAAATTCTACATATTCTATCAAAAATATTTACTAAATAGACCAATAGGTCTATATAGTAAAAATGCAATATATTTCTTATATATAGGCTATTTTTGCAATTAAGGGAAATTGAGCCAGTATCATAATTTTTAAATTGTAAAAATATAAATGAAACTAAATATAATGTTTGGAGACTCCAGGTCAGAAGATGTGCGAGATATATTAATAACTAAATTTCGATAGGGTTTTTAATCGATAAAAATTAAACGGGAACAGTCATCAGTTTTTTTTAACAAACTCGACCTGCGCGTTCAAAAATACGGACGGATAGATGGAAAGACGGACGGACAGACGGACGGACGACGGACAGACGACGGACGGACGGACGACGGACGGACGGACGACGGACGGACAGACGGAAATGGCTATATCGACTCAACTCGGCTCAAGAATATAAATACTTTTTGAGGTCTGCTCCGCCTCCTGCCTTCAAATAAATGGCATACTTTTATATTGAATACCATAATTGTATCAAATTAAATAAACTTACTTTCTCAAGTTCTTTAGAAAAAGAATATCTATCCATGATCTATCAATATAAACCTGGTAACATATATCAAAAGCACGTTTTCGTCTTGCTATTTCTAGTGGGCTCAGTAATTCTTCCTAATAATATAATTAAATTATAATCGTTTGGCTATTTTTTATAATTTAAAACAAACTTTGGTTTCAGGAACGCTTAATATATCGCATTTATTTTGTTCCTTTAAGATTTTCCATAATGGGCGACTGTCAACCTTCAATTTTTCGTTCAGTAAGTCTTTCACGTGAGACATCATTCTTTCATTCTCCAAAATAAATGGACTTAAACCATCACCACAAGCATCTTTAATATTGTCATCAACCTTTCAAAGGTATTATTTGATACAAAAAAAAAAAAACCACTTGTTTTGGTACGTACCACAATCAATCGGTTTTCAAATGCCTTGGTCTTGTTACCCGTGAATAAACGTTTATTATTATGAAGTTCAGCTTTAGCATTTTCGAATTGGTTTAATTCATACAGTGCATCGCAAACTTCAAGATTAACTGGAGCATTTACCACAGACTTCAATTTTAAAATTCCTTAAAATTAGAATGTATATATATATATGTATACATATATATATATATATATAATATATATATTTGAATTGGATGAATATATAAGTATAAAAACTCTAGTCGGGGTATCCAACTACGGGATAGTCTGAACCAAAAGAATCTGTTTTTTTTAAATTTACGCAGTAAAGTAATTATTTAATAAAAGTATAAGCTTATCCAAATTTTTGATTAAAAAGCATGTTTCCGAGTGATTCGAACACACAACTTTACAATCTAATAGCATATAGCATATTCGTCAAAAAAAAGAACGTTGCGGTCGGGCTTTACCGACTGCAGAATACTCATTCATGCCCAGCTCCATTTTCGATTTTCTACGCCCCAAATTAATGTAAATACCGTTTTTGACAAATCAATAGAGGAGGTCAACAGTAATTTAGTCATTAAATTTCGTTTCTAGCTCTAAATCTCTTGAATATACAGTTTTACCCGATTTGCCGCGCCTCCAATGGGAGTTAATGTATTCAAATATCGCTTGTAAGCCAGAGTATATATCCCAAATTTGAAGTCTCTAGCATCATAGTACAAGTTGAAAATTATTTTGTTTTTTATTGCTTACACAAAAAAAGAAAGAATTACTGCTCTGGTCGAGACTGCCAGATCCCTTGAACCCTGCGAAGAGCCGATATTCCAAACATTCTATACTTATTTAACATATACAAGCAAGACATGAACACCCGCATACGTACGCACGCACGCATAAACACGAGCTATGCTAACTGCGTAGCTTACGCAGCGACGGCGTTTGGGCCTCAATATTCCTACTTCATTGTTGAACAAGTTTTCATCTGATGGATTTTTAGAGCGTGATTGTCTTAAATGTGTATATATGTCATCTGTGTATTTGACAAGGACAAGTCTACAGTACTTTAAATACGTTTGTTGCAAATTTGAGGAGAAGGAGTGTGGTATCCAAAACATAAAAAAAAATCAAAATATAAAAACCACATGAAAAATACAAAATTGGGAGACTATAGCTCTAAAGACGTACCATCTATAATTTTAAACCTGAATTTTGAAACGGTTTTTTAATCGATAATAAAATCAGAAAGCTTTTTGATTTTTTCAGTAAAATCGAACTGCGCGTTATATATTGGGACCCACAAAACAAAATCTTCAAGTGTCTAGCTCTTATAGATTCTGAGATCGACGCACTCATACATACGTACAGACCGACGGACGGACAGACATACAGACAGATGGGCATGGCTAAATCAACTCAGCTCGTTTTCCTGATAAATAATATATATACTTTATGGGGTCTGCCACGCCTCCTTTTGCCTGTTACATATAATTTAACAAAACCATTATACCCTGATTTTTCATTTTCAATGTATAAAAAGGCTATAAAAAGCCACTGCATGGCTACACGTTCGCCTAAAATTTAAGGTACTACTAGTAATACGAACATGTATTTTCTTTTGATATCACAAATATCAAAGTATTTTACACTCTTTTTCCCAAAGTATGGCAAATCGGAAAATGCATATTCAGGTATCTCAGATAAAGAAGATAAAGAAGATAAAGTGCTAGAGAGTTGAAATTTGAAATTTATACTTGCGTTGACAGCCAAAATCCATTGGGGGCGTGGCAAAGCGGCAAAACTATCTTATACTCTTAGAGCTAGAAATTTGGCACGTGAATTACTGTTACGATCCTATAAACATCGATCAAAAAATTATAATATAATTATATACACTTACTGTGGGAGTGGCAACCCGGTTCTGACTATATAGTGATTTTACAAATTCTTATATATCTTGAACACTTATGCTAGCGGAATGTATACACAGGTTTAAAATACTCTATAATTTACACAGTTTTATAGTGTAAGCTTTAAAATTTTACAGTTGCGTCACCTTAGACTTCTAAGGAGTACACCCACTAGGGACGGTGCAATTGGAAAAAAATTTATTTTCCAGAGCTCTTCAATAATTATTTATGGGCTGTATGATTAATTTAGGCTAACCTTTGGGGCGAGTAAAATCTGAAAATAATACCTAGAATACATTTATCATGTTTTGGACAATAAAAATAAATTTGGAGTTAAAAAGAATAAAACAGAAGGTGGCGCTAAGGCGTGTGCAGCCTATAAGAACTGAGTAAGACGCTGTCGGTTGTGCCTGAATGCAATGTTCTTATTTGTTTATCGTCGTCTTGTTACGTCTTTGTCGATGATGTCATCATTTTTTTTTTTCAAAATTAATGAGTCAGACCATGTTATGGATATTGGTAAAGTTATAAAAAGCCTCAAGGGTGCAAACATGAGGATCTCCAAGGAGAAAAAGAAAGCCGAATACTTAAGCTTTATTGCAGACTGCAGCAGCACTAAAACTAGCTCCGAAGAAGTAAAAACGATTCAGTAATATCCTTTTTAGGACTCTCTAGCTATGTTAGGTTCTTCGTAAAGGGCTTGATTAGATAGCTGAAACATTGTTTGATATATTAAGTAAACATAATATCAAAAGAAACCTCATAACGCTAAAGCAATTTCACGCTTTCGATAAATTAAGAAAAATCCTCGCAATCGAAGATATCGTCCTTCACGTACCAGTCTTTAAAAATCCGTTTGCTCTAACCACAGATGCATTGTCTTCAGGTATAGAAGCAGAACTGCCCCAAGGTAATAGACTTATCACAATGATTTCTAGAACATTGAAATATAGGAAAATTAACTGTGCAATTAATGAGAGGGAGTGGCAGGTAATAGTATGTGCCTTGAATAGCTTGCGTCACTACCAGTATGGAATGTGTCAGAAGATTTGAATGTAACTTGAATTGTTTATATTAATGTACATTATAAGTATTTACCACTGAAGATAGCAGTAGTTGATGTTATAGTGGTGAGAGCGGGAGTTATTTGAAGAAGCCGTAAGCCGGGTCGACTGTTCATCGCAGATTGCGTTGATCTTCATCCCAGGACTGATTCGAAACACAGGCATATCGATTGCATCAACAATCATACACATATATAGGCATACATAAATTGCCAAGTAATTATAATAAAAGAAAAGAGCATTACTTGGCACCTACTTATTGTTCTATTATTTTTGTACGCATTAATATATGTATATTATATGCCTATATGAGTTGGCTGTATTTGGTTAAAAAAGATAATTTGGAATGGTTCGACACTGACCTTTGCTCTTTAATTTGACGCAGACAGTCAAAGAAGCCCCGAAAAATTCAACCTCTGTTCAGTAAACAGTTGCTTCGTATAATCCCAGCATGCTTTGGCGCATTAAGCTTGCATCAATTGCTCTTGCTTGCGCTTTTTCCGCTGTCGTAGTTTTATGCACTTACGTTACTTGCAGTCATCGTTTGTGCTCTCGCTTTGAGCTCTTCATTTGCGGTCATCCATTTCACTTGCACTTTCACTTTGCGCTCACCATTTGCGCTCATCGTGTGCGCTCATCAGGAGTTGTGTGTGTCAACTAAGGTAATCCGATTGAAGCGAGGTAATAATAGCCAACCAAAAAAGGAGTCCTGCCAATTCGAGTATTCGGAATAGAAGCATTTTATTGTACTTTTTGAGAGTTTTGTTGACAACGTTCCATGGCTGTCAAATATCATGCTTGGGCCAAGAAGCGTTAGGTAATGTCAAGGCGTCTCAAGTAACAACACCTAAAATTTTTGACCTGAACTATCAGCGTTACCTTTGCGCATGCACGTTCAAGATGAGAAGAAAATCTGGACTACAACAAGCTTCCACTGATGCTGCGTTAAACAGACGTTATCAACACTTAAGTTCTAAAGAAGACTCTTCTTCATCTGGTCCAAATCGTAAAGTAGTTTATGACAGTAAAAAAAGAATTGGGAAAACTTCACTGGCTGTGGCTCTGCCAAGTCAGCCATAGGGTCCTAAATTCGTATTTTGTAAATCGAATGATCATTTCTGATCCCCGTTCGCAGCAATGCCATGCCATAAGCCATTTGAATTTGCAATGAGCTATCCGCTTTGTATAAATTGTTTGCGAACAGGGCATTCAGTGGTGGCTCAGCAATCGTATCGGCAGTCCCTCGGCCCATTTCGCCACAGGTCTCATCAGATCAAGTTCTCTTGGCAACAGCACTTGTTAAGATAAAGGATCAATCTGGATGCTATTAGTTAGCCAGAGCCCTTTTATACTCCGGCTCTCAGGTAAACTTCATAGTTGAAGAACGAACAAAGCAGTTAAAACTAAAAAGACAGATATCATTGGGCATTGCCAGCTGCCAGTCATCTGTTCGTCACAGCGTTCAAACTTCAATGGTATCCTGAACGAACGATACAGAAATCATGATGGACAGAGAAACTTACTAAAGAGATCAAGGTGCCTGATGGCCTACACTTAGTTGATCCTCGGTTCCACAAGGCACATCATATAGTATTTCTGCTCGGTGCTGAATATCTTTTTCGATATATTAAGAGAAGACAGAATAAAGGGACCTGACAAAAGTCAGACACTACAACTTAAAGCCATTGGTTGGATTGTGTCTGGTCGCTGCCGAACAAATAATGCTCGTTTGTCGACTTTCAAAATTGTAGTAAAGGACGAGATATATGTAGATTCGATAGTTCGGTAATTCTGGAAGTGGAAAAAAAATCCAAAAACAACTAATTCAAGTTTGTACACCCCAGAACAGCTGTGCGAAAAGTCCTTTGTAGAGACTATTTGCCAAAATACCTCGAGGTGCCATTCAAATCCAGTCCACAATGCCTTGGCATGTCTTATGACACAGCCAGGCGACGTTTTTTGGCTTTGGAAAGAAGAATGAGTAAGCAAGAAGACATTTGGCCAATGTACACTGATTTCATGAAAGAGTACTTGGCGTTGGGTTATATGAGCCCAAATGACAATCAAATTTCGCATTCCATATCAATGCGTGCTAAGACGCACAGCGCATCCACTTAACTACTGATAGTGTTTGATGCCTCTAGCAAGTCCTCATCTCAGTTGTCGCTGAATGATTTACTCATGGTAGGTCCAACTATTCAGCCGCAGTTATGGGAGACTACTCCGATTTCGACTTCGTCCTTGGGTTGCTACAGCAGACATAGCTAAGATGTACCGTCAAATTGAAATAGACGAGTTCCAGCGCAATTTTTAACTTGTGTGAAGGGAAAAGCCCACTAATTCGTTACAAGTTTTTCGCCTGAACACAGTAACGTATGGGAAAGCGACTGCTCCATTCTTAGCAATTCGATGTCTAAGAAATCTGAGCGACTTGCATGCGTCCACTTAGCGGCTGCAAGGTCATTAGCTCAAGATTTTTATGTCGATGACTTGTTGACAGGAGCACACAGCATTGAGGAATTGTGTTTGTTGCATCGCGACTTAATAGCAATTCTTCAAGCGTTTGGTTTTCCTCTCACAAAATGATCATCCAATTGTAAGCAACTCGCATCACTTGCATCGTTCTTATTCGTCACGCTAATCCAATGGACTTAATGGACCTGCTTCGTCAGCAGATTTGGCTGGTAAATGCTCGAGAGGCGTGCAGTGCAGTGGCTTAAAAAGGCGTACGTTTTTTTAGCTGTAAAGCAAAACTGTTATCCCATATAATGAGCCAGCTTCCCGCTGGCCGTTTAGACGGAAAAAGGCCATTTGAAATCAGCGGAGTGGACTTTAGTGGTTTAATATTGGTTTCTTTAGAAATTGGTGTCAAATCGTCAATAAAGATGCATATTGCCATACTTGTTTGCTTCACCTCGAGGGCTGTGCACATAGAATTAGTTGCAGACTTCTAATACATTTCTGATGTGTCTGTCCACGTTCATATGCCGACGTGGCCTTGTTAGGAAGCTATATTGCGACAATGTCACCAATTTCGTGTGCGCAAACTGGCGGAGTTCAGGGACACGTTCGATGCTAATACAGCTGACATGGAAACGTTTGGAGTTTGTTTTTATTATACCCCGGGCACCGCACTTGGGCGGCCTTTGTGAAGCGGGTGTGAGGTCTGGAAATGACTGCTGCTCAGGTAGAGGCTGGTTGAGGTAGAGGCCGTTCTCAATTCGCTGTCAATGGTCGCTCCCAGAAGTGACCAAAACGACGGCGAAGTGCTTACGCCGGCGCATCTTCTCATGAGCAACACTGCCACTCGGGTCAACGGAGCCAGTCGACGATGTCAAGCTGACGTCCTTGAAAATATAGCTGATCTCCAAAGTCAAGCAACGATTTTTGGCAGACTGGTCAAGGGACTACCTGCTCAGCCTCATTCAGAAGTCCAAGTGGACCAAAGAGAAGAAAAACGTAGAGGTCGGAACAGTCCTCGTGGAAGATGACAACACTCATCCGCAACAGTGGATGCTATGAGTAGTGACCTAAGCCAAGGTCGGCGAACATGGTAAGATGCGAGTGGCGATCATAAAGACCAAATCTGGGATATACAAGACATACAAATCATCGTATTGTACCCCTACCACTTAATTAGTTTGTTAATTAGTTTAATACTAGTTGTAATTGAAGCCCTGCGGCCTTTCAACGCGTCCGATGTTAAGTGAGAAGATCTGAATGTAACTTGAATTGTTAATATTAATATACATTTTAAGTAGTTACTACTGTTAAGAGCAGCATAAGTTATAGTGGTGAGAATAATATATAATCGCTCTTCCGCTGCTCGCTTTTCGATGAGCGCTGTCAGAATGCTCTAGCTGCAATTATAAAATAAAGTCAGTACAAAATTGAAGCTAATTGTGCATTGGACTGGACCAGACATAGAACAGAAGGAACAATTTCAATATTTACACAGATCATCAGCCGCTGATGCTGTATCGGATTGAAATTACAACGTACAGACAAAGCGTTGGAAAGCATTCATCAACGTACGGGATGAAAAGAAAAGACCAGGTTGGCTTCAGATATCGTTAAATTTTGCAGGATTTGTACAAGAGCTCAGGGTTACTCAAATCTCATCGTATATTGGGGAGATCATTCATATGAATATTTATTCAACAGCCGGAAAAAAGAGGCATTAAAGACACTCAACATTATTTTACAGGCTACAATCGAACACAACCGGTCGTACCTCTCAGTTTACAGTTAGATAGATACAGTCTGTCTAGATAAAATTTAATTTATGGGATTTTACAAAAGAGTGTAAGGACTAATAAAAAGCTTGGTAGTAAACTTACCCCCTTGCAAGTAGAAGAAATAGTAGTAGTGTATCTTTACATTTTTTTAATATGGGTTGCACTATCGATTGTAAAAGAATCGGATTACACCCACACAAAAAACATCCGCATTTGGAGTAGTGTAGTGGTTTGGGACGAAACTACCTCAGTTACATGACTAACATGACGGAATACAAAAGGTTTGTACAGGAAAGTATAGGTATGAAGGATTTCGTCACCCAATCACATATAAGAAAACTAACCATAGCGAGGGCTTGATCATAATCAATTACAGCGCTGTTAAGGTGAGCATCGACGATGGACCCGACAGTAACATTATGGGCACATATCTGATAACATTTGATAGCGTTACACATATTACCGTACGCGTGGATCTTAATTATTATTAAATATTAAATATTATTTCTCTATAGATGTGGAGCTAGAATGTTTTCTAAAATGACAAACATTCAATAGAATATGTAGATCATGTGCTGCAAATTTCATTGAAATCTATTAAGTAATAGAAGTTATTATTTAAATCGTTTGTTCAGTAAATAAAAGCGCGTTGGAAATAGCGCGATAAACGTACGTATTGTTTTAAGAATTTTGTTTGAATTATCACCTGCAGCTTCAGATTAGGTTTGCTCGCAAAGGGAAGTGGCGGTATTGGTAGAGACGAGGAGCGTTGTCTGGCTGTTGTGGGTTCGAGACTCGAGCGTGGCGATGTGCTTTCTTCAATTTTCTTCTTTTGACAAATATGCTATTGAATTGTGAAAATTCTTAATCGTAAATTTGTGAATATGCGAATATCATAATGGCTGAACAATATATATTACAATATGCTTATAAATATAAGTAACAATATTTGCCTATATGCCATGCTAAGCTTAAAGAAATCAGAATGTAATAAACAATCAGCACATTCCGGATTTCGAAGAAATACTTCCGCGTACTCTAATGCTGAACGGATTTAACGGCATTTTCAGTCCAAGCAACTCCAAATTCATCATAAAGTATTGGAATTCCGCAGTAAAGATTAGCAAAACGATCTACAGACGGAAGAGATCCGAACAGTTGAACCAGAACCACCTAACCAGAACCACCTAACCAGCTAACAGCAGAAATAAGAAGATTAAACGCAGTACTGTCCATACAAATATTTAACGAGCTCAACATAAATAACACTAAAGTACTGGAAAAGCTTGCAGCCTAAGGGACCGACCATCGAAGGCATAAAATCATTCTCGGTCACAACATTTTTTATCTTTTTTAGTAAAGAAGCTAGGAAGTAGGTTACAGTTACTTAAATATTCCACTTTGGAGCGCTAGCTTCAAAACTTTAAAAGGCCTATTTTTTCGATTAGCCACTTTCCCAAGATGTATGTAACTTTAAATAACTGGGTCTCTGAATTTTTCGATTTGCCACGCACCTAGTGGGTACATCGGGAAAATCAGATGATGAGTATATGTTCGCAATTTCAAGTCTCTAGCTTTAATGTGACTTGTATTCATTATGACTGACGGACAGGTTGACTTACAGACAGAAAGACGGACATTGCCCAGAACCAATATACGCATTTCATATCGTGAATTAATACTAAACTATTGGTATCCGATATAAGTCATATCTAAAAACTATTAGGAGCATCTAACCACCATTAACATTTATCGTAGACACAGAAGTTTTATTAATGTTCTAATAACTGAAATCGAAACAAAAAAACTATGAAACTTTTCTCGCGAGGGACAAAACTCAACTTTCAGAACTTTTTAGACATAAATGGTCTCAATCACATTCGTAAAGATTAAGATTAAAGATTAGCCCTAATAGTTCGAAAATAACTGATTTAATGGAAGCAGCTTATGTCACACAAAATTATTAAATATCCTGATCTTAGCTTAGTGTTTAAGGAGTTAACTCTGTTTTCAACGCAACAGCACATTACTTAATTTCGGTGGTAACCATAGCAGGTTGTGGCGACAGAATCCTGCAATCGAGATATATTTTACAAGGAGATATCTTCTGCAAGGAACTAACTGACTTTTACAACATGTAAGCAAAAACTGTTAAAATTGGTAAAAAATTTAACACATGAATTACTGTTAACATCCTATAAAGATAATCCTATATATATATCTTAGTTATTATTAGTGCTATACTTGAAATTTTGGAATCTTTACTAAGGTTGGCAGCCCAAGATATCTACGCCTGTAGGGAGTGAATGTGTCTTCTGAAGTCGGTAGCGTCCGACTGCAACGTTCTTTCTTTTTGCATTTAGTTTCAGTTTGATTTGAACAATAAACTCGTACCTAACAATTTTTCGCCAAAGATAACCCATAAGCGAAAAAACTACATAAATATATTTAAATTACTAAATATTAAATAAATTTCTACGTACTTTGAGCTTCAAGGCTGTCTTGCAGAGCACCCATTGTTTTTGCAGTTCTTCGTTTACTTTGGCTACGATGGTAAAGAGTCATGTAATCATCATTGGAAAGTTGAAATGCTTTATCATAATAGTGCATAGCAATATTTTCCCTCCGTCGACGGGAATAATATTTTCCCCAGTCCTTATAAATTTGTTGCTCAATTTCAGGACTCCAGTCTATTTTCTTCCATATTGGAATTTCCGCCTCCACCCCTTGTGCTTGTGGTACTGAAATTGGTACAATAGATACCATGACTTTTTTATCTTTTTTTTTTTTATTTAATTTTTTTTTTCAATGTTTATGAACAACAAAACATGTAATGAAAAATTTTGGCTTGACATGCAAAAGGAAATTTCATTTCGATGACTTTTGTTCAAATGATTTATAGATTTAAAACTTTTTTTTGTAGCTCTTAGTAAAAGAATGATATATTGTACAGCGTATAAATTATTGACTAACAATACAAGCTAACGAACTTACAAAAAGTTCACAGCTACTCCCCCAAACTTATCACGGGCGCTGTGCATGCACTTTTGACACGTCTGCTGTGTCAGCATATTCTAAGAACGTCATGAGCCCATCATTTCATATACCTCTAAGCTACAATTACAACCGCAGCGAAAACAGTTAAAACGACAGTAGTATAGGCTAAACGAAATATTGTATAATAATTTTTAAGTCAGTTCTAATAAAGTTCTCAACAAACGGGTAAAATATTCAAACATACAACGCGTCGAAATTCTTGAAGTGCTTCAAGCAACCACTTCGAAAAATAGAACCCCAACAAGTAAGAGTGATCTAGACGAGATTGCTCGACTAGGAGGTACTGTCTCAATTAAAGGACTCTTACTTGTTATACCCTGAACCCTTTGAAAATGGGAAATCAGGGTAGGAGGCGAGGCAGACCCCATAAAGTTGATTCAGCCCTGTCCGTCGGTCTGTCTGTCCGTATGTCTGAACGCGTGGATCTCAGCACCTATAAGAGCTAGAGACTTGCATTTTTTTGAATGTCCGTGTATAACACTAACTAAATAAAGTTATATCTCGTACATCTTTGAAGCTAGAGTCGCAAAATTTTTGATTTAGTTTTATGTGTATTTAATAAAGTTTTGATTAAATATATATATATATATATATATATATATATATATATATATATATATATATATATATATATATATATATATATTATTATATATATATATATATATATATATATATATATTTTATATATATATATATATATTATATTTTGGATACCACGTCCATTTCCGACAAAATTCGCAAAAAAAAAGTATTTCAAGTACTAGAGACTTATGCTTTGATAAATGCGTATAAGTGAATGTCTTGATAACGCACTACGATTAAGAAAGTCCACCTAGAAGAAAATTTAGTCAACAAATAAGTTTCCATAATATATATATGATATATATCGTATTCTGAAGATTTTATTGAAATCCTTTGGGCTTCACAGAAGTTATTAAGCAAAACGCTTGGTCAATTTGCAAAAACACGTAGTCAGCAGTATTGATAGTTGTGTTCAAACGCATTAATTATCGTCTGTTTTACAAGAGTGATTGAATTTCGTTATGATTATTAGCTGTCACTCTAGGCTCAGATTTGCTACTAATCGTTAGAGTTGTGCGTTGACGTTGATAGAAGCGGTGCGTGTCGCCGTAAAGACCACTGGTTCAAATCCTGACAGTGTCTAAGTTTTTTATATATTTTTTTTTCTTTACACACAAGAAGTTGCGTAAAGATGATGCGCCTTGATTAGTATATGTTGCCGTGCAGACCCTGGTTCAAACCCAGCTCATGTCGAAGTTTTTTTGTACATATTTGTATTTTTTTTTACTAACAAGATTTTCAGAGTAACATTTTTTTGCTTGCTAGCATCTGTTATGATGCAAAATTCTTTTCCAAAATCTGGGTATTTTATTAGAGTATGTTTCATAAGAACCTTTTTTTTTTAATAATCGAATGCTTTGTAACATTCGCTTGTCCATTCAAATTGTACATACTTTTTGCATAATCAATGACAACGAATCTTCTAGCGCTATCAGCGTCCGTAGGGAGTGGATATTTTTCAATGACACCATATTTGTTCTCTTTTGTAAAATTCCTTGATCAGTACACCTATGACCTAGAAAAGTCTCTTCGAACATGAAGAAAGTACACTTTTCTTGATGTAATTTGAGGTTGTGTTTTCTGCATAGATCAAAATATTTGCTAAGTTCTTGATCATGTGTTGTTCGCTACAGCCGATGACTATTACGCCATCCATGTTTAAGAAGGTTTGTGAGGGATTTAATTCAGAAAGGGCTATTGTCATCATTCTTTAGAAAGAATTTGGAACTATTTTTAAACTATAAGGTAGTCGTGTAAATGATATGAGCCATTTCTCGTTGAAAAGGACGTTATATTTCTGAATGTTCTTTTAAATCAAATTGATGGAATCCAGACATTACGTCTGAACATGAAAAATATATAGCTCTGTCCATTTGATCCAGAATGGCATCTATTCTTGGCTGCGGAAGTTTATAGGATAGTCATTTTTTATTTATTTAACGATAATCTAACTAATCGAGATCTTTTAGTATCAGAACCTGGTAACCCTTTCTTTAAAACAAGAGGTAATGGGCTATTATCTTCTGATACTGAATGTTCTCCTATTTTATCCGAGATAAGTCTTGTTTATTTACTTCTTCTTTATGAGTATGAGGTATTCTGCAATTTTTAATGTACACTGGCTCATTATCTTTTAGTCTTGAATGCTGCTTATAGAAATTACTTGTTGCAATTGATGCGGTCGATTGTATTGTATTTTAAATAGTGGTGGGAGGTTCTTACTAATTTTTTGTATCACCGTATATTGGCGTTTTTTTGCTATTTTCATTTCATAGTCATTTAGTTTCTCTATTTTCATATTATTATGTTTTAATATTTTTATTGAATCTGTGGTGTTTAGTATTTGGACAAAAGTTTGTTGGTTGTTGGCAATAATATTTCCAATGAAAATTACTTTTTGTGGTTTGGGATAAGAACATCGTTTTCCATTGAAGAAATTTTAATTTAGCGTACTACTTCAGAACGAGTTTGAAGTATTCTATCATTATTATCACAAGATTGAATTATTGGTAGTTTTATTGGCTAATTAAAATTATGAAGCCAAAGTATTAGAGAATCCATGTTTGGGTAAAATCTAATTCGAAAATATTTCTTTTAAAGAAGTCTATACCAATAATACTATCGCTGTGTCAAGTTGTAATGATTTTGTGATAATGTACTTAACAGGCAGAAGGAGGTTTGGTAGACCCCATATTGTATATGTATTCTTAATCAGGAAGACAAGACAGGCATGACAAGACGATATAGTCATGCCCGCATGTTCGTCCTTCCGTCCGTCTGTATGAACGCAGCGATCATGTGAACCACAAAAGCTAGAGATCTGAAATTTTAAATGTATACTCGTGTATAACATCCGCAGTACAAGTCCCGTTTGACTTATGTTATCGGAAAAAAAAACAATAATTTGACTTTCGTTTTGTGTTGGAAAAATGCCTATCGTCGAAAACGACGAAACACACAAGGACACCACTTACATTTACAATATTTCGTGTACTGTTTTAATGCAATACCTACTGTAACAGATACTGCCCATTACTGCCCATATGAACTTGTTTTTGGAAGATATAGCAATCTTCCAAAACATTTTAATTGTATACAACCATTGTATAACATAGATGATTATGATAAAAAAGTTAAATTTAGATTAGAACAAAAATAGCCAGAGTAATGTTAAAGCGGAATAAGTATAAGAAAAAGGAATAAGTAAAAAAATAAAGATAGGCGACCAAGTTTTTCTAAAAACGAAACAGGTCATAAACTAGAACCTATACATACAGGGCCATTTGAGGTCATAGAAATAGAAAAAAATGATAACATAGTAGTAAACAATTAAGAGTGATCTAATCCAGACTGTTCGACATTTAGTTCCCCTGTCCTTATCTATATACAAATATATATGTGTATGCAAGCAACTCATGAACACACACATACGCACGCATAGGCATGCGTTCTGCCAACTGCGCAGTTACCGCAGCGACTGCGTAGTAGTATGGGCTGCAGTATGGGCTATTTTATGAAAACTTATTTGTTGAATAAGTTTTTTTGTAGATGGACTTTCGTAATCAAATTTTAGAGCATAATAATGACATTCATATATGAAAAAAATTCCAGTCCTCTTCTAGGTTCTAAGATCGACGCGTTCATACATACGGACAGACGGAAGTCGACTTACTTCGTCGCCCTGACCAAGAATATATATACTTTATGAAATCTGCCACGCCTCATTCTGCCTGTTACATACATTTTAAGAAAACCATTATAGCCTGATTTCCCATTTTCATTTCCTAGACGTTGAACTTCATCGTTTGCAGATTTGCTGAAAACGATAATGTCGGTTATGTGCTGATTTGCCGATATGGTCTATTAGTATATCACCCAATGCTCTTTGGAGTTTACTGCGAATACTGTTTTTTCTATCCTTTTTCCTTCGCTCTTTAAATCTAGGACTGAGAAATATTTGTTTTTGTCTAAATGCAAGATGATTTTTCCGATTTCGGGAATGGCTTATTTATCGGAAATAGTGAGGGTACTAAGTTTATAGTCTATAACTCTCCTATACTTTTTCCCTTCAGACGAATTGCTCTTCTTGTGCAGTAGCTGGACAGGTCCATTGTACGGTTACCGTGACGGTTTAATTATGCTTTCATTTATCGGTTCCTATATTTGTCTGCCTAATTCTTCTTTTAATAAGGCAGGGTATGGATAGTGGTTGCAATATTCTGGAGTATCTAATGTTGTTCTGATTTTTCCCCCCACACTAGTTGTTTAAGTTAGTATAATGTCTGACTCCGCAAAATTCTGAGTATTCTTTCGTTAGTCGGTCAATACTTTCCTTATGATATTTGGACCTTAAATATTTTTGCAGACTAAGTTGATAATTGTTTAATCTTGATATTGACCAACTGAGTTACCAAATAGTTAATCAATATTTGTACTTCGATTTTCTACTAGGGCTGGCTGAATGTAATTTTGATTGGATTCCGAATCTATTAAAAATTTTTGTATGGTACCATTTCTCGTTCAGCATTGAAAATTCATCAACGAGAAGCAGTTCAGTCTAAGCAAGTAAGAAAGCTCTAGTAGGGTTAACCCGACTAGGAGATCTCATGAAAACTGCCCGATCATATAAAAACTTTAATTCCTTTTTTGAGCTTGTCATTTCACAATCAAATCGCATTTTTGTCAAAAAAGTATTTTTTCTTTAATAAAAATAATAGTAATATTAATTTATTAAAAGAAGAAAAACAAAAAAAAAAAAAGAAAAGAAAAAAAGAACGAGATCGACGTATCTGGACTCGAACCAACATCAACTTGATAAATTCATTTTTGTTGTTCAAAACATATTTAATGTATTCTAGTCATCTACACGCTCTAAAGGGTGGCCCTAATTTATTAACTTCTTTATTTTGTGGACAAGTTTTTTATTGCAGTTTTAACTGCAGAGCCCTGGAAAATATAATCTTTTCAATTTGCCACGACGCAGTAGGTGTATACAAATAAATTTTGGCCAGACTTTTGAAGGAGTCTAAGGTAACGTAACTGCATAATTTGGAAGCTTACGCTCCAAATATGTGTAAATTACAGGGTATTTTTTGTGTGCCACGCCCTTCATTGATAAAGAGAGCCTCCAGTAACTCAATTGTTCAATTTTTAGACTTTCTAGCTCCATTCTAGAAGGTTTAAGCTTTTTGCGGTTTGCCGCAATGCTAGTATACATTCCAAATATCAACTCTAGCACTTAAATTTCCATGGTTTCCGAGATAGCCGGAAATGCATTTTCCGAATTGCCACTCCCCTAGTGGACGGAGCGGGAAAATCTTGACACTATAATTCGAGTGTATATACATTGCAAATTTCAAGCTTCAATAGCATCAAAATGGTTTGCGTTCATATGGAAAAACAGATGGACAGCAAGACGGATATAACACAAAACCAATATACTCTTTTTCCCTTTGGGAACAGAGTATAAAAACATAAAACAAATTCCAAACACCGCCAAGCTCCGAACCTGGGACTTCTCAAATACGCATATTACTTCTACCAACACAGCAGCTTCACTGCTAGAGTGATTAGGAGCACATCCGAAACTAAAGTACCAGCTGATAATTATAAAAAAAATTCAATCACACTTGCGATTCTTAGAACCGAAGATAATCAATCGATTAAAAATCAATGTATGTGTACAAAATAAGATTATGCGTTGTCCCGTGTTTTTTTTTTGTAGGTCGCGACGAATGTTTATGTGTATCTGGCTAGCGACGTACACTGGAGATCCTGAGTGTGTTACAAGTGACCGTAGTAATATGTCTTCTTATGACGATTAGGTTTTAGGCTTTTACTTTCGCCTCAATCACTGGCTTTGTAGCTCATCAATATGATTCAAAAATAATAATTGTTTCTTGCAGCTAATGCAGAAGTAAGTATCTTTATTGTTAATGCAATAAAATTTAAATGCAAACAAATGAAATATAAATCGAATTGAAGCTAAACCTAAAAGCTGGGAGCATAAAGAAACAAGGCGGTAGCCGCCAAACCGACTTAGCATAAGCGATGAGACAGCCACTAGCGACATAGGCAAGAGCTGTAAATGTAGGAGCATCTGCACTAAGCGAGCGATAATTAGGTTCTCATCTGTTCTATCTACAATGCAATGCTGGAGCGCTGCGATGTGAGAACGAATGTGCATGTAAAGGAAGAAGAAAACGGAAAGAAGTGTATTAATATATTGGACGAATTGCAGCTCTTAATTACAAATATTAATAGACGCGCTAATTGGTGCGCACAACAACCTCCACCCGTTGAAGGCATAGGTTTTAACAGAATTCTTAAGGGGAAGCACACAGAGCTAGATTACTTTGCCAGCAGCAGTTTTAAGGATGGCAAATCGTTTGAGGCCGTCTCTTCCACTGTGGCCACTTAAGTGGTGGAGAAAACTATGTCGCCAATCGCCAAGCCAATTTGGGAAGTTCATTTTGCTCGCTGTTGCTGCCAACGTGCCCAGAACACCTGCTGGAGATAGCTTACACGTTGCCAGGCATCCACACGATTGAAATTAAGATTTGAAAGGTCAGGCTCGCTGAAGGATGAAGGAGAGCTTTCATTTAGAAAGTGCACAGCCGTCAGTACGTCCAAGTGTGCTGGATACTCTGAAATTGAAAGTATAGCTCATGAATTAATGACAGCACCGAAATATCGTCAACAATAGTAGACCAATGTGCAAAGCTCATCATAAGCCAGTACGAAAGGGCCAACAGATTGGTAGAAATGAAATCTGAAAATAATCGTGCAGGGATGAAATGGCATTCAATTGAGTCCGCCAGACAGAAATCCTTCACCGCATTGGTTGTGGGCACTAAGAAAGCTTGTGGCATTGCCAGACCAGATTTGACTTGGATTTCCTTGAGTGCGCTGGAAAGCATGTAAAAATTCAGTTGTGGTTAAATCTTTGACTAGCTCCAACCAGATAGCCTTTGTAAAATAATGGTCCGCAAGAGTCAATTCCAGTCACTCCAAAAGTACGGCAACCTTCAACTCGGACCTTTAGCGCGAAAACACTTCAGGCGGTTCTGGATCACGCTGCCTACAGTTTTCCTACCACCAATTCGACAATATTGGGACCGAACCGAAGCTAAAAATGCTCGTTGATGGTAATGCATGATGACAGCCCGAGTTACTGGATGACTTCTGGTCAAGTTGATCTGGAACCGCAAAGAGTGGCCATTGCGATATGGGATTACCAATAAAGCCAGGACCGCTGAACCAAAATGTTCAGCGAACCTCAAGATAATATATCAGTGGGACTTAGCACTGTAGGTAAAAATTAAATAGTTCCACTCCATTGTTAATGGGAGATCCCATTAGAGATCAGTAGAGTGACACCAACAGTAGAACTGGCCTGTGAAAATGCCTTAACCAGTTACTTCATCCATCTGACGTGCTAGTAACTCTGCTCGACATAGTCCCATCTTAGGAACCGAGGGTTTTTTTAAGGGAGAAACTCGAGACTTCACATAGAGTAAACTGCTGACGTTCTAGTGTATTTTGGATACAATGTAGATATAGGTTCCGTAGCCTCAATACTGGCATCGCAGAATCAATGCCCCTAACCTAGTTTCCCGGTGTTAAAGCCTAAGCAGTCCAAAAACCGCAGCCAAAGTTACTGCAGATGTCCAGCCATGCAGTGTGTGAAGTGCCGGCTGAAGACTCTCGTCCCAAATAAGCATATGCCACCACAGTTGCTGCAAAAAGATTTCAGTCTTTGTTATTATCAGTCCAAGGGGATCGTAGATTCGAGCAATAGATAAAAGAACAGAACACCTACAGGGCTTGGTGTTTGACTCCAGAGGAAAATAAGAAAACAGAAGTAGATTAGATGCTAGATCCCATGCAAGGTCAAGGTCTTTGTAATGTTGATGCCGTCATTTTTATTTTTTATTTTTTATAAGTGATTAATTATCACAATCTATCATACCGATCATCTATCATACCTTTACATGATAGATTACGAGACATCTAGCAAAAGTCTCTAGGGATTGCAACTGGATAGGATTTACTATATGGGTTATTTTTTTTTGTGCGAACAATCTGGTTTTTAGCAGTTCAAAGTTTCTCAGTAGTTTAAACACAGTCGGTTGGGTGTGATTTGCACCTTTTGATTTTCGCGTTTGTGTTTCTGTCTGTAAATGTAAGGGGTTGGAAGTCAGTGACGATACTTATTTCTTTCGACCCATATAGGTAGTTTTGTAATTTGCCTTGACCCCAAACAATGGCTAACATTTCAGGCGTCGTGTGACTAGCACTTATTTAGCATTCGCGTAATAATGGTAATGGTCATGGTCTGTCCTCTTGGGACAGGACTGTACCGATGCCATCCATGGAGGCATCAGTAGTTAAATCAAAAGGCTGTTAAAAAGCGGGAATAGTTATTATATTATTATTATTGAATTTTTGAAGCAAACTCGATCTGGTCGTTTTATACACAGAACTGTAAATTTCAAGTCTCTAGCTCTTCTAGGTTCTAAGATCGACGCGTTCATACATACGGAAGGACGAACAGAGAGAGCTTAATCGACTCAGCTCGTCGCCCTGATCAAGAATATATATACTTTAAGGAGTCTGCCACGCCTCCTTCGCCTGTTACATTCATTTTAACAAAACCATTATACCCTGATTTCCCATTTTCAATGGGTTCAGGGTATATTAAAATATAAGCAGGCGAAATTCGACACACTCACGCCTAATCGCAAGCAAGAGACGCCGACTCAGCATTCTGCTCGCCTACCGGCAGCGGCGGCTTCGCACTTCCATCTAAGTTACTTTAAATTTAGATTTGAATGTATTCTCATCCTGCTCACCAGAGCTTATAAATAGCTTAAAAATAAAAATAAGGTTTGCAATTATAAACATCGGTTTTCTTAATTTGCGCCCAATAACCCTCCGAGCCAATACCGAGAGCCGCAGTGATAACCAATAAAACAACCAAACAAAAAAGTTGAGTGTTAAATAATAAAAAAAAGGAACGCAAATTTAGCAGTGAAAGCCTATAAAAAAAATCAACCGAACGAAATAAACTACGTTTTAAATAATGTAAAAAAACCCCAGCGAACGCCGAGGTAGTAATGAGCAACAAAACAACAAAAAACAACAAACAAATCGCAGGCAGCCTACGGAGCTAAGCTGAGAAACAAAATAACGCAGAGCCAAACTGAAATTCAATAACGAAAACAACTCATCGCTTCAGCCAAAAATTACTTGATTAAATTGTTGTCAAACCTAAGCAAAATGTAAGTGAGATGCTCATTTTTTCTTCTTTTGCAATTCAAAATAATCAAAAAAAATAAGATTAAAAAAATATATCACAAAGCTGATTGGTATGAGATCTTTATTTAAAAAAAAAATATACAATAATTATTTTTCCCTTTGTAATTAAGTTTTTGGCTTCTATAATGTGTTCGAATTTTGGAATGCATTTTTTTATTTTCTTTGGTTGTTTTGGGAATCGGAAAGTTTTATAATCACAGATTTTTTTGGGTTTGGTTTGGTTGCTTCTGTTGTTATAACATGACCTAAGCTTTCAGTTTATTTCTTCCTGAACTCACATTTGTCAATTTGAAATTAGCTTCTCTGAGCTTGTTGAATAATGTAATAAGTGTTCTTCCAATGAAGTGGAATATACAATTATATCATAAAAGTATATTAACAATCTTTGTAAATTAAATCTTCTAATAGATTGTTCATAAAACGTTGGAACGTTACCGGAGCATTTTTTCAATCCAAACTGCATTCGAGTATATTCGTTACCGGAGCATTTTTTCAATCCAAACTGCATTCGAGTATATTCGTAATGTCCGTTTTAGTTTGAAAACGCTGTTTTGGGTATACTTGGAGAATCCACCCATTATGATTATATCTCATTTTATATAGATAATCTCCCAAAATAACTGATTTTTCTTTATAATGGATTTTCGGTTCACACGATTATAGATATTCTATTCCAATAGCATATCATAATTCTCTGAGAAATAGTGTGTATAAAATGTTTGTTTATTCGGACAAAGCCTACTTGGAGCTGAAGATATATATTTCTTTAGTTGCACATTGCCATTTCTTGTTTGCACATTTATTTTACATGGCCTAATCGGAAATTTTAAAAAGCTTTGTTTGATCAAATTCATAGATGAACCTGTGTCTATAACACAACTATATAGCCATTAAATTTTATTATAATGAAAGGATTTGATCTTCGTTGACCGAGGCTTCTTGATCAAAATTTTTGGAAATTTCCATCTTCGAATGACTTCTAGTACTTTCGCGTTGTCCCTTATAAGGTGGGGTTTGTCTTTGTGATTTTTATTGTTCATAGATTTCTGTAATCAAGGAAGATTTTTGAATAAATACTTTTTGTAGTACTTGATTGCTTCATTGTTAAGCGTGGATTGAGATTTTAATTTGATAAAATTGGAGCTGGGTAATAACTTTGATTATTTCCATCAAAGCGATTGTCATTATTTGTTTTAAAATTGCCTTGAGCTTTTGTATTATCGAATTTATTATTCTCATAAATTCCCTCACGTTGCGCTACTTGCTTAAGTTTTGTTACAGTAGTTATGTCTTTGTCTTTTTCTTTTTTTTTTTGTGATAACATCTTTTACAGTGTTTCTCATTGTATTTGTGTTAATTTTCTAATATTAAGTTATTGGATATTACAAAAGATTTGTATTTAAGTTCTTCTACAAGCTTACGAATACTTCCATTATAACTTGTGTTGTATAGTCTTCTCAATAGTTCGTCGAATGGTGGTTGCGTCATGAATTCTTCAATTAGAGCTGTTCTCAGTTCCGTCCATAATAGATGCTGTTAACTGTGACAACCTTTTGGGCTACTCCTAATGTCTGCATCTCAATTGCTCAATGTAAAATGCGGTGCTGCCTTAGATCCTGGGTTGGGTACAGTTGCATAATAAAGTCCACTCTTCTGACAAAGGCTGAGAGTTTTTCAGTTTTTGCGTTGAAGATTAGAAACTGGCGGATTTGGCCTAGACCTTATTTTAAATGTAGCTGTGTCATAGTGTCATTGGTGCTGTGAAGCGCCGAGCTCAGTCTTTAGTCAAAATTTTTTAAAAGCTTACACTTTTGCTGTGTTTATAAAGACATAACATAAGCATAACAGCGCATATTAATAAAACGAAGAGTGTGTTGATCGAGTTGTGACATTGTTGTTTCCCCGTTCAGGGTTACTATAGTTGCTGTTCACTGTGTTCAATATACACGCAGTTACAGCTTTAGCTTTGATTATTGTAGTTTTTGGCAAAAGCTATGTTTTGTAAATGAGCTATTAAAACAATGCAAATTATTAAGCACTTTCCGTGTTTCGAACTGAATGATGTGTGTGATTTGCACGTGCGTTTTATAATTTATACTGGTTCTTCTGCCGTTCTTCCACATGTTCATGATATCTGAAAATGGCAGACGCTTGAATTATTTTTTAATAGAGCGTCAGCCCAATTTGATATGCATTCCAATCTAGTTCTTTACTTTCTTTTAATATTGAGGCTTAACCTAAATACATAACGTTTTTACATATAGAGTTCTGTCGCTGATAGCGGCAGAATGGGAGTATGTAAAATGTATATACATATATTTCAAGTCTCTAGCTCTTATAGGTTCTGAGATCGATCAGAGAGACGGACAGGGTTAAATCGGCTCAGCTCGACGCCCTGATCAAGAATATATATACTATAGACCCCAGTCTGCACGCCTTCTTGTCCCTATTACATACATTTTAACAAAACCATTATACCCTGATTTCCCAATTTCTAGGGGTTCAGGGTATAAAAATCAAACATGTCTCAAAAGATAAATAGAAAATAAGTCATACAAATTAATTAAAATTCATAATTTAAGAAAAATAAATTACTAATTGGAGAAAAAATTTAAATAAAAATATACAGATTGAGAAAAAAAATTTTTGAAAAAGAATTAATATTTCGTTGACGAAATAACTCAAGCTTTCTCAAAAATCAATATGACACTATCCGAAAACTCTCCGCCATCAAGGAGTACAGATTCATCAAGACAAACTTTAATAAATACATCAATCGTGAAAGATACCTTTGAAAAATAATGTCAGAAAGTAGTAACGAATTATTCAATCCAGGCATAGTCATTCTAATAGAACAGGACCAACTCATACTCCCTGAATATATGGGATGAATCAACGAGTTAGATAAATTGCTCGATATAGAGTTTTAAAGGATTTTTTCTGGGAAGAGGACATAATTTACATCATTGCGTAAAACCATAGATAATGTATTTTAGGCATACTCTGCTGTACAGAGAACGCCAAAGCGGGATTTTAATGGTAAGAAGAAGCAAGGTAGCTGGCGAAGCCGATGCCACATTATAAACTTACGGTTCCCCATTAAACTGGTAGACTATATTCCAGTGTCTGACGGATCATTTTGCTCACCGCAAAGATCTCATCTATACACTCTCAAAAGTTACAATCACTAGACAAATTCTATCAGACAGTCTATTACCATCTGTCCACGATCTTGAATCAAAAAAACAATCACGATTCATCTTTAGAAACGATAAGAGTACTTACAAAAATGTATAGGGACAGAGCCTTAGATAATTTTATGAGTCCTCAGCGGAGATTTTCCCAGATTGTTAAAGAACTGACGGACTTAAAGCACGTTCTCCATTTGTGTCGATTGATCGAGAAACAATCGATTCGAAGTTCCGTTCATTTTACGCGATAAACCCCCTCTACCGCCAAGGAATAGGCAAAAAACCAGAGGTATCCAACCTTCCTTCCGCATTAAAAATACGCAAATTGTGAACAGGATAATTCTAACCCGAATTTATGCTATGCACCAGGCTCCAAGACAACTATTCCAGCAACTGCAGCAGGTCTTCAATGCACCACCAAGACCACTAGTCCCAAAACCACAACCGGCTCCACAATACTAGAACTATTAATTACTACTACTACGACTACTGTAAAAAGACTTATCTTCTAGAACTGAACAAATTTCAAATTTATTATCCAAAATCGTTCCTCGTTGCCATATTTTTAGTGAAATAAGTCTTTATTAAACTTATACATGAAAGTCCAAATAGATAAATGTGAATTTTTTAAAAAATAAGAAAAAATAAAAAGAGAAAAAACCCTGAGAAATTCCCGGCAATTTCAAAACTCTCTGTACATAAAACATTAAAATAACTTCGATCGTTCTTAGGCTTCTCAGACTGTTATCGCAATTTTACAACAAATGAAGAGAAAATGTTGCTATTATATGGGCTTTGCAAAACCTGCAAATTTATTTGTATGGAACACCCAAAGTAGGTATTTTCACAGACCATCAACCCATCACATTTACCTTAAGTAAGAAAAATCACAACCGAAGAAAAAGCGGTGGAAGAGTTACTTCGAAGAATTCAATCATGAGTTAAAGTATAAGCCAGCAACTACTAACGTAGTAGCAGACGCGTTGTCAAGAAACCCTATAATCCTTTCGATAGATATACCAAATTACTTTGTCCAGAACCAAATTTTCATATAAATCAGTGAAAAGCCCAATTATCACTTTGAAATACCCATACCCACGTACCATAGTTCCTTACGTTAAAATTAACAAAAATTTAGGTTCAAAACTTACAACTGAATATAAAAAAGTAGGATTGCTCTAGTCGATATTGCTCGACTATGAGATACCCTGAACCCTGCGAGTTTTAGAGTTCTTTTATACATACATAGCAAACAACACATGCACATGCATACACACGCGTTAACTGCGCAGTTAGCAGAGCGCGTGCTCGTGTGTTGGTTGTATATACGTATATATTTGTATATGTTAAAAAAGCATAGAATATCGGCTCTTAGGGGATATCCTAGTCGAGTAGTATCGACTACAGCACTCTTACTTGTGTTTTTTGGAAATATTTGATTGTGAAGATCCGAGTTAGAGTTCCAAGTTTTTTTTTGTTAGTCAAGAATTTTTATAAGCTTACACTTTTTTCTGTGGTTATATATACATAACAGCACAAATTTAAAAACGCTGATTTCGGGGTTCAGGGTAGCTTGTAGTCGGGCACCCCGACTTGTGTTTTCTTACTAGTTTGATCTTGAACTACCAACCCGAGTATATATTTCAAATTTCAAGCTGCTAGCATCAATAATGCTCAAGATATAAATTAAGAAAACCAATGGCTATAATTGCAAATATTATTTTCATTTAATAGCTCGTGTCAGCAGAATTAGAATAGATTGAAAGCTAAATTTAAAGTAACTTAAATGGAAGTGCGAAAATTCAAGTCTCTAGCTCTTAAATGTTCTGAGATCGACCTCCGAAAAACCTCATATTGTTCTTTAACCCGACCCTATCGCCTACCTGATACGATTTATAGACCTTGTTGTTATTCATTTGGCCAAGTGTCTTCTGTTGTGGTGCTGAAATTTTCTCACTAATCTTCACCGTGGTGTTTTTGGAAGCCGAGTGAATGACATCTATCAATTACCAAATGGATTGACCTGTTGTATTTAATGGTCCCGAGGAGGATGCTCAATACCGAAGTAGTTTCTGAGAATTGATCTAATGTTCTCCGAGTTCAATGATTTCTAATTGTCGCAGCAAACCGTTTTTGTTTTTGGAAACATATTTAGATGCTGCAAAAGCGGAGGTTTTATATCCACAATTGCGTGAGAAAGTATTTAAAAGTAGTGGATTAAAATCTATATGCAACATTTCTTCGGTATACGTGTTTACTCATTACGCAAACTCTGCAGTTTGCAACTATTTCTAATGTCAATTTTTCGAAAAAAAATCCCTAAATATTTGCTTTACATTTTCCTGCGCCATACGGTGAGCGCGGTTATATTGTGCTGTAACTATCTCCCTTTATTCTGTTGGATCTGTAATATCCGTTATAAAGCTCTTTGAATATCTAAGAGTAGTTGAGGGGAATGTCTCGGCTGACCATGCTGGATGAAGTCCAATACAGGTAGATCGCAATAATTTGCGTTGGCCACATCGGCGTTTTTTCTTTAATGATTTGAAGTATTGTGCTACGATCGGAAAAATTAATGATGTGACGGGTCTTTGTCTTGAACAAGATATACGTCTTTTGTTGGGGAATGGGTCTTCTTTCAGAATAATCTGGTTTCGAAAGCAATTTACTGGTTTGTCCGTTTCTTCAATGGTGTAGGTTAGCGACTCTTCACTATGAATAGTCTTAGCAACGGAATCTGATGAGCCTTCTAGTGCGTTGACACTTTAGCGAGATAGAGCGTCTGTTACCAGATTCTCCTTGAAGGCTTTCCAACGGTTTATCTTTGCATTCGGATTCTTATCGGATACCGAAAAAGTTATTGGCTGGTGATCTGTGCAAATGTTAAGATTTTTAACTTCATACAGATAGTTTCTGAGGTTCTTGACTGCCCATATAATGACGAAAAGTTCACGCTCATTTTTGGCAAAATTTACCTCATTGGCTCGCAGTGTTCGCGAGATCATTTTTATGGGGCGACCGTCCTGAGACAGTACAGCTCCCAGTCATAATCAGACACATCAGTTATTAGGTCAAAAGGCTTTTTAAAATTAAGGTAAGACATCACGTCACGGTTGTTTTTTAAGCCTTTAAAAGGCTTCATTTTGCTCCAGTGACAATTCGAGCTTTACTTTTCTCGAATAATTGGCACTTATCTTGTCATTTTATATATCTGTAGGGGCCTTGTGATGCTGTCGAAGCGTGTTATGAAACATCTATAGTAGCTGGCTA
Source organism: Drosophila anceps (assembly GCA_035045945.1). Lineage (NCBI taxonomy): Eukaryota > Metazoa > Arthropoda > Insecta > Diptera > Drosophilidae > Drosophila > Drosophila anceps. The sequence goes on from JAWNON010000185.1 coordinate 235,249, forward strand.
TGGCTTTTACCTTATCAGGCGAGGTCTGAATCCCGCCCCTGCACACGATGAACCCTAAGTATTTCACGATTTTTTTTGAAAACTTGGACTTTTCTTGGGAAAACCTCATCCCTAAGGTTTTTCAAGACCCATTCAATGTTTCTGAAATGGTCATCAACGTATACGTAACATATCATTCCAATTTGTTCACGGAGCACATCGTCTATGGCTCGCTTGAAACAAATCCTTTGTTGACAGAAAATGCAGTCTTTTTACTATCTCTTTCTCCCAGTTCTATCTGGTGAAACCATGACTTGGGGTCCAGTGTAGTGAAATGGGATAGGGTAATTGTTATCTGTTATCTTATGATTTAGTTTTCTCATTGCTTCATTGGTTCTCATTGATTGGCCCCGTAGCCTTGACTATTTCTGTAGCCCTGTGAAGGTGTCTAGAAGTGCGAGGAGGATCGACCTCCATTGGCTCTGGCCCCACCCTTGGGGTTTCTGGGTGTTAAAGCGCTGCTTTGAGCTACTCCCCTTCTGTTGACCTTAATTTTGATTATTCTTTCGTTGTCTTGCTATGAATATCAGACCACAAGCCACTAACGTGGAATACAGGATAATTGTCTACAAACGATAAAGTAACCTGTTGGAAGTTACAACTGTTAGAATACGAATACCAATTACTGAAAAAAAATCGCTCCCAAAACGTAACAGATGCTTTTAGTCGCATTCAACCCAAAGCAGACAATAACATTAATGACACAAACACAGAAAGCCTCACATCTGATATTCGCACACTCGAAAAAACATTAAATGAGTTTAATATACAACTCATCCTAAATTAATGCCTTCATGCGTCCTTTGACGTATCCACCCGATTTAAAAATAAAATAAGACAATCTTAGAACCAGATCTTTCCCCGGACAATGTACTAAAAATCTTGAAAACGATATTAAAACCTGACAATATGTATATAGTCTACACCTCAGATAATATTTTTAAAACAGCACAACTCTTCAAATTGTTTAGGTGTATTATCCTTCCTACAGACGTTACAGACCCAGCCAAACAAGAACAAATTGTAAATGAGTACCATACGAACAATTACCATCGAGGCATTGACGAAACATGCATGCACCTAAAGAGGAAAATAATAAAAAAAATGAGAAATTTTTCTCACCCTAAAATATAACCGACAGCCACAAAGACCACTATTTCAAACACCAGAACTTTTCACCTAGCGTACCCTTATATCACGAGTACTTACAAAACATATTTAGTTCCAACTACAACTTCTCAAACAACTCAAACAAAACACAGCATCTTTGATAGACACCAACCAGCTAGAAAATTTCAGAAACGAAGTCTTAGTTAGATTTCAAAACATAAATCACACCAACTTATAAAAGACTATTCACAAAGGATCCGAAATAGAATCTAACTACATTTGCACACTACAATATATAAGCAGACATAATGGGCGAACATTTGAATAGCCTAGCAGAAAGCATGTTGCTAGCCAAGTTAAATACACTACCTAATTTAATTTTGAACGAGATCATTAAGATCTGTGTTCTAATGAACACATTTACAATTTGCTCAAACTCAAAACATTGTATAAAAATAATATAATTATATTTGAAATACGTATACCTATCTTTGACCCCCAAAACTACAATTTTGTTAGAATCATTCCCTTCCCAATTAATAAAGCACAATTGGTCATAGCACCAAAACTTATTGCTTACAACAGCAACACACAACGATTCTTTAAAACTAAATAATAAGAGATATAGTTACAAGCCCTATGCAAATGACTATGCATTCTATCCTTATGGCCCTCGCTTCGTTTTGGGGAGGGAGGAGCTACCTATCCATTTTATTCTTGAATATTCAATACATATTTTACATATATATTTTACAACAAACTTAAGTCGATACCAACCAACTTCAAGTCAAGGACATCTTTAAACTACCAACTCATCTGCCGAAAGGTAGTTCGCGCGATAGAAGATACAGTTTCTAAGTGTGTAACCAGTACAACATAGCCCAAAGTGCTCAAAGGTTGATATCGTCGCTATTTCAATTGATTTTAACAGAGAAACAAGATTTAGGATCTAAACTTTCCTCCAGATACAAACAAGAAATGGTAAAAAAGACAACGACACCACTATAAAAACAGAGTCCGGAAAAATAGTTCACAAAAGAAACGTTAACAAGTAAGAGTGCTGTAGTCGAGACTGCTCAACTACTAATACGGAAACGGGATGAGTTATCAAAAAAAAATAGATAAACTCGTACTGCGTATGGTATACACGAGTATACATTTCACATTTCAGATCTCGAGCTTTTGTGGTTTGCTAGATCGCTGCGTTTATTCAGACGGACGGACAGTCAGACGGAGATTGCTAAATCGACTCAGTTCGTCTTCCTGATCAAGAATATATATACTTTATGGGGTCTGCCACGCCTCATACAACTCATCCTAAATTAAGGCCTTCATGCATCCTTTGACGTATCCACCCGATTTAAAAATAAAAAAAAACTCAACTACTAATACGGAAACGGGATGAGTTATCGAAAAAAATAGATAAACTCGTACTGCGTATGGTATACACGAGTATACATTTCACATTTCAGATCTCGAGCTTTTGTGGTTTGCTAGATCGCTGCGTTTATTCAGACGGACGGACAGTCAGACGGAGATTGCTAAATCGACTCAGTTCGTCTTCCTGATCAAGAATATATATACTTTATGGGGTCTGCCACGCCTACTTCTGCCTATTACATACATTTCAACAAAACCATTATACCCTGATTTCCCATATTCAATGGGAAAAAATCATTATTCCCTACAGGATGTTGGGAGTAATCCCAATACAGGCACGAGGGAAAATGACTAACTATACGAATTGACATATATTCACCATTCATAACGGATTAAGAAAAAATAATACACCTTCAACAAGAATAATTCATCTTATTGATGTAATAAAACTGCAAAACGCATTAGATAAGCTCACAAATCATATCGACACTCAATTGAGGTCTTCAGATTTATATCATACCTTAAATTTTGAAATAGAACAGTCCAAATCAATCTTTCATTCCTTGTTATACCCTTATAAAATTAGACACACAAGATCTATAAATACAATTTAATATATAGAAAACAATTTAAATAACTTCATCCAAAATAATAACAAACCATTATCAATACTCAATTTCAACAAAGCATAAATAATTTACCCCGAATCAGCAATAACCAATGCCATCCATAAATATTCATTCTCTACTAACAATCTCTACAATAACACACAAACACAAACCCGTCTGGTTGAAGAGGAAAGAACAAATATAAAATATGACATACAATGGGCAAAATTCAATATTATAAATAGTATTCTTATGAATTAAAATAATCTAAATTTAATAAAAAATTAAATTAATACAGCCGAAAAAATAAAAACTGCCAATAGAAGAAATGCAAGAATTTGCAAACGTATCCGTCCTACATAACAACACTATGGTTCTGTATATTCTTAATATACCCAATCTCGAAAATATAAAAAGAATATGAAAGTGTCCTAATCAGGTCAATAGTTAAAAAAAAAAAAAAAAAAATGTAAACTTACAGTTTAAAAAATTTTTTAAATATTAAGATACAATGTTAGGGATTAAGAACATATTGCAAAAAATATAACTCAAAAATTTGTAACCAAAAAGATTTAGAGAAATTTTTTTTTAACATCTCAGAACATCTTCCAAACTTCCCATTCCTCTGACAACTGAGGACAATTGTAAGATTAATGGGGTGGAACAGTTAAGTTAAATAAATGCAGTGCATTTCCCTGCTGCATAGCGCTGCTACGGTCTGCATTACATTCGCTCCGTCCGACAATCAAAACAATTCCAACGAAACGTCGTTGCGGAGCCAGCGCGGCCGCTGCTCGTCCGTAAAGACCAAGAAAAATGTAATCAGGGGCAGTTTCATTATTAAAATATTATAAATTGCATTAAAACAAATAAATCTTTGTAGCACTCTCCGAAATGTCCGAAAGAATTCTTCTTTGACGAGTACTGACTCACCTGGGAACGCTGGGGAGCCATTCCGGAACAGGTACCCAGTTGTATACCACATCAAAGGACTTTTTTTTGAGATGTACTGCTCCGCCGTCTTTCTGGATGTTAAACAGGCGTTTCATAATGTCTGGCACCTGGGACTACTTCACAAGCCTTAAAAACACACAATATCCTCGTCTAGACAAATCAAAGTGGAGTCCTACAGAGTAGTGTTCTTGGCCTAAGACTTTACACTTTCTTCATGGCAGACAAGCCTCAACTTGCAAATAAGACCGCCATCCTGTCGCGTAACATATCTGTGCAAGAAGCCTCTGCTACACTGCAGATATACCTGCATTTCTTAGGATACTAGGCCAAAAGGTCCGTACACACCACCTTTGCCACTAAAAGTGGTGATTACCCCCATGTGTCACTGGTAATCCCTAATTCCGAATGCCACAAACATCAAATACCTTGGTGTTGTGCTTAATAGAAAGCTGACTTTTAAAACGCATATAATTCAGGTGGTCGAAATGTGCAAATCAAATTTTAAAGACTGGATTCGACCTGAGATACTCTAACAAATTATCATGAAACAGCAAAGCCGTCATCTGCAAGGCTATAATCCCTAAAATATTTACAGCCTTGCTATATGAAATGCCTTTATGGGCCACTGTGCCTCGTACATTATAAACAAAGTTCAAATTTTACAAAACAAAGCGCTACGAAGATGGACTTGAGTTAACTGGTTTGTGAGAAACCCAATGATACATAGGTATCTAGAAATTCCCACAGTCGCTGAACTCATTGGGCGTCACAGCTCCAGATGTGTGGATAATCTAGCTAAGAACAACAAATAATGGCAATAAAGGTTACATCCTCTGGACCGTAAGGAAGTCGACTGAACTATAGAATAAAATAAAATTAATAATAAATAAGTCTAGATCTAATACGTATATACTGGAATACTGGTGGTAAGGCTTAAAACTAAATTCGCTACAGAATAAAAAAAAAGAGTAAAAACGTTGCAGTCGGGCGAAAACGACTACGTGATGCTCTGTTCCCATAGGCTTCACACACTTTTATTCAATACCGATAAGTAAAAATAAAAATTTATTTTTGCTGTCCAAAACATGTTTAATTTACACGCCCCAAAGAGGGGCCTATTTAATTACAGGTTTATTTGTGGACGAGGCTCATACAGCAGTTTGAACTAAAGAGTCCTGGAAAATATAACTTTTTCCAAATTGCTGCGCCCCCAGAAGGTGTAGACTTATAATTTTTGAACATTTAGGAGTCTTTTCCAATTTTTCACGCCCCTAGTAGGCGTGGACAAATAATTTTTGACCAGTCCTTAAAAGGAGGGTAAGGTGTCGAAAATTTTGATGTTTACTCTGTTTATGTGTAAATTACAGGGTGTTTTTTGTATTCCACGCCCCAAAAGGCGCGTCAAAATTATTTTCGGGTCATCGATAGAGGTTTGCGCTCATACGGACAGACGGTCAGACCGACGGACAGCAAGACGGGCATTGCACAAAACCAATATACTCTTTTTCCCTTTGGTAACAGAGTAAAAAAGCACTTTTCGACTAAGCTTAACTAAGCATTGCCATTGTCAACACCAGCTATTTTCTGCAAGATTGTCAATAATTCTGAAATTTCATTTAGACTTAAAAAAAATTGAATTTTGAATGTTTTTTCTTCTTTTAATTATACTTTCAGGTGATGATGCTTAATTCAATGAATTGTTATAATACCACTTTAAAGTGTACCAAAATCAGCGGTGCACAACAGTATATTATAGATGGCATTCCCATATTACATTACACTTGAAACTCGATTTTAACACATTTGAAACCAAATCTTTATAACTACAACATATGTACAATCGATTTAAATACATTAAGTACAAAATACAGATCAGATATAGCAGATATCGTGTATACCCATCTTTGATGAGTCACTATTTTTAATGCATGGTTTCAATGGGCTATACCTTATTTTTATTAGATTATCCGCATTAGATGCTTTTTAATGTGCTTTGCTTGCCCCTCCGCTCTAGACTAAGAGTTAAGTTAATCACATGCATGCCTCATACTCGTTTAAAGATTAAATTACTATCTCTAACAAACCTTGAACTCAATTTTGAATTCTGCTGCACATATCTTTGTATACGTGCTCATTTTCATATAACTACAAAGAGATAAAACAAACGCTTGATTGAACACATATTGATTTTCAATCATATAAAAGATGTTCGTTATAAATTTTAGTCGTTAGTCTCTCGATCGATAATATGCAGGCAGTGACCCACTCATAATGGGTTCTAATCGTGTGCCCTCATTATAGTTGGGATTTTTTAGATCAGCAGTAATTGATATATATATATATATATATATATATATATATATATATATATATATATATATATATATATATATATATATATATATATATATATATATATATATATATATATATATATATATATATATATATATATATATATATATATATATATATATATATATATATATATTATCGAAAGTCTCCTACTGGCCTACTAAGTCTCAATATAATGGGAGTAAAAGCCTCACTTCAACTCAAGTGGACATTAATTTAATTTTTGATTCAATACAAATAATGAAAACCGTTACCAAAACCTACATATTTATTTATTTTTTAATTAAATAATAATAAAAATAATGAAACATAATCTCAGCTACGCAAAAAATTGTACAGTGTTTAAAAAAGTTTATTTATATAATTATAAAATAAATATATAATGATATATCCACCAGCAATACATACACCAACACTTGAACAGATCATATATCCACCAGTAATACATACACCAACACTTGAACAGACCACGAAAGTCACGATCCCTTTCCATCATTCACTATAAGCAAATTGTACTCACTCAGAGTCACTTAACAAAAGATCACATTACCCCCTTTTTGTGGAAACCCAGCACTCAGCATATTTCGAAGTGATGTATCATAACTCAAATCACGCCACTATCAAAAAATTTATCTATAAAAGACAAACGAACTTCCAATCGTCAGTTCAGTCCTACTCAGCCCTAACACTACGTAATATAAGAAATAAGATTGTGATGATAAAGAAATTATTTTTTTTACAACAATAACGTTAAACTTATTATTTGCGCAGCCGCAAGAATAAAATCAAAGTGAGTTAAAAACGATATTAAAACTAAATTAAAAATATTAAATAGCTTTTACAAGGTTCTAGTTATATATGAACACTGTGTTAAAAAAACGTTACGAATTTTTATCCGCCAAAGAACCAACATGCAGCGACGCGCGATTAAATAAAAAAGAAAAAGAAAGGAGAAACTCTTAAGTGAGCAAGTGCTTTATCAAAACAAGTAATCAGCTTCAACATAACTCTGGAATTGTCAGACGCCCACCTCCACCAAGTCCTAACCCTTCTACGGCAGGTGCCTACGTTTGATCATGATACCAAAACATTGAGCACATTTATCAGACGTATCGACTACATCATGCAACTTTACCCAAAGAGAGACGTCCGCCAACACAGCGTGATGTTCGGGACCATCGAGATGCAGCTAACTGAAAAAGCACAGAGGGTGTCTCAACTCTCACAGCCTGCAGGCTGGGGTAACCTACGAGCCATTCTGATCAGTGAATTCAAGACTCACACACCTTGCAAAGAATTACTACGACGCCTATATAGCACCAACTGAACTGGAAGTCTTCGTAAGTTCATCGAAGATTTAGAAACTAAGACATTTATAATTATTAATAAGTTAACATTAGAAGGTGATACCACTAATACAACACTTTACATTAACGCCATGAATAACAGTCAAAGAAGTTATTACCAGAAAAATTACCAGACAGACTTTACATGACCTTAGCGAAATTTGATATCTCGACCGTGTCAAATTTAAAACAAGTGGCCCAAAGAGAAGGTCTATATGAGTATAGCTTCACATATAAATCTAGAAATACTTCGAACCAAAACTAAACCAATTCAAAAAGTCACCAAACTTACTCTAAATCGAACCAAAACCAAACCAATTCAAACACTCACCAAACTTACTCTTAACACAACCAGAACCAAACCAACTATGGACAGAATAAATATCAATCTACTCAACCAGGACAAAACAATTCAACTAATCATCAACTTTACACTGAATTTACTAATAAATTAAATCAGGGAACACAACAGAATCCTTATCAAAAAATTGCTCAAGAATAAACTCAAAATCCATTCTCAAACCAATTATCCAAACGACTAAGAGAAAGCAATAGCGGTCAAACTAAAATGGAATGGTCAGAAAACTTTCTTTATTCAGCCTTGGATCAACTCAATCTAATCGCAAGCCCTATATCCGACTCATCACTCCCCTCAAATGCATATTGGATACTGACTCTTCTACAAATCCTAACAATGAAAATTATTTCAATTTCCCAGAGACTAAAAAGTATCTAAAAGTCCAAACTATTATAATTTGCATCCAGCTAACTCTGTCCTATTAAACAAAAATTCTATTGTCACAAATTCTCATCCACTTACGATATATTATTAGGTAGAAACTACCTCTCGGCATGCAAAGCCGTCATTAATTATGCAGAACATAATATAACCATAGGGAACTACACATTCTACACGTTCCTTATCCTCCTGTAGAGTTCGAATACGACTTATTTTCGTACTAGATAAATAACAATATTGAGGAAAGAAATTAATAGACTGGATCATTTAAATCCAGAAGAAACAGATAAACTAAAAAAAAATTCTTTACGACTATAGTGACATCCACTGTGCCTCGTACATTATAAACAAAGTTCAAATTTTACAAAACAAAGCTCGTAGCGCTGGACTGGAGTTAACTGGTTTGTGAGAAACCCAATGATACATAGGTATCTAGAAATTCCCACAGTCGCTGAACTCATTGGGCGTCACAGCTCCAGATGTGTGGATAATCTAGCTAAGAACAACAAATAATGGCAATAAAGGTTACATCCTCTGGACCGTAAGGAAGTCGACTGAACTATAGAATAAAATAAAATTAATAATAAATAAGTCTAGATCTAATACGTATATACTGGAATACTGGTGGTAAGGCTTAAAACTAAATTCGCTACAGAATAAAAAAAAAGAGTAAAAACGTTTCAGTCGGGCGAAAACGACTACGTGATGCTCTGTTCCCATTGGCTTCACACACTTTTATTCAATACCGATAAGTAAAAATAATAATTTATTTTTGCTGTCCAAAAGATGTTTAATTTACACGCCCCAAAGAGGGGCCTATTTAATTACAGGTTTATTTGTGGACGAGGCTCATACAGCAGTTTGAACTAAAGAGCCCTGGAAAATATAACTTTTTCCAAATTGCTGCGCCCCCAGAAGGTGTAGACTTATAATTTTTGAACATTTAGGAGTCTTTTCCAATTTTTCACGCCCCTAGTAGGCGTGGACAAATAATTTTTGACCAGTCCTTAAAAGGAGGGTAAGGTGTCGAAAATTTTGATGTTTACTCTGTTTATGTGTAAATTACAGGGTGTTTTTTGTATTCCACGCCCCAAAAGGCGCGTCAAAATTATTTTCGGGTCATCGATAGAGGTTTGCGCTCATACGGACAGACGGTCAGACCGACGGACAGCAAGACGGGCATTGCACAAAACCAATATACTCTTTTTCCCTATGGTAACAGAGTAAAAAAGCACTTTTCGACTAAGCTTAACTAAGCATTGCCATTGTCAACACCAGCTATTTTCTGCAAGATTGTCAATAATTCTGAAACTTCATTTAGACTTAAAAAAAATTGAATTTTGAATGTTTTTTCTTCTTTTAATTATACTTTCAGGTGATGATGCTTAATTCAATGAATTGTTATAATACCACTTTAAAGTGTACCAAAATCAGCGGTGCACAACAGTATATTATAGATGGCATTCCCATATTACATTACACTTGAAACTCGATTTTAACACATTTGAAACCAAATCTTTATAACTACAACATATGTACAATCGATTTAAATACATTAAGTACAAAATACAGATCAGATATAGCATATATCGTGTATACCCATCTTTGATGAGTCACTATTTTTAATGCATGGTTTCAATGGGCTATACCTTATTTTTATTAGATTATCCGCATTAGATGCTTTTTAATGTGCTTTGCTTGCCCCTCCGCTCTAGACTAAGAGTTAAGTTAATCACATGCATGTCTCATACTCGTTTTAAGATTAAATTACTATCTCTAACAAACCTTGAACTCAATTTTGAATTCTGCTGCACATATCTTTGTATACGTGCTCATTTTCATATAACTACAAAGAGATAAAACAAACGCTTGATTGAACACATATTGATTTTCAATCATATAAAAGATGTTCGTTATAAATTTTAGTCGTTAGTCTCTCGATCGATAATATGCAGGCAGTGACCCACTCATAATGGGTTCTAATCGTGTGCCCTCATTATAGTTGGGATTTTTTAGATCAGCAGTAATTGATATATATATATATATATATATATATATATATATATATATATATATATATATATATATATATATATATATATATATATATATATATATATATATATATATATATATATATATATATATATATATATATATATATATATATATATATATATATATATATATATATATATATATATATCGAAAGTCTCCTACTGGCCTACTAAGTCTCAATATAATGGGAGTAAAAGCCTCACTTCAACTCAAGTGGACATTAATTTAATTTTTGATTCAATACAAATAATGAAAACCGTTACCAAAACCTACATATTTATTTATTTTTTAATTAAATAATAATAAAAATAATGAAACATAATCTCAGCTACGCAAAAAATTGTACAGTGTTTAAAAAAGTTTATTTATATAATTATAAAATAAATATATAATGATATATCCACCAGCAATACATACACCAACACTTGAACAGATCATATATCCACCAGTAATACATACACCAACACTTGAACAGACCACGAAAGTCACGATCCCTTTCCATCATTCACTATAAGCAAATTGTACTCACTCAGAGTCACTTAACAAAAGATCACATTACCCCCTTTTTGTGGAAACCCAGCACTCAGCATATTTCGAAGTGATGTATCATAACTCAAATCACGCCACTATCAAAAAATTTATCTATAAAAGACAAACGAACTTCCAATCGTCAGTTCAGTCCTACTCAGCCCTAACACTACGTAATATAAGAAATAAGATTGTGATGATAAAGAAATTATTTTTTTTACAACAATAACGTTAAACTTATTATTTGCGCAGCCGCAAGAATAAAATCAAAGTGAGTTAAAAACGATATTAAAACTAAATTAAAAATATTAAATAGCTTTTACAAGGTTCTAGTTATATATGAACACTGTGTTAAAAAAACGTTACGAATTTTTATCCGCCAAAGAACCAACATGCAGCGACGCGCGATTAAATAAAAAAGAAAAAGAAAGGAGAAACTCTTAAGTGAGCAAGTGCTTTATCAAAACAAGTAATCAGCTTCAACATAACTCTGGAATTGTCAGACGCCCACCTCCACCAAGTCCTAACCCTTCTACGGCAGGTGCCTACGTTTGATCATGATACCAAAACATTGAGCACATTTATCAGACGTATCGACTACATCATGCAACTTTACCCAAAGAGAGACGTCCGCCAACACAGCGTGATGTTCGGGACCATCGAGATGCAGCTAACTGAAAAAGCACAGAGGGTGTCTCAACTCTCACAGCCTGCAGGCTGGGGTAACCTACGAGCCATTCTGATCAGTGAATTCAAGACTCACACACCTTGCAAAGAATTACTACGACGCCTATATAGCACCAACTGAACTGGAAGTCTTCGTAAGTTCATCGAAGATTTAGAAACTAAGACATTTATAATTATTAATAAGTTAACATTAGAAGGTGATACCACTAATACAACACTTTACATTAACGCCATGAATAACAGTCAAAGAAGTTATTACCAGAAAAATTACCAGACAGACTTTACATGACCTTAGCGAAATTTGATATCTCGACCGTGTCAAATTTAAAACAAGTGGCCCAAAGAGAAGGTCTATATGAGTATAGCTTCACATATAAATCTAGAAATACTTCGAACCAAAACTAAACCAATTCAAAAAGTCACCAAACTTACTCTAAATCGAACCAAAACCAAACCAATTCAAACACTCACCAAACTTACTCTTAACACAACCAGAACCAAACCAACTATGGACAGAATAAATATCAATCTACTCAACCAGGACAAAACAATTCAACTAATCATCAACTTTACACTGAATTTACTAATAAATTAAATCAGGGAACACAACAGAATCCTTATCAAAAAATTGCTCAAGAATAAACTCAAAATCCATTCTCAAACCAATTATCCAAACGACTAAGAGAAAGCAATAGCGGTCAAACTAAAATGGAATGGTCAGAAAACTTTCTTTATTCAGCCTTGGATCAACTCAATCTAATCGCAAGCCCTATATCCGACTCATCACTCCCCTCAAATGCATATTGGATACTGACTCTTCTACAAATCCTAACAATGAAAATTATTTCAATTTCCCAGAGACTAAAAAGTATCTAAAAGTCCAAACTATTATAATTTGCATCCAGCTAACTCTGTCCTATTAAACAAAAATTCTATTGTCACAAATTCTCATCCACTTACGATATATTATTAGGTAGAAACTACCTCTCGGCATGCAAAGCCGTCATTAATTATGCAGAACATAATATAACCATAGGGAACTACACATTCTACACGTTCCTTATCCTCCTGTAGAGTTCGAATACGACTTATTTTCGTACTAGATAAATAACAATATTGAGGAAAGAAATTAATAGACTGGATCATTTAAATCCAGAAGAAACAGATAAACTAAAAAAAAATTCTTTACGACTATAGTGACATCCACTGTGCCTCGTACATTATAAACAAAGTTCAAATTTTACAAAACAAAGCTCGTAGCGCTGGACTGGAGTTAACTGGTTTGTGAGAAACCCAATGATACATAGGTATCTAGAAATTCCCACAGTCGCTGAACTCATTGGGCGTCACAGCTCCAGATGTGTGGATAATCTAGCTAAGAACAACAAATAATGGCAATAAAGGTTACATCCTCTGGACCGTAAGGAAGTCGACTGAACTATAGAATAAAATAAAATTAATAACAAATAAGTCTAGATCTAATACGTATATACTGGAATACTGGTGGTAAGGCTTAAAACTAAATGCGCTACAGAATAAAAAAAAAGAGTAAAAACGTTTCAGTCGGGCGAAAACGACTACGTGATGCTCTGTTCCCATTGGCTTCACACACTTTTATTCAATACCGATAAGTAAAAATAATAATTTATTTTTGCTGTCCAAAAGATGTTTAATTTACACGCCCCAAAGAGGGGCCTATTTAATTACAGGTTTATTTGTGGACGAGGCTCATACAGCAGTTTGAACTAAAGAGCCCTGGAAAATATAACTTTTTCCAAATTGCTGCGCCCCCAGAAGGTGTAGACTTATAATTTTTGAACATTTAGGAGTCTTTTCCAATTTTTCACGCCCCTAGTAGGCGTGGACAAATAATTTTTGACCAGTCCTTAAAAGGAGGGTAAGGTGTCGAAAATTTTGATGTTTACTCTGTTTATGTGTAAATTACAGGGTGTTTTTTGTATTCCACGCCCCAAAAGGCGCGTCAAAATTATTTTCGGGTCATCGATAGAGGTTTGCGCTCATACGGACAGACGGTCAGACCGACGGACAGCAAGACGGGCATTGCACAAAACCAATATACTCTTTTTCCCTATGGTAACAGAGTAAAAAAGCACTTTTCGACTAAGCTTAACTAAGCATTGCCATTGTCAACACCAGCTATTTTCTGCAAGATTGTCAATAATTCTGAAATTTCATTTAGACTTAAAAAAAATTGAATTTTGAATGTTTTTTCTTCTTTTAATTATACTTTCAGGTGATGATGCTTAATTCAATGAATTGTTATAATACCACTTTAAAGTGTACCAAAATCAGCGGTGCACAACAGTATATTATAGATGGCATTCCCATATTACATTACACTTGAAACTCGATTTTAACACATTTGAAACCAAATCTTTATAACTACAACATATGTACAATCGATTTAAATACATTAAGTACAAAATACAGATCAGATATAGCAGATATCGTGTATACCCATCTTTGATGAGTCACTATTTTTAATGCATGGTTTCAATGGGCTATACCTTATTTTTATTAGATTATCCGCATTAGATGCTTTTTAATGTGCTTTGCTTGCCCCTCCGCTCTAGACTAAGAGTTAAGTTAATCACATGCATGTCTCATACTCGTTTTAAGATTAAATTACTATCTCTAACAAACCTTGAACTTTTGAATTCTGCTGCACATATCTTTGTATACGTGCTCATTTTCATATAACTACAAAGAGATAAAACAAACGCTTGATTGAACACATATTGATTTTCAATCATATAAAAGATGTTCGTTATAAATTTTAGTCGTTAGTCTCTCGATCGATAATATGCAGGCAGTGACCCACTCATAATGGGTTCTAATCGTGTGCCCTCATTATAGTTGGGATTTTTTAGATCAGCAGTAATTGATATAATATATATATATATATATATATATATATATATATATATATATATATATATATATATATATATATATATATATATATATATATTATCGAAAGTCTCCTACTGGCCTACTAAGTCTCAATATAATGGGAGTAAAAACCTCACTTCAACTCAAGTGGACATTAATTTAATTTTTGATTCAATACAAATAATGAAAACCGTTACCAAAACCTACATATTTATTTATTTTTTAATTAAATAATAATAAAAATAATGAAACATAATCTCAGCTACGCAAAAAATTGTACAGTGTTTAAAAAAGTTTATTTATATAATTATAAAATAAATATATAATGATATATCCACCAGCAATACATACACCAACACTTGAACAGATCATATATCCACCAGTAATACATACACCAACACTTGAACAGACCACGAAAGTCACGATCCCTTTCCATCATTCACTATAAGCAAATTGTACTCACTCAGAGTCACTTAACAAAAGATCACATTACCCCCTTTTTGTGGAAACCCAGCACTCAGCATATTTCGAAGTGATGTATCATAACTCAAATCACGCCACTATCAAAAAATTTATCTATAAAAGACAAACGAACTTCCAATCGTCAGTTCAGTCCTACTCAGCCCTAACACTACGTAATATAAGAAATAAGATTGTGATGATAAAGAAATTATTTTTTTTACAACAATAACGTTAAACTTATTATTTGCGCAGCCGCAAGAATAAAATCAAAGTGAGTTAAAAACGATATTAAAACTAAATTAAAAATATTAAATAGCTTTTACAAGGTTCTAGTTATATATGAACACTGTGTTAAAAAAACGTTACGAATTTTTATCCGCCAAAGAACCAACATGCAGCGACGCGCGATTAAATAAAAAAGAAAAAGAAAGGAGAAACTCTTAAGTGAGCAAGTGCTTTATCAAAACAAGTAATCAGCTTCAACATAACTCTGGAATTGTCAGACGCCCACCTCCACCAAGTCCTAACCCTTCTACGGCAGGTGCCTACGTTTGATCATGATACCAAAACATTGAGCACATTTATCAGACGTATCGACTACATCATGCAACTTTACCCAAAGAGAGACGTCCGCCAACACAGCGTGATGTTCGGGACCATCGAGATGCAGCTAACTGAAAAAGCACAGAGGGTGTCTCAACTCTCACAGCCTGCAGGCTGGGGTAACCTACGAGCCATTCTGATCAGTGAATTCAAGACTCACACACCTTGCAAAGAATTACTACGACGCCTATATAGCACCAACTGAACTGGAAGTCTTCGTAAGTTCATCGAAGATTTAGAAACTAAGACATTTATAATTATTAATAAGTTAACATTAGAAGGTGATACCACTAATACAACACTTTACATTAACGCCATGAATAACAGTCAAAGAAGTTATTACCAGAAAAATTACCAGACAGACTTTACATGACCTTAGCGAAATTTGATATCTCGACCGTGTCAAATTTAAAACAAGTGGCCCAAAGAGAAGGTCTATATGAGTATAGCTTCACATATAAATCTAGAAATACTTCGAACCAAAACTAAACCAATTCAAAAAGTCACCAAACTTACTCTAAATCGAACCAAAACCAAACCAATTCAAACACTCACCAAACTTACTCTTAACCCAACCAGAACCAAACCAACTATGGACAGAATAAATATCAATCTACTCAACCAGGACAAAACAATTCAACTAATCATCAACTTTACACTGAATTTACTAATAAATTAAATCAGGGAACACAACAGAATCCTTATCAAAAAATTGCTCAAGAATAAACTCAAATCCATTCTCAAACCAATTATCCAAACGACTAAGAGAAAGCAATAGCGGTCAAACTAAAATGGAATGGTCAGAAAACTTTCTTTATTCAGCCTTGGATCAACTCAATCTAATCGCAAGCCCTATATCCGACTCATCACTCCCCTCAAATGCATATTGGATACTGACTCTTCTACAAATCCTAACAATGAAAATTATTTCAATTTCCCAGAGACTAAAAAGTATCTAAAAGTCCAAACTATTATAATTTGCATCCAGCTAACTCTGTCCTATTAAACAAAAATTCTATTGTCACAAATTCTCATCCACTTACGATATATTATTAGGTAGAAACTACCTCTCGGCATGCAAAGCCGTCATTAATTATGCAGAACATAATATAACCATAGGGAACTACACATTCTACACGTTCCTTATCCTCCTGTAGAGTTCGAATACGACTTATTTTCGTACTAGATAAATAACAATATTGAGGAAAGAAATTAATAGACTGGATCATTTAAATCCAGAAGAAACAGATAAACTAAAAAAAAATTCTTTACGACTATAGTGACATCCACTGTGCCTCGTACATTATAAACAAAGTTCAAATTTTACAAAACAAAGCTCGTAGCGCTGGACTGGAGTTAACTGGTTTGTGAGAAACCCAATGATACATAGGTATCTAGAAATTCCCACAGTCGCTGAACTCATTGGGCGTCACAGCTCCAGATGTGTGGATAATCTAGCTAAGAACAACAAATAATGGCAATAAAGGTTACATCCTCTGGACCGTAAGGAAGTCGACTGAACTATAGAATAAAATAAAATTAATAATAAATAAGTCTAGATCTAATACGTATATACTGGAATACTGGTGGTAAGGCTTAAAACTAAATGCGCTACAGAATAAAAAAAAAGAGTAAAAACGTTTCAGTCGGGCGAAAACGACTACGTGATGCTCTGTTCCCATTGGCTTCACACACTTTTATTCAATACCGATAAGTAAAAATAATAATTTATTTTTGCTGTCCAAAAGATGTTTAATTTACACGCCCCAAAGAGGGGCCTATTTAATTACAGGTTTATTTGTGGACGAGGCTCATACAGCAGTTTGAACTAAAGAGCCCTGGAAAATATAACTTTTTCCAAATTGCTGCGCCCCCAGAAGGTGTAGACTTATAATTTTTGAACATTTAGGAGTCTTTTCCAATTTTTCACGCCCCTAGTAGGCGTGGACAAATAATTTTTGACCAGTCCTTAAAAGGAGGGTAAGGTGTCGAAAATTTTGATGTTTACTCTGTTTATGTGTAAATTACAGGGTCTTTTTTGTATTCCACGCCCCAAAAGGCGCGTCAAAATTATTTTCGGGTCATCGATAGAGGTTTGCGCTCATACGGACAGACGGTCAGACCGACGGACAGCAAGACGGGCATTGCACAAAACCAATATACTCTTTTCCCTATGGTAACAGAGTAAAAAAGCACTTTTCGACTAAGCTTAACTAAGCATTGCCATTGTCAACACCAGCTATTTTCTGCAAGATTGTCAATAATTCTGAAATTTCATTTAGACTTAAAAAAAATTGAATTTTGAATGTTTTTTCTTCTTTTAATTATACTTTCAGGTGATGATGCTTAATTCAATGAATTGTTATAATACCACTTTAAAGTGTACCAAAATCAGCGGTGCACAACAGTATATTATAGATGGCATTCCCATATTACATTACACTTGAAACTCGATTTTAACACATTTGAAACCAAATCTTTATAACTACAACATATGTACAATCGATTTAAATACATTAAGTACAAAATACAGATCAGATATAGCAGATATCGTGTATACCCATCTTTGATGAGTCACTATTTTTAATGCATGGTTTCAATGGGCTATACCTTATTTTTATTAGATTATCCGCATTAGATGCTTTTTAATGTGCTTTGCTTGCCCCTCCGCTCTAGACTAAGAGTTAAGTTAATCACATGCATGTCTCATACTCGTTTTAAGATTAAATTACTATCTCTAACAAACCTTGAACTCAATTTTGAATTCTGCTGCACATATCTTTGTATACGTGCTCATTTTCATATAACTACAAAGAGATAAAACAAACGCTTGATTGAACACATATTTTTTCAATCATATATAGAAGATGTTCGTTATAAAGTTTAGTCGTTAGTCTCTCGATCGATAATATGCAGGCAGTGACCCACTCATAATGGGTTCTAATCGTGTGCCCTCATTATAGTTGGGATTTTTTAGATCAGCAGTAATTGATATATATATATATATATATATATATATATATATATATATATATATATATATATATATATATATATATATATTATCGAAAGTCTCCTACTGGCCTACTAAGTCTCAATATAATGGGAGTAAAAACCTCACTTCAACTCAAGTGGACATTAATTTAATTTTTGATTCAATACAAATAATGAAAACCGTTACCAAAACCTACATATTTATTTATTTTTTAATTAAATAATAATAAAAATAATGAAACATAATCTCAGCTACGCAAAAAATTGTACAGTGTTTAAAAAAGTTTATTTATATAATTATAAAATAAATATATAATGATATATCCACCAGCAATACATACACCAACACTTGAACAGATCATATATCCACCAGTAATACATACACCAACACTTGAACAGACCACGAAAGTCACGATCCCTTTCCATCATTCACTATAAGCAAATTGTACTCACTCAGAGTCACTTAACAAAAGATCACATTACCCCCTTTTTGTGGAAACCCAGCACTCAGCATATTTCGAAGTGATGTATCATAACTCAAATCACGCCACTATCAAAAAATTTATCTATAAAAGACAAACGAACTTCCAATCGTCAGTTCAGTCCTACTCAGCCCTAACACTACGTAATATAAGAAATAAGATTGTGATGATAAAGAAATTATTTTTTTTACAACAATAACGTTAAACTTATTATTTGCGCAGCCGCAAGAATAAAATCAAAGTGAGTTAAAAACGATATTAAAACTAAATTAAAAATATTAAATAGCTTTTACAAGGTTCTAGTTATATATGAACACTGTGTTAAAAAAACGTTACGAATTTTTATCCGCCAAAGAACCAACATGCAGCGACGCGCGATTAAATAAAAAAGAAAAAGAAAGGAGAAACTCTTAAGTGAGCAAGTGCTTTATCAAAACAAGTAATCAGCTTCAACATAACTCTGGAATTGTCAGACGCCCACCTCCACCAAGTCCTAACCCTTCTACGGCAGGTGCCTACGTTTGATCATGATACCAAAACATTGAGCACATTTATCAGACGTATCGACTACATCATGCAACTTTACCCAAAGAGAGACGTCCGCCAACACAGCGTGATGTTCGGGACCATCGAGATGCAGCTAACTGAAAAAGCACAGAGGGTGTCTCAACTCTCACAGCCTGCAGGCTGGGGTAACCTACGAGCCATTCTGATCAGTGAATTCAAGACTCACACACCTTGCAAAGAATTACTACGACGCCTATATAGCACCAACTGAACTGGAAGTCTTCGTAAGTTCATCGAAGATTTAGAAACTAAGACATTTATAATTATTAATAAGTTAACATTAGAAGGTGATACCACTAATACAACACTTTACATTAACGCCATGAATAACAGTCAAAGAAGTTATTACCAGAAAAATTACCAGACAGACTTTACATGACCTTAGCGAAATTTGATATCTCGACCGTGTCAAATTTAAAACAAGTGGCCCAAAGAGAAGGTCTATATGAGTATAGCTTCACATATAAATCTAGAAATACTTCGAACCAAAACTAAACCAATTCAAAAAGTCACCAAACTTACTCTAAATCGAACCAAAACCAAACCAATTCAAACACTCACCAAACTTACTCTTAACCCAACCAGAACCAAACCAACTATGGACAGAATAAATATCAATCTACTCAACCAGGACAAAACAATTCAACTAATCATCAACTTTACACTGAATTTACTAATAAATTAAATCAGGGAACACAACAGAATCCTTATCAAAAAATTGCTCAAGAATAAACTCAAATCCATTCTCAAACCAATTATCCAAACGACTAAGAGAAAGCAATAGCGGTCAAACTAAAATGGAATGGTCAGAAAACTTTCTTTATTCAGCCTTGGATCAACTCAATCTAATCGCAAGCCCTATATCCGACTCATCACTCCCCTCAAATGCATATTGGATACTGACTCTTCTACAAATCCTAACAATGAAAATTATTTCAATTTCCCAGAGACTAAAAAGTATCTAAAAGTCCAAACTATTATAATTTGCATCCAGCTAACTCTGTCCTATTAAACAAAAATTCTATTGTCACAAATTCTCATCCACTTACGATATATTATTAGGTAGAAACTACCTCTCGGCATGCAAAGCCGTCATTAATTATGCAGAACATAATATAACCATAGGGAACTACACATTCTACACGTTCCTTATCCTCCTGTAGAGTTCGAATACGACTTATTTTCGTACTAGATAAATAACAATATTGAGGAAAGAAATTAATAGACTGGATCATTTAAATCCAGAAGAAACAGATAAACTAAAAAAAAATTCTTTACAACTATAGTGACATCCACTGTGCCTCGTACATTATAAACAAAGTTCAAATTTTACAAAACAAAGCTCGTAGCGCTGGACTGGAGTTAACTGGTTTGTGAGAAACCCAATGATACATAGGTATCTAGAAATTCCCACAGTCGCTGAACTCATTGGGCGTCACAGCTCCAGATGTGTGGATAATCTAGCTAAGAACAACAAATAATGGCAATAAAGGTTACATCCTCTGGACCGTAAGGAAGTCGACTGAACTATAGAATAAAATAAAATTAATAATAAATAAGTCTAGATCTAATACGTATATACTGGAATACTGGTGGTAAGGCTTAAAACTAAATGCGCTACAGAATAAAAAAAAAGAGTAAAAACGTTTCAGTCGGGCGAAAACGACTACGTGATGCTCTGTTCCCATTGGCTTCACACACTTTTATTCAATACCGATAAGTAAAAATAATAATTTATTTTTGCTGTCCAAAAGATGTTTAATTTACACGCCCCAAAGAGGGGCCTATTTAATTACAGGTTTATTTGTGGACGAGGCTCATACAGCAGTTTGAACTAAAGAGCCCTGGAAAATATAACTTTTTCCAAATTGCTGCGCCCCCAGAAGGTGTAGACTTATAATTTTTGAACATTTAGGAGTCTTTTCCAATTTTTCACGCCCCTAGTAGGCGTGGACAAATAATTTTTGACCAGTCCTTAAAAGGAGGGTAAGGTGTCGAAAATTTTGATGTTTACTCTGTTTATGTGTAAATTACAGGGTCTTTTTTGTATTCCACGCCCCAAAAGGCGCGTCAAAATTATTTTCGGGTCATCGATAGAGGTTTGCGCTCATACGGACAGACGGTCAGACCGACGGACAGCAAGACGGGCATTGCACAAAACCAATATACTCTTTTTCCCTATGGTAACAGAGTAAAAAAGCACTTTTCGACTAAGCTTAACTAAGCATTGCCATTGTCAACACCAGCTATTTTCTGCAAGATTGTCAATAATTCTGAAATTTCATTTAGACTTAAAAAAAATTGAATTTTGAATGTTTTTTCTTCTTTTAATTATACTTTCAGGTGATGATGCTTAATTCAATGAATTGTTATAATACCACTTTAAAGTGTACCAAAATCAGCGGTGCACAACAGTATATTATAGATGGCATTCCCATATTACATTACACTTGAAACTCGATTTTAACACATTTGAAACCAAATCTTTATAACTACAACATATGTACAATCGATTTAAATACATTAAGTACAAAATACAGATCAGATATAGCAGATATCGTGTATACCCATCTTTGATGAGTCACTATTTTTAATGCATGGTTTCAATGGGCTATACCTTATTTTTATTAGATTATCCGCATTAGATGCTTTTTAATGTGCTTTGCTTGCCCCTCCGCTCTAGACTAAGAGTTAAGTTAATCACATGCATGTCTCATACTCGTTTTAAGATTAAATTACTATCTCTAACAAACCTTGAACTCAATTTTGAATTCTGCTGCACATATCTTTGTATACGTGCTCATTTTCATATAACTACAAAGAGATAAAACAAACGCTTGATTGAACACATATTGATTTTCAATCATATATAGAAGATGTTCGTTATAAAGTTTAGTCGTTAGTCTCTCGATCGATAATATGCAGGCAGTGACCCACTCATAATGGGTTCTAATCGTGTGCCCTCATTATAGTTGGGATTTTTTAGATCAGCAGTAATTGATATAATATATATATATATATATATATATATATATATATATATATATATATATATATATATATATATATATATATATATATATATATATATATATATATATATATTATCGAAAGTCTCCTACTGGCCTACTAAGTCTCAATATAATGGGAGTAAAAACCTCACTTCAACTCAAGTGGACATTAATTTAATTTTTGATTCAATACAAATAATGAAAACCGTTACCAAAACCTACATATTTATTTATTTTTTAATTAAATAATAATAAAAATAATGAAACATAATCTCAGCTACGCAAAAAATTGTACAGTGTTTAAAAAAGTTTATTTATATAATTATAAAATAAATATATAATGATATATCCACCAGCAATACATACACCAACACTTGAACAGATCATATATCCACCAGTAATACATACACCAACACTTGAACAGACCACGAAAGTCACGATCCCTTTCCATCATTCACTATAAGCAAATTGTACTCACTCAGAGTCACTTAACAAAAGATCACATTACCCCCTTTTTGTGGAAACCCAGCACTCAGCATATTTCGAAGTGATGTATCATAACTCAAATCACGCCACTATCAAAAAATTTATCTATAAAAGACAAACGAACTTCCAATCGTCAGTTCAGTCCTACTCAGCCCTAACACTACGTAATATAAGAAATAAGATTGTGATGATAAAGAAATTATTTTTTTTACAACAATAACGTTAAACTTATTATTTGCGCAGCCGCAAGAATAAAATCAAAGTGAGTTAAAAACGATATTAAAACTAAATTAAAAATATTAAATAGCTTTTACAAGGTTCTAGTTATATATGAACACTGTGTTAAAAAAACGTTACGAATTTTTATCCGCCAAAGAACCAACATGCAGCGACGCGCGATTAAATAAAAAAGAAAAAGAAAGGAGAAACTCTTAAGTGAGCAAGTGCTTTATCAAAACAAGTAATCAGCTTCAACATAACTCTGGAATTGTCAGACGCCCACCTCCACCAAGTCCTAACCCTTCTACGGCAGGTGCCTACGTTTGATCATGATACCAAAACATTGAGCACATTTATCAGGCGTATCGACTACATCATGCAACTTTACCCAAAGAGAGACGTCCGCCAACACAGCGTGATGTTCGGGACCATCGAGATGCAGCTAACTGAAAAAGCACAGAGGGTGTCTCAACTCTCACAGCCTGCAGGCTGGGGTAACCTACGAGCCATTCTGATCAGTGAATTCAAGACTCACACACCTTGCAAAGAATTACTACGACGCCTATATAGCACCAACTGAACTGGAAGTCTTCGTAAGTTCATCGAAGATTTAGAAACTAAGACATTTATAATTATTAATAAGTTAACATTAGAAGGTGATACCACTAATACAACACTTTACATTAACGCCATGAATAACAGTCAAAGAAGTTATTACCAGAAAAATTACCAGACAGACTTTACATGACCTTAGCGAAATTTGATATCTCGACCGTGTCAAATTTAAAACAAGTGGCCCAAAGAGAAGGTCTATATGAGTATAGCTTCACATATAAATCTAGAAATACTTCGAACCAAAACTAAACCAATTCAAAAAGTCACCAAACTTACTCTAAATCGAACCAAAACCAAACCAATTCAAACACTCACCAAACTTACTCTTAACACAACCAGAACCAAACCAACTATGGACAGAATAAATATCAATCTACTCAACCAGGACAAAACAATTCAACTAATCATCAACTTTACACTGAATTTACTAATAAATTAAATCAGGGAACACAACAGAATCCTTATCAAAAAATTGCTCAAGAATAAACTCAAAATCCATTCTCAAACCAATTATCCAAACGACTAAGAGAAAGCAATAGCGGTCAAACTAAAATGGAATGGTCAGAAAACTTTCTTTATTCAGCCTTGGATCAACTCAATCTAATCGCAAGCCCTATATCCGACTCATCACTCCCCTCAAATGCATATTGGATACTGACTCTTCTACAAATCCTAACAATGAAAATTATTTCAATTTCCCAGAGACTAAAAAGTATCTAAAAGTCCAAACTATTAAAGGTATAATAGAACTCAATAAAAGTGTATAATTTGCATCCAGCTAACTCTGTCCTATTAAACAAAAATTCTATTGTCACAAATTCTCATCCACTTACGATATATTATTAGGTAGAAACTACCTCTCGGCATGCAAAGCCGTCATTAATTATGCAGAACATAATATAACCATAGGGAACTACACATTCTACACGTTCCTTATCCTCCTGTAGAGTTCGAATACGACTTATTTTCGTACTAGATAAATAACAATATTGAGGAAAGAAATGAATAGACTGGATCATTTAAATCCAGAAGAAACAGATCAACTAAAAAAAATCCTTTACGACTATAGGGACATCCAATACACAAAAAGGGTGAAAATTTGGACTTTACCTGTACAATTAAGCATAAAATAATAGCCAGACATAAGGACCCTATCTATAAACACTCTTATAGACACCCTCACATTCGTGACTAGGAAGTCAACAAACAAATCAAAAAATCGAATTCACCTTATTGTTCACCTATATGGATCGTACCCAAAAAAGAGGACGCTTCCAAAGAAAAATAAAATACCACATAGTTATCGACTATCGTGGACTAAATGAAGCCACTATAGACAACAAATACCCAATACCCATCATGGATGAAATTCTTGATAAATTAGGCAAATGTCAGTATTTCACTATCATCGACCTTGCAAAGGGGTTCCACCAAATTCAAATGGACCCTAAATCGATTGCAAAAACTGCATTCTCAACAAAACAAGGACACTATGAATTCACCCGTATGCTATTCGGACTCTTAAATACCCCAGCAATTTTCCAAAGATGCATGAACAATCTTTTAGAAGACCTAATCTTTAAAGACTGTCTAATTTACCTCGACGATATAATTATCTTTTCAACTTCACTAGAAGAACACTTAGCAAAACACAAATATTTCAGACCATATACCACCAAATACTTCAGACCATATCTTTTCGGTCGAAAATTCCAAATACTTAGCGACCATAAACCACTAATATGGTTACATAATATAAAAGAACCAAATATGAAATTGCAAAAATGGAAGATTGAATTAAACGAATACGATTATAATATCAAATACCTACCAGGAAAAGAAAACTATGTAGCCGATGCCCTCTCTAGAATCAAACTAGATGAAAATTTCCTAGGATAAGATAATAGCTCCCGAGCAACTATTCATTGTGCTCAAGAAGATGATCAAAACCTAATACCTATTTCAGAAAGCCCCATAAACTTATATAACAGACAAATTGAAAAGGTAACGAAGACCAAATAAATATTACACATTACTTTCACAAAACAAATATAAAAATAACCTACATAGAAATGACTGACACATTTGCCAAAAACATAATTAAAGAATATCTTTGTTAAAAAAAAATCTCCTTATATTTTCATAACCTCTCATATTTTCCAATATTTTAAAAAGCTTACGTTGAAATCATAAGTCCCGAAAGTAAAACAAAAACTCTAAAAACCCTATCAAAACTACGAAATATCCTCACTTTTGCAGAATTTAAAGAAATAATCCTTTCAAATCACAAAAAATTGCCTCACCCCGGTATTACAAAAACTCTCAACTGGTTCAGAGAAAAATTCTACTTCCCAGACCAGCAAAATTTAATACAAAATATCAATAACGAATGCTAAATTTGTAATCTATTCAAATCTGAAAATAGGAAATACAAAATTGACTTTCGAAATCACTCCAGAAGTATATAGCCCCAGGGAAAAATACGTCATGTACTTTTAGCTAATTGATAACAAACAATTCCTATCCCGTATTGATATATATTCAAAATACGGAAACTTAGTAGAAGTCAAAAGCCGTAATTGGCTCGAAACTAAATCATAAAAATCTTCAATAACATGGGGAAGCCCACCGAAATCAAAGCAGACAAAGACTCAGCATTTATATGCCCAGCCCTTCAAAACTGATTAAAATAAAAAAAGTAAGCATTAAAATCTCCACTAGCAAAAACGGAATTTTATTTTTTTATTATTTATTTACGCAGGCACACCTCTCTATACAACGCACAAGCAAATAAGACAAACAAAATCGAAAACCTCAATAAAGACAGACTAAATTTTGAAATAAACACAGATTACAAACACGCCCCACTAGTTAAAACTAAAACGACTACACTATTTAAGAGGTAAACAAACTACACATTAAAAGTCCAAATTTAAAAGGAAAAAGAAATTTAACAAGAGCAAATATAAAAACTAATTTCAGAAATCAACGTCTTGCTACTCCTTCTTCTATCAATGGTTGCCTTTACCATTAACCAAAGTATCGAAAAAACAAAAACATAGAACTCTTTAATAAACTAAGCATTTCACATGAAGCAGACAAAAAACTAGACAAAACGTAGAACATTTCACAGAATACATAGAAGACATTGAACTAGGTATGCAGTTAACCAGATTAGGAATTTTCAATCCTAAACTTCTAAAGTACCAATACATCTTAGATATAAATTCCGAAAAGATTCTAAAAATCAAAACTTCCACTTTGTGTAAATCAGACACTAATGAAATACTTATAATTTCGCAAGTACCAAAACAAATAACCAAAACTCCACTTTATAAGATTCTGCCTTATCCAGACGAATAAAACAATATATTAACAGAAAATACTTACGAAACCTACTATTCACAAAATAACAAATCATATGTAAAATCCGAAAAAAAAACAAGAAATGAACGAATGTATAACTAGCATAATAACACAAATCCCAGCAGAATGTAAATATACAAAAATATTTAAAACACTTCAACTTAGCTACATAAAACCAAACACAATTGTAACTTGGAACTTGCCTAAGACAAAAATCAACCAGAATTGTAAAAAAAACAAAATTCACATTGATGGCAATAACATAATTAAGATATACGACTATAGCATTCAAATAAATGATATTTCAATTGTAAACACACTATCAGACTATATCCAAAGTATCTACGTAACAAATAATGTAACGAAAATAGAACCAATATTATACCTCCAAACAACAAAAATAGTTTTAGAAAACACAAAATATAATAAGATGTTCAATATTATAACTACAACTTTTGTAATTACACTAATAAGCTTAATACTATTTGTCATTTTTAAATTAAGACAATATCTAAAAAATTATGACATATCCAAAATGAAACAATTGACACCAGAGGAACAACTACCACCCCAAACTCATCCTCATGGACCACTAGAACCTATTTCACAACTATACCCTACATTTCCCGCCTGAGGACAGGCTAATCTTTATAGGATGTTGAATCATCATCCACTATAAACAAATTGTACTCACTCGCAGTCCCATTAACAAAAGATCACATTACGCCCTTCTTGTGGGAACCCAGCACTCAGCATATTTCTAACTGACGAATCAGGAGCCATCAGGCCACTTACGCATAACTCAAATCATGCCACTATCAACAAATCTAACTTTCAGTCGTCAGTTCAGTTCTACTCAGCCGTTACACTACGTAATATAAGAAATAAGATTGTGATGATAAAGAAATCTTTTTTTTTTTACAACAATAACGTTAAACTTATTATATATTTAATTTTTAAAGATGACAAACTTTTCTTATTATATTATAACGTAGCATGCCAAAAATGACGCCCCTATTATTGGCTTTGATGGAAAATGTTTATATAAAATACATAGAATAAGTCGCTTGATAAGTAAAAATAAAAGAAAACCTTACAAAACATCATTACAACGAAAGCAATTAGCTTAAAGGAAATACAACATCAGATGAAACAGATCCAGAGTTATGAACAACTGAAACGCATAAACGTTCATTGTAGTTTAAATCAAGTAGTAACTAGATAGATAAGAAAGATAAGATATTTTTACATTTTATTTTATTTTTTTTTTTTAAATACTACTTACCTTCGGAGTAACGAAAAGATATTGCGCGGACCCATCCTTCGTAGCTTCTCTTAAAAGTAAATTAAAAATGTGGCGTTCGTTCTTAGCGTCCATTCCTTGATTAATCTCATCAACGCATCTAGAAAATATAAACATTAAGTAAAGGAAGGTATGTAAAAAGCAAAGTTTTATTAAACTGCCATTAAATTATTATTAGTATGTAGATATTTTATGAGTTTTCAATATTGTTAAACATTGCCCATTGGGCCACAACAAAATTTTGTGTTCAAAGAAGTTGAACACGTTGTTATCTATACAAAGTATAATTTTGTGAAAAGAAAAAGACGTGGTAGACCCCGTAAACTAATTAAAATCTTGATCAAGACGTCGAGCTGACTCCATCTTTCCATTTGCGTCTGTCCGTCCTAAACACTCAGCGGTCTCGTAAACCACAAAAGCCAAGGACTTGAATATAAAAATTTAAAATCTAAAACCATATTCTCCCTTCTAGACAAAACCATAAAACCTCTACTGTTAAACTGTTTGGACAGGTTGAGTGTTTTCATGGCACGTTCATCATCTTAAGTTACAAAGCAAAATAAGCAGTAAAATTTAACATATACTACAAGCCGCGATCGAATGCAATAAGTTAATACATTCGATAACCCAAAAAATGCCCATTGATATCTTGTATGACCTTTCGCAGAATGTTTAGAAAAGAATTACTTGTCAAAACGAAAGTCCTTTTTTGGGACGATTACGAGACATACGACTAACTTTTCAGAATTCTCACGAATGAGTGAGAAGACCACTGGACTAGCAGACATGTTCGCATCTTCTTATGACTTACAGGACATTAGCACAGACGACAGAGGCTCAGCTGGTTAACTCAAACAACAAGCAGATAGAAATCAACTATAGAACCCAAAATCAGCTTAATATTTAATACTTTGCTGACCAAGCATTGGATTCTCTTCAATAAAATTGGCAATCTCATATTAACTATGACTTTTGCTAAATCTAATATTATTAATCCTAATATACTAAATGATGCAATTTTTAATTCTGTGCTTATGAACAAACAGGGACTACGATTACTGACTAGTTAGATGTACCTAACATTAAGCTTTTACAATCCTCAAACATAGTTGAGATCATTATTAAGTATCCCAAAATAAGTACGGTGTGTCGAAGGATAACTAAATTCCCGATTGAGAGCAACAATACAATCCTGCAGCTCTCGGACAATGGTAATTCATTCAATTTCACAAAAGCTTCGGATATGAAAATCCCATTATAAATCGATAAAGAATTAAGGATTGACAAAATAAACAAGCAAAAATTCTCTAGTCGAGACAGCTCTATTACGAGATACCCTGATCTCTGTGAAGAGCTGATAATTTAACAATTCTACACTTCTTTTATACATAAAAAGCAAGCTATACATGCACACATATATACACACGCAGTTTGAGTAGCGGCTGCACTGTTGTATGGACTATAATATGGAAACTTATTTGTTGAATAAGTTTTCTTCTACATGCACTCTGGCTCCAGAAGTCTATAAGATATAATTTATTAAACTGCAATTAGACAAAATTTTTAATCGATAAAAATTAAACGGTATTAGTTATATATTTTCTGAAACAAACTCTATCTGCGCGTGCTACACACTGCCCTACAAAAAATTTCAGTCTCTAGCTACTATATGCCCTTAGATGGACGCGTTTAACAACTACGGACGGACGGACAGACGGACATGGCTATATTGACTCAGCTCGTCACCATGATCAGGAATATATATACTTTATTGGGTCTGCCACGCCTGTTACATACATTTTAACATAACCGTTATACCCTGATTTATCATTTTCAATGGGTTCAGGGGATAAAAATAAGCATTTTTCTCAAAGGTTTACCATTATGTAATGGGTTACTTGAATTCGTAAAGAATTAAGTCACTTCTCTATAAATACACAACATAGTTAGACCGACCAGATTACCAAATACCAACCCAGTCTGGGTAGTGGAAAAAAGGGAGTACACGAACAAGGTAACAAAAGGGAACGTTTTGTCATCGACGTTAGGAATCTTAATTTTATGAACAACAACATAACAAATATGCTATACCAAATACAATGGTTATTTTTTCGAATCTTGGCAAAGCTAAATACTTTACGATACTTGACCTCAAATCTGGAAACATAAAACAGTAAACTGTTACCATAAGTAGATAATTGTAGAAGAAAGGAGGTCTCTTCGGTGCGCACTGTCACCCTGTTTGAGCAAGGCACAACATATTC
This sequence comes from Drosophila anceps, assembly GCA_035045945.1. Taxonomy (NCBI): domain Eukaryota; kingdom Metazoa; phylum Arthropoda; class Insecta; order Diptera; family Drosophilidae; genus Drosophila; species Drosophila anceps. The sequence continues at coordinate 266,338 of JAWNON010000185.1, forward strand.
TCTAGAAACAGAGGAGGTATTTTAGGCAGCGTGTGTGATGGAAAAAAAGACGTGGGCAACGCAACCGTATGCGAACTACCAACCCTGCCATTTATATAAAGCAATCTAGTTGCAATCTTCTCAACAACTAAATTCTTGCAAAAAAAAAAATGTATTGTAGAAGTTCTCGACAAAAATTAACTGAAAGAGAGAATAGTTACAGAGCATAACATAGCTTATAAGGCAGCGTAGGAAAATGCCAAACAAATACTAGAGGAATATTATTATTTTTTTTTTTTAAATGACAGCTAATGAGTTAAGTAGTGGCAAAATGACAAAGTTTGTTATAGAGCCAGGTACGATCGGCATTCGCAAAAACAGATCATTGGAGAGGCACCCATTCCTAACCAAGTCGACGGAATTCGTCACATTGGCATATTCTGGACGGATAAGAAGTATTTCGTAACCTACGTTGATAAATTCCCTAAATTTGTCATCGTTCAACCTATAGCATTTAGAGAAATAACGGACCTACAGCCGGCGATTGTCCAACTTATGAACTTATACCTTCCTGCTAGAGTCTTGTATTGCGACAACGAAATTTTCCACCATACCACACCACCCTAAATGGGTAAAGAGTCGAGAAGTACTAAAGCATTCTCACAAAAATAGCTACAATACAACAGGACGATATAAAGACTCAGACTCAGGCTCAGAATACTTACCACTGACACTACAGACAGACAAGAAGCACAAACGTCTTAGGAACGGCCGGAACCCCTGAATTAACGACTTTGAAATTAAGTGATCTTAAATTCAATCATAACAAGTAAGAAAGTTCTAGTCGGGGGTGCCCTAATAGTTGATTTTCTCAACCCTGCCACTTTGTTTAAAAAAAAAAGAAAAAACAAACTCTAGTCGGGAGTGACCGACTAGGAGATTCCCTGAGCCCCGTCCGATCTGCGTTTTTTTTTAAATATATTCCTTATATTGTATCTATCACTAACTTATAAAAAATAATTGAATAATAGAAAAAAAAGATAGAGATCTTGGTAATAAAAAACTAAATATATATTTGTATAAAAGAGCGTGATCATGACATTCATATCTATATATTTACCAAAGCACAATTCTCTAGCACTTGAAATACGTTTATTGTGAATTGGGGCGGAAGGGAGGTAGTATCCAAAATATAACAAAAATCAAAATTGTATAAAATACACATAAAACTAAATGCAAAATTTAGCGACTCTAGCTCCAAAGATGTAGGAGATATAACTTATTACTTTATCTCGATACGGTCTTTAATCGATAACAATTGAAAGATAATAGTTATCGATTTACTGAAACAAACTCGATCTGCACGTGATATACACAGACCTACAAAAAATTCAAGTCTTTAGCTCTTATATTTTCTGAGATCGACGCGTTTAAAACATGCGGACGGACGGACAGACGGACATGGCTAAATAGACTCAGCTCGCCTTCCTGATCAAGAATATATATACTATGGGGTCTGCTACGCCTCTTTCTGCCTGTTACATATATATTTTAACAAAGCCATTATACGTAGATATTCAGATTCCATGTTTTGTACTTTTAGTTTGTAGTTGAATTTAAACAGCGGCGTATCGCCTTTAATAAATATTCGTGCGATATTTCGGTTAGTTCCCTCGACTTATTCAGAGTGAAGCAGGCCACTATTCTACTAGCAAGGAAAATAAATTTTTTCTAAAATTTTTTACGCTTGTCAATGCGCGTATATATCCCAAATTTGAAGTTGATAGCATTTTAGATAACAGCTTTTTGCGAGATACCGGCAATTGTACTTCCTAATTTTTCCCGACCCTAGTGGGCATATTGACAAAATCTTATTTTTCAATCATAATTTTCAAAATCTCCCAAAATTGTATGTCGAACAAGGTTCAACACGACATCCACGCTTTCATCAATTCTTTTAACAAATCCTAAGAGCCATTCAATTTACCGAGTAAGGAGGTAACACATTTATTTAGCAGCTAACGAATGCGCAAGGTCCACATCACACCACGCACACATTGTAGGACCGTGGCTCGTGTGAGCAGACTTTTACTTCGGATTAGCTAAGGTTTAAAAATTATTTGTTTATTATACTTCGACCATTAGAGCTTGGCAAGTCTCAAAAAATTATTTTTGCATCCTACTCCAAATTTTCATTTTCTTTATAAAATAGTTTTTTACCTGAATGGTACATGTGTAATATGTTGCAATGACAATGAATATATTGCAATGGCCACTGAGCGTTCTCCACCAGATTGTATATATTTATCCAGAGACTGTAGTTTTGCGTCCTTTCTATATTTGACCATTATTTGAATTCCATAAGAATCAAAATCGCTCTAAAAATAAAAAGTAAATGCATATTTAACTGCACAGGTAAAAGTGGATATTTTAACCTATTCCATATCGTTTCAATTTTAAATATAAATCAGTTATTAGGCTTTAGCTACGGCTAAACCTTAAGCACTAGTATAGTCAAATTTAAAGTATCTACATAATAATGTTAGGATCATATCAGTTTAAGACATAAATTTTATTATACTCATATACAAATAAGAAAATAATATACTTCGGATAAAATAAATTATACGAATGCATATAAATGTTAGGAAAAATAAAATGTATTTTTAAAATGTAAAGTAAAAGTTTTTTTCCAAAAACTATATGAACCTCGCGCATCATAATATTAATAATTTCAGTTGTTGCCTTAATAAATAGGATACCTTCTCTTTTCTAGATAAAACCACTTCTCCAACATACGATAAGGAGTCCATAAATTCACTGAATTTATTGTTTATTGTCTCAATCAGTTTAATGAGTTCAGGTTCCCACTTGTTATATAAAGCTATCATTTCAGCATCTACATTTTTTTCTTGATTTGATTTGGTTTCGATGACTTTCTTTAATTCCTCGACCTCGGTTTGGCGTTGGCGAAAATCTACAATTGCCTGTAATACCGAAACATTAAATTCAATTTCAAGCAGAATGTTTCAAATCAATACTACCTCTGAATTTAAATTTTTCATGCAATCTAATCTAGCTTGAAATTCTAGAATAGTTTCATAAATCTGTTCGACGTTAACATTTGTTAACTGATCAAATTCATTTTTAAAAGGAAAGTCATCATTTGAAGGCAGCTTTCCATTGCAAAGGCGCCGTAATTCCAAAGTTTTAGAGTCGATTTCTTGTAATTTACTTTGCAGTAATCCAGTCAACTTGCTGACTAAAGTCTGAAATACAAATCATTAAGACTACATATATGTTTAATTTATAGTAAATCCTACTTACATAAGCTTTCATAAACTGATCTTCCTTTTCCTTTAGCATATTTATTTTAGATTCATGTTGCTGCATATGAGCTCTTTCCATTATTTGACTGATTTTCTTTTCTTTCAGTAATTTATCTGTGAGCACTAGAGACTTATGTAAGTGGTTCTCGATTTCGAATATTTTCCTTAAACCCGATAATACGGTTTTCTGAAATGTTTGTTTGATATTATCCAATGCTAAAGAAAAATAAATTTAATAAAATTGCTGAAAAATTTATTTGACTTTACATACTTACAAGCAACTGATTTATTGATAGTGTATACTTTTGATTGGAGCTTATATATTTCATCAGCCAAATTACTAAAATGTGACAATTTTTGTTCAATTTTCTTTTTTGCACTTCCTTCTTGACGGAGAACTATTTGCAAGCGGTCAAATTCATTATCGATATCTCTTAAAGTGTTCTTGATTTGATCCTTTTCTAATATAGATTTGGCATGTCTGAAATAGTTTTAAATTTATATAATTATTTGTAAATATAGCTAAACACTGTGGAACTGGTGTTATTTAAGGTTACGTTGATAATGTGCGAAGAATAACAGCTCATTTAAATACCACATTGGCCACATTGTAACCAATTTATAAAAAAAAATTTGAGGAATCTGTTAACTTAAATAAAAAGGCAAAACAATACGACAAATACGGGCACACATAATTTATTATCATTCTTGCATTAACTCAATAAAAAGTAAATAAAGTTTATCATACCTTTCCTTAAGAGAATTCATTTGTTTTAAATCAAGACTTAAAAGTTGATTTTTTTTTTTAATTGTACTTTCAGTAAGCATCAGTTCAGCACGATATCGGGATCCCATTACAGAATACTTTTTATTGCCTAATAAAAAATTATAAAATTAAGATTTTAATTTAACGAAAATATGGTTTGAAAACACCTTACGCCTTAGTAATGCATTTTTTATTTATTATTTTTTTTTACACACAAGTCAGCAGATAACAGTTCGCACAAATGGTATTATTCAATACTCGAATATTTTCATAGGCGGTAACGTGATACATGTCAATGGCACAATAGCAGGGTTATCGCTCATGCAGAGTCGACATGCCGACCTTGATATAGAAGCTTACGCGTCTAGCACTAAGTGAGCCGCTTAAAACATTCATTCATGCATTTTGAAATTCACATCTAAAGAAAGAACAATAGAGATATCCTTACTCAGGACATTGCGGTTAAATTATATATCATATATTAGTAATTATATCACTGATCCACAAGGCTAGCGATATAAACATAAATTTACTGCCCCAATCGCCCGTCATTGATCTAATGTGATTTAATTTTTATATTTAATTCAGAAAGAATTTTAGGAAGTAATCTGCGGTATTTATATATATATATACATATTATATATATATATATATATATATATATATATATATATATATATATATATATATATATATATATATATATATATATATATATATATATATATATATATATATACATACATTTTATTAGGAAAGACACTTTTTTTATATTTTTCTTCACTGTAATTTTCTTTAATATTATTATATATATATATATATATATATATATATATATATATATATATATATATATATATATATATATATATATATATATATATAATATTAAAGAAAATTACAGTGAAGAAAAATATAAAGAAAAAGTGTCTTTCCTAATAAAATATGATGTCAAAGTTGAACTGTATGACTTTTTTCATTTTGCAAACAATTAGTAGACATACTGTATATATTCATACATATCATTATAATACATTATATTATAAAAATAAATATAAATGTATATCTTCAATTACTTACCTCCAAAATATACTCGAATTGATTTTGGAACGCACGCTGTAAATTTACTAACTTCATCTTTGCCTATAGGAATATTATGAATATGGTAAGTTCCACATAACTTATTTATCAAAGGTAACGGCCCAGAAACGAGGTCTAAAAGGTACGCATTGAATCCCATTTGTCTGTTATGGAAGAATTTCATTATAAAATTAATAAAAATACAACAGGTTACGGCCAACAGAAACATTAAGTATAAAAAGTAGTTTTCCAAGCAAGTAGTTTTCCATAACTCTATCTTTGTTTAAAACAAATTTACACACATATATATTTTCACTCGGGCATGTTCTTCACATTGTGCTTCTTCATAAATTGAAATACATCGGTCCAAATTTAGATTGAACAATACCATAAAATGTTTTAAAATTAAATTTTCATAGTATTGAGTTTCTTATCAAAGTTTTTATATCCTCATCGTAATTATGAATATATAATCCGCCTGTATTTAACATGGTCTTGCACAAGTATATTATACTCGTTTTACCATTTTCAATGATTTAAGTGTATTTTTCAATATTGTTATATGTTAATAATGCTTACGTGATTTCCGTTATTGGGACAGTAGGTTTAAACAAACATTTTTCTGCTGGTGCGCAGTACATTACATTTACAGATAACTTTTGCTTTACACATAATTCATTAATAAGATCAGACATATCATTTTTTTCTTCACACGCAAAAGCAAATAAATCACGCTGCCTGACAACGTTTTCTAAATACATGGCTCCTTCTTCGCTTTTTATTGTCAACTGAAAAAAAGACAAAATTCAAATTAACTTGAATAATAAATAAAGCTACAAATTTTTCTTTTAAAAAAAAGTATCATATACGTACTTCAAATATCAATGGATCATAGATATTACACGAAAATTTATGCTTATTTTGAGCTACCCAGTTCAAAGCTTTAAATAAGTTAGGATTTCGAACACGCAGCTCCTAAAAATGATTAAAAATAAATGATATAAAATTTAAATTAAAGATTAAAAATTAGTAAAAATAAATGATTTAAAATGTAAATTAATTTATTAGCGTACTTCTATTTTTTTCGATTTCATATTCTCTAATCGATCGATCTTGTGACAAAGTGCTGTTATTTCAGGAATTTTTTCATCGTTTAGCTTTGTTTCAAGTTCTCTGCGCTTATTGTAATGGCACATTGTCGTCTCACGAGTTTTTACTATAATATTTTTTTTCATCTCTAATTCATTTAAAAACTTTGACTTTGTGACATTAAATAGCTGCAGCTCGTGTTGTTTTGTTTCCAATAAATAATTTATTTTATCCATGTCACATATACTCTTGGTTGACTGTTGGATGCTCCTCTGCAATACACATAATAAAAAAAATCACATAGCACTTCTCATAATTAAATATTCTTACCTCTAGATCGCATTTGCTTTCATTAACACTCTTTTTTATGACCTCTATCTGGGAACTTAAATTATTCATGGATACCATGTTTTGATTTATTTGCCTATTCTGAAACAAAATAAAAACGTTTTATCTTAAGAGGTTGTAGTAATATATCTTTAAACATAAACTAACTTGTTCAGTACTTTTTTCCCGTAATTCTACATTTATTTTGAATATTTCTTCTTGAGATCTTTTTTCATCTTCAAACGCTTTCTTTGAAACGTTATAATCTTCTTTCGCTTTATCCAATTGATTTTTATAATTATCGTACTTTGCTTCAGAACTTTTCAGTTCAGTCCACAGTTTTTGCGCTTTATAAATGTTTAACTTCTGTAATATTTCTTGTCGCTCTTGGTATTGATTTACAGAAATTTGTAGCCTGTATTGTAAGATGTTTCAATATTAAATAACCTAATCATGTGCACATGGTATAATAAACTCTTACTGCTCCAATCGTTTTTCCTCTTGCTGAAGTTTATCATTTTGCTTTTCCCGGTCTGTTTGAGCACTCAGCTGTTTTATTCGCATTTCTTTAAGATCAGTGAAACTCCTTATTAACTGATTGTCTGACACAGAGGACATGGTGTTGACTAAAAGCTCTTGTGGATTCATTTTTGAAAAGTCCTACAATTTAAAAAAGTTTAAGTTTTTAGTTTAAGATAAGAAATATATAAATTAAAATCACATTTGGAAATAATACATCTTATACAAGATAAATATAATAAGTAAGAAAACTCTAGTCGGGAGTGCCCGAATAGGATATCCCCTGAACCTCGTCCGATCTATGTTTTTAAATATACTCCGTATCTTACATCTATCACCATCTAATAAAAAAATTTAATTTAATTTTCAGTCAAATGGCATGTTTGCCAAAAAATAATAATAATAGTAACAATAATTTAATAGATGAAAATCAAACCAAAAGAAAACTCTGGCACCAGCGTCCCTGGAGTCGAACCAACATTTTATTACAGCGTATAAAAAAATAAAAATAAAAAAAAAACACGCACCGCTAAAAACCGCTACTGCACTACTCGAACGATTAGTAGGAAATCTAAAACAAAAATTTCAATGGTTCAGGGTATAAAAATCATTCCAGACTAAGCTGTCGTATCTGTTTAGATCTTTTCGTCGTTTATTTTACATAAATGTAATTGGTGCGTGAGGTAATAATATTTAGTCAAATTGTAAATAAAATTAAGGATGCGACAATTTTGACAATGCACCAAGAATGTTGAGTTCGTTCCATTTCTCACCGATGACAACTTTTATTGCACAAGGTGCATTTGCATTGCGACTCAGATTATAAGAAACAAGTATACTTAGCTTTTAGTTCCCGCTTTAATTATGAGAAGCGGTCACGTTCACAATAAAAAGAACCAAGTAATACACATCGAATTATTTGTTTACGCATTCAAACATTTAATCAGTTCCAGACACGCAAGAGTCTAGAATTAAATTATATATACAAAGTTTGCGCCATGTTATGCTTAAAAGTTCAACTGATAGTAAAAGAACATAACTGTGAAACACAGATTTGTTGTTTGTGTAAATTCTTTACATAAAATTATGTTAGATGAAATAAACATATTGCAAAAATATAAGCTTTCGGCTAGTTATAATCATGGATACCAACCCAAACAACCTATGGTAAAGAATATAAATAATTTCAATAAATTGAAGGGATGTAGTTGGTTAATTCCCCACTAGGAAACGACCCAATTTCTGCTGAAAGCATTCAAATACAAAGACATGACTCTACACAAACGACACCTATAAAACCAGATTAAATTATGAATTCTTTCGATGTTAAAGATATTTGGGAATTAATAGCTTAGATTCGAGATTCAGGGTTTCGTTTTGAACTGTTAAAATATTTTAATAACACACATTTGCAAAGAAGGTTACACGATTTTTCCTCGTTTTTAGTTTATTCACGTTGATTTACGAAGGTTAAAAATAAATGAAAATAAAATTTACCTGTACACGATCCTGTGGCAAAAACTGGCACAAATTGCTGACTTGAATGTTATAGGCAGCAATAAAAGACAGATACTTTGTCTTCGACAATTCCTTCGCATTCACAAAAAATCGAGATTCTCCATTCTGATTTATTGTACGCTTGAATATTTCTAAAGACCCATTATTTCTTCCAAAAATTGTGATAATAATTGTTGCAGCGCTCTTTCCGCTTTGAATGTAATCAGCGATACTAGAAGACCGATCCAGCAACTGTGGATCACCTCCCAGTCCCAGTACAATAGCTGATACAATTGTCGACTTTCCTGTTCCATTGGGTCCTGTTAGCACATTAAAGTATTCTTTAGGATAGAACGTAATTTCAGAGTATGACCTGAAATGAAAATTTTAGGACTTTACTAATTTGAACCAAAAATATATTTCTACATATTTATATAAATTAGGATGAACGCTCATCTATAAGTTATTAAGCAATCGCTACATAACGCATTACTCTGACACAGCAACTATGTTGGTTCAATGCAACTAAAATATATTATAAGTCGACGCACAGTAGGGCCTTTGCCGGAAAAACGTAGCAAAAATCAAAATTGTGATGGAAGCAGTTGTCTAAGTTGATTATAGAATCTAATAGGTAATTTATCAGAGGGTCAAAATCCGAAGATTTTTGAAAATAGATGAATTTTAAGGGTAAATATGAGCATTCAAACCGAAAAATGTGAAAAATATTGATAATTTTCTGCTTATTCGTTAAGGAGCTAACTTTATTTTAGTAAATCTATAAATTTCATAGATTTTTTAAGTTTAGTAGACTATAACTCGCAAGGATTAAGTGGAATTAATATGAGACTTATATAGACATCTTAAGGAATGTCTTCTCTATCAGGTATATATAAACCTAAAATATAACTGGCGACCAACGCGAATTCATGTCATGCTCAGTTTAAATAATACTAAAAAAGTAATAATTCCGCCAGACCGACGGTAAAATTGCAAAAGTGTTAAACCAACAGACGCTGTAGTCGCAGGATCAGCAACTGAAACAATAGGAACAAGACATGTATATAGAGCGCTTTTTTACAATATTCTTATTTGCAAAGTTCCATATTAAAAGAATTTTGTTAAATCTATACGAGTTTTTATATGGTTAATCTTTGCAAACCAAAGCTATCTGACAGAATTATAGGACTTGATTTATTAAATACAATAAATTAAATGCCACTTTAGACTTTAAAAACAAAGTAACAAAAACCGAATGTGGCTCCGAAAAAATTAAATTTTGAAAATATGCAAACATAAACTTGAATTGAATTGAATGGTTAAAAAGATGGAGATCTTTCGTCGATGAGTATAATTATAAGCCAGACAAAGAATTTTATTTGTATAATAGTATAATAGGAATAATACATATTGACGCAGTTAAGAATACCTAATGAAGCCAATCAAGTATGAACTTACAATCCTAGAATTTATCCAAAATAAATTAGTAGGAAACTTTCCGACATTAAAAAAATATAGTAATTTATGTCGTTTCTCGATAAAAACGAATAAAAACAGAAAATAGTCGCAGGACATAAAGGGCTTATAGGGGAAGAAAAATGCAAGCATACACTTCAAGACTGTTTTATCGCAAACAAAACGCCCACCCCTTCTCAAGTAGGCGAAATTCTCCAAATTGACATTTTAGCCACCGATAAAAAAGTATTTTCTAACCTGCGTAGATAAGTTTTTCAAATTCGCCAAAAGCTTCTACGATCATGATTGATATAGAACTATCTATTTTACAACTTGTGAATTTTTACCCAACACTAGAGTCATATATTGCGATAACGAATCATCCCTAAAATCAGGAACAATCAATCACTCTTGAAAAATCGTTTCAATGTCCACTACTCCACTATAAACACTAAATACAAAGACATAACGAGCCAAGGCGGAAGAGAAGTAGATGGCAAAGTACTGATGAAAATGATTAAAAGGCTATGCGGTAACTTACGCCCCGTACGAAGAAGGTTCAGTAAAATGCCGACTTGTAAAAACGGGTTTAATAAAGAGAAAGTATGTCTATAAGGCTAACCTGAGATTAGTTTTTAATCCTTTACTTGTACTACCGTTTATTTCATTAAGGCTCTGGACTATGCTACTTCACAGCTGCCAAGCTAACGGAAAACTCAAGCTCGGATTACATCGCATTAATCAACGCAAATACAATTATCTGGAATAACTTTAATTATATCAGACACTCATCTACTCATTTCAGTTTGTGAATGAGTATAATAAGGAATATCCAAACAAAATAAACTAAAATATAATACAAATTAAAAATCTAAAATGCATAAACGTTAAGAAAATCCAATTAAAATTTAAATTAAATATTTTGAATAATTTCCAGCTTTGAAGAAAATGATAATTTTAACATATTTTTATACCCTGAACTCATTAAAAATGGGAAATCAGGGTATAATGGCTGTGTTAAAATATATGTAACAGGCAGAAGGAAGCGGGACAGACCCCACAGACTTTTTTTTATCCTTTATCAGAAGGACGCGCTGAGTCGATTTAGGCATGCCCGTCTGCCTGTCTGTCCGTATGTATTAACGCGTTGATCTCAGCGCCTATTAGAGCTAGACTCGAATGTTTGCTTTACGCGAAGATCAAGTTTGTTTCAAAAATTCGATAACTGTTAGTTTAATTGTTATCGTTGAAAAGCTATATCGACATTTAGTGAAAAAAATTATATCTTGTCCATCTTTTGTGCTAGAAATCGGCAAATTTTTCATTAAGTTTCATTTATAATTTAAACAATTTCGATTTTTGTTACATTTTCCCCTTCCGCCGTAATTTCCAAAAAATGTATTTCAAGTACTAGACTTGTGCTTTGTTAAATACACACATATGAATGACATAATTAATAATAATTAACATAATTAATAATAATTCCGAAATTCCATCTAGAAGAAAACTTATTCAACACACAAGTTTTCATAAATAAAGCCTGTACTGCAGCCCAAGCGCAGTCGCTGGGTAAGCTGCGCAGTTAGCAGAGCGCGTGCTTATAAATGCGAGTGTGAGTTACCACCACAACACTCTACCCAGTAATTTCATATCATTTCTGTGTAGTATATATAATCTATAGTATAAGAACACACAAACAAAAAACCATTTATACATTGTACAAAACAAACAAACACATATGTATGTACATAATGAAGACACCCAAAAGGATCGTGAATAAAGATCAGATCTGCTTTTGCCTTTGTATCGAGCAGACGTTTGTTTTTACTTTAGAAAAAGATCCGTATACACACACACGCTTTCTCTTGTTATGATTATTAGCTGTCACTTTAGAATTTGCTACTAATCGTTCGAGTAGTGCAGTGGCTGTGTTGGTGCGTGTTGCCGTGCAGACCCCGGGTTCAAACCCTGTCCCCATTTAAAGTTTTTTTTTTTTGTTGCGCTTTACATATACTTAAACATATGTTGGTTCGACTCCAGGTGATGTCATATATTCTTTCCTTTTTGTTTGTTTTTCTTTTTCTTTTTTAAATTCTTATTACTATTATAATAAAAATAAAAATTATAATTAAAATAAAAAGTGCAAAATTGAAAATTTCATTTAATTTGTTTTTTTTTTTTTTTAATAAGATTGTGATAGATACGGAGTATATTTAAAACCGCAAATCGGAATGTGTTCAGGCAATCCCCTAGTCGGGAACTCCCAACTAGAGTTTTCTAACTTGTTACTATTTGAAAACTTTCTTCCGATAGTATATTTTGATGGTATATATTATATATCTAAAAATTGTATCTCTTATTATATTATCTCTTTAATTTTAATAACTAGAATATTTTTTTCGAGTTCTAATTTAATTATTGTTATTATACTCCAAAGAAAAAATATTACAAGTGTTTCCATGCTATTTCAAATAATTATTGTGCTTGGCCACCAGCCAAGTAAGAACTTCCCTAAGAATTCCGAAGGAACTTTTATATTGATACTGGACTGTCTCCTACCGTAGAACAAGGCACAGAACCGCCATAAACGTAGGGCGTTTGCTCATTTAAGTGACATGAAATTTTTAAATATATTAATAACAGGGTGCTACGACGCACTATGGGGCTTTGCACATTTTGCGATGCAAAAATCATGTTTTTAGCCAAACCAGATAATTTTTAACTAGCATTTGACAGAGAATTCTTCAAGCTTTAAAATTAATTTACGTACAGGATCCGTTAACACGGATTTTCACAGTTTTATGCTAAACATGATATGTGATTTTGGTATAATAATAAATGAAAATTTTAAATGAAGAAGTTTACAATATACATGATACATACACAATATCATTTTTGAAAACATGTCTTGTATATTTTTTTTAGTAAAGGTAGATTATTATATAATAGGCTTAAAGTGTCAGGACAATAGTCAGCTTCCAAGTCTTTACGTGTCATTGCATCTCTAAGTGAGGAGATAATAGGGTCTGAAGACAATAATTCTGTCTGCCCTCTGCGTGACTTCGCAGATTGCAAGTGTTAGAGCACCGAAACTTTTTATAATCTTTATTCGTGCATACCTAGACTTCCCCTGGTTACTTTCTAAATGGTCTATCCGATTCAATCATTACAATCATTCATCACTTCCATCACTTTTTTTATTTTTGCCAAGCTCTGCGGGCAGAGGCCCTACTACGCGACGTTAATGACCAGAATAAAATGATCACAGTCCAAAAAGATCGCCATTATTAGACAGCGACCACGAGGAAAACAAGCAAAATGGATTGACCATATCCTATCCTATCCTACCCTACTACACCATTCTAAAACAGAAATACGCATACGAACAAGAAGAGGTACCAGAAGAGGTACCAAATGAAGAGTAAGGTCGTAGACACGTACAGCGTATGTACGGTTTAATACCTTGAACCCATTGAAAATGGGAAATCAGCATATAACGATTTTGTTAAATATAACGCATAACGTATAAAAGTTAACGGATATCTTTGATAGATTATGCCTAGTGCCTTATAATTTAGTTCTGCTCGATTAGCTTACCTACAATATACATGCATACATTGCTTTAGCATTTGGAGTTTAAATATTGTCGCTAACTGCTGAGCCACAGGTCAGCATTCTTCAGCGATTGGGTCGATGAATTTTGTTGGGTCAGCATAACATAATTTATATGTACATACAGTGGGCTCAAAAAGTATTGGCACACCAAAAATTACAAAGTTTAAGCACCTTTATGTTATGTTCCATTGTATTGGGGTTGCAAAAGAAGAAGATAATATGATTATGTTTGTATAAATATTAATATTAAATTATCAAAAAAAAAACCTTAACATTTTAACTATTTTATACTAGATATACTATATTTTCTTTAAAAACAGGCACAAATTAACGCCAAAAAAGTATTGGCACACTTCCTTGTGTTGCCTGCTTTGGTATATTGTAACGGCAAAGTCCCATTTTTTTTCATTTTGTTTTTTTCCATGCTTCTCTTATGCACATACGCACTGAAAAATTATACATTTAGTGTCCGCTTTCGTTTAATATCTTTGATAAATCATAAAAAATGGGCAGAGGAACAGAAATTTCGTTGGAAACGCGAAAAATTATAATAAATCTGTACTGCACTACCTCCCAAAAAATTTAACCCACGCCAGGAAAGGATTACTGTGGCTACTTTGAGAGAGAAGCCGATGCAGGTGCTGTAAGATTCTTTTGAAGGCAAGTTTTGCCCACAAACCTTGCGAAATACACTGAATGGGGCTGGGTATCATGACAGAGTTCCGCGGCGTAGGCATTTTAATTCAAAACAAAATAAAGCGAAGAGCCTGAATTTTGCTAATTGGTCAGCCGGGCTCATTGTGGAAAAATGTAATTTTCAGTGATGAGTCCAAGTTCAACCTTTTTGGGTCTGATGGCAGCCAAAAAGTGGCGCAAAGCCAAGAAAGAGCTTAAGGAGAAGAATCGCCGCAAAACGATAAAACACGGCGGTGGAAACGTGATGGTGTGGGGATGTTGTGCGGCATCTGGAGTTGGCCAACTTGCCTTTATCGATGGAATCATAGATTAATATGGTTTGCTCGATATTTTCAAGAATAATTTGGCCAACAGTGTGGACCAGTTGCGTCTTAATGGAAACAGTGGCTGTTCCAACAAGATAAGATCCCAAACACTCATCATATTTGGTGCAGGAATGGCTGATTTACCATTGTAATCAGCTCAAAACTCCTCCGCAATCACCGGATCTTAATCCCATTGGGCACGTATTGGTCATATTAGATAAAAAAAATAAGGACCCATCAACTTACCTCCAAGAATTCCCTAAAAACGGCACTTAGTACCGAATAAAATATCATCGCAAGAGACAGCCAAATTGATTGGAAGTATAAGGAGACAAGACATTATTGAGGCCAAAGGTGGCCCCACAAAAAATTAATCCTAAATTTAAGTTATTTTTTTATGATTTTATAGCTACTTTTTTGAAGTGTGCCAATACTTTTTGGCGTTAATTTGTGCATTTTTTTTAAGAAAATATAGTATATCTAGTAGAAAATAGTTAAAATGTTAAGTTTTTTTTGATAACATATCACATTATCTTTTTTTTGCAACCCCAATGGAACAAAAGATATAGATGCTTAAACTTTATAATTTTTGGTATGCCAATACTTTTTCGGCCCACTGTATGTATATCTATAAATATACATACATATCTACATTGGCTTAAAATGCAGTACATATTGCTTAAGCAGCAGAGTGTGATTCTTTGAGTGATTTTTAAAGTAAATATGAATATTTTAGGTTTATAGGTTTAGCTCTACCGAAGTGCATCATTTTCTATTGTCTGACTAGACTTATAACACATAATGCAATTAATTCAACCAACAATATTGGTAAAGTTCAATTTTAAAAAAGAATGTAAAGCCAGAATAGAGTAGTACAAATTTAAATCACACTCAGTATATTTTCAAGAATATTTGAATAATCCTAAAATTCAAAAGCAATATTTATTTTTAACTTTTAAACAAACTATTTTAAATTGTTTAGCTTGTCAATTAAGTAAACAAGCAAATACGTTTTGCAAGTTTCTGAAATTATTAAACAAATTGTAATTTAGCAAATTGTATAATTTTTCATCATCTTACTCTACCCAAGCTTTGTATTGATACTGAATTGTTTCACAACAAATTGTTTACTTAATCCGCGTAGGTTTATACACAATACAAATTGACGAAAATGTACTTACACAAAGTCTTTACAGTAAACAGATTTAATTTTCCCAATCATTTGTGTAGGTATAAGCTGCCTTAGGTTGGATATTTAGAATGGCATTCGCAAATTTTACATAAAATAAACAAAAGCAAACCTAAAACAATAATACTATAGCAAGAAACATGCTTTTGGGTTTAAATCCGCAGATTATTTTGTAAATAATTCTGTCATAGAAGGAAGTCAAGATATAAACATTTTTTTATATGAAACTTAAATGAAATCCAAGGTGTTCTATGGATTTCATTTTGCAACACGTTAAATATTTGTTCCATTCAGTTAAGTTGAAACACTGACTATACATTATGTAGGGTTAGTGGTTAAAAAAATCGAACTACCTTCATCACTAACCATACAACATGCTTTGCAGCGAGGTTGTAGCTCCCATGTATCTTCGTATTTACTCGGCTCCCTCTATTTAGGCTCGAGCAATGAAAATATGGTACGTCCACAATCAGGAAGAATAAAACATTTCTTAAACAATGTTGAAATTGTATCGTGCATTTCTGTTGAAATTCTTGGTAGTCGTCTGAATCTCTATAAAATCCCACTCTGAACTTATTTTCTCTTCACTTACCTATAGGGACGAAGCTCCTTAGTTGGAAGGCGTAGGGCTGACTTTTATACTTAACACATATGTATACATATTTGGTTTTTCTATTTTTTGATTTTTATCATGGCACAACACACTAGCTGTCGCATTATTTTGAAATTTTCTATATTCAGCTTACAATAAACTCTTACAACAGGGATAGCTAATGAACCTTGTAGTTCAATAAGTGCAAATAAAGATGAAATTAATTTTAACGACAAGTACCGCAGATAAGTCTTAATATAATAAGAATAGAACTGAACTTATGATAAAACCCTAATTCGGACAATATGTAAACAGCATAACTCTGGCCCTTGCAGCAGCAAGGGATCAGGCTACCGCTGCTGACCGTCTATTCGCTAACGTTCGCTACGTCAGCGCCATTCATTATTGGGGTTCTACAAGCTCTTGGCCAGAGGCACTTAATGGCCTACGCAGTTGTGAATGAGGGGCAGTCGTTAACTTCCATGATCACTATCGCAGTCATGGAATTGAAACTTCTCTGACATTCCTTGCTATTTTAGTTTTTTTCGGTTACATTTAATGTCACTCTGACCCCTAATGGCTGTTAAAGACTATGATGACATCAAATGTATAGAGTGTGCCTAGTAAAAAAATGGACAGACTTGCTGAAAATATTAATTCCATCAAGCATTTTTCATTAATGTGACTGGCGTCGTATATCACTCACAGTAAAAGTATTGGCGACCGCTGTTAGGTTTTTTTAACTCCTTAATGGGCATTACATAAATTTAGAGCCTACGCGTTTGATGAACATTAACTGAGGGCGTCCCTTACCAAATTTAAAAAGTCGTGGACTCGTAGTCATTTTCGATTTCGTGATTCTCGATTTCGGTGGCTGCCTCTGTTGGCTGTGGCTGTTTTATTTTTTCAAATTCTTTTCATTGCATGATTTCTGAACTACGTTATCGACGCGCTGGCGTCTTGGGCTTGTTATGCGCTTACCATACCTTATTATTTTGTTCCCAATTTTGGGTTTTCTACTATTTGACAAAATGAGGTCTCGTTCTTCTATGTTGTACCTATTTTTTTGGCTGTATGAACGACTCTTGCTCTCGCCCTTGCCGGTCTTCAACGTCTTTACTTTTCTCCATACTTGCGTTTGCCTCCCAAGCTAAAGGCAGGGCAAATGGTATGTCTCTCGATTCAGCCGCAAACATAAGGACTGATCTGAGTAGTTCGTTTAGTCCCAAAGCATGAAGTGCGTCAGCTCTAATCTGTTTGTTGTCTAGAAAGGCGCCCTCCGTCTATCTAGCGTTGGCTAGCAGAGGGAAAATCGTGAATTAAGTATTGTTACAGGGTTTAGCAGCGTAAGCTGGCTGTGTGTGTTTTTTTCACTGATTCCAGCAGCGTTAGCTAGCTGAGTAATAGGAATAAAAGGACTGAGCGTTAATTGTCGATAGCGAGCGATATGCTCCGCTTTATTCGTATTCAAAATTAAGACTAAGCTTTTCGTAACTAAAA
Source organism: Drosophila anceps (assembly GCA_035045945.1). NCBI lineage: Eukaryota > Metazoa > Arthropoda > Insecta > Diptera > Drosophilidae > Drosophila > Drosophila anceps. The sequence continues at coordinate 284,276 of JAWNON010000185.1, forward strand.
GCTATATCTGTAGCAGAGCTGCTGCCGCGGTTCCAAGAGCTCCAACGTCGCTGAGCGTCGTCGCCACTCTCGAGAACTTTTAACTTACGTCTCGTGGATGGTGTCAAGTTACCAGGCCTACCAACAGTGTTGCGATGCACTCGATGTGTCTGTGACTCTGCGCCTGAACCTCGCAAATGTGCTAAGTCGCAAATGGGCAAACGCCCAGAGTGAGTAGTTAACTGGTAGAATCCAGCCTTGCTATAATAGCATCGAAGTTTGACACCGTATTGTGCGAGACTAGCCTTGCTATAATAGCATCGAAGTTTGACACCGTATTGTGCGAGACTAGCAATGATCTTGCAGATTCCTGATTTTAATCAGAGATTTTGCAGTTAGGTTCAATTGACACTTCACGTTTATATTTATTCTTTTTTCTTGACAGACCCCATAAAGTATTTAAATTCTTGATCAGGACCACGAGTTGAGCTGATATGGACATGTCCGTCTGTCCGTCCGTCCGTATATCGTTCTCAGAACATATGTGAGCCAGAGACTGAAATTTTTTGTGAGGTCGTGTATAGCACGCGCAGATTAAGTTTGTTTAAAAAATTCGATAATTTTTACCATTTGATTGTTATCGATTATAAACCTTATCAAAATGAGTAATAAATTTATATCTCGTACATCTTTAAAGCTAGAATCGCCATTTAGCTTTATGTGTATTAAAATCATTAATTCATTTAATTGGAATTCAGCTGAATGTATGGTCAATCCATTTTATTTGTTTTCCGACTTGTGGTTGATGCCTGTATTAATGGCGATTTTTTTGTACTTTGATTCTTAATTTTTGTTGCTCTATGAGTACTGTCATCTAATGTGGTGGACCCTTAACTTTATTGCTGATAATATCTAACGTCTGATTATGTTTAAAGACACATGGAAAATTTATCAAAAATATGCGAGTAAATATGTGCCAATTGTACTTTTTTTGGAATCAGCGTTATTCGATTGGTCAACATTTGGTTTAGTCAACTGATAAACAGCATAACACATTGCATAATTAAGCAATTTTTTTACTATTAAAATTAAATCAAGTGTTTATTTTCCTGACCCTAATCGATCCATAAACATTTCTTTCAGCGTGCACAAATTTGTTTGTATTAAAGTCTGTTTCTTTTCAGAATTTGTTAAATTTGTTTATGCACAATAGTTTACCCTGACCTTATACAAAGGCACTAACCATACAAGCAGTCAAATTATTATACCTCGTACATATTTGAAGCTGGAGTCGCAATCTAGTTTTATTTATATTTTATACATTTTGGATACCGCATACCCCAAATATTCCCAAATTTTCCCAAATTCATTAACTTTAAGTTAATTTGAAAATATATTCAATATGTAAATGAGTTTGCATTTTTATATGTATATGTCATTAATTTCTTGTGGCTGGTCTGCCATATTGACACACAAACTTTCGGAGTGAAGCGAATTGCAACCGGTGCGTGCAATAGTCTGAACTTGACTGTCTCGCATTTTCTAATCACGCATCGAGCAAGAGAGAGCAAGAAAAAATATCATGATCCCTATGATCCCTTCACAAAAGAATTCTACCTTCTCGGTTGAGTGCTCGTATTACGAGCTGCACAACTATTGTATTTACTCGGGTCCATCTCTTGAGGCTCGAGCAATGAAAATCTGGTACGTCAACAGGCAGGAAGAATAGAGTTTCGCACTCAGGCACACAAATGCTTATACATGTAAGCAAAGGACTGTAAGTGTGTGTGCACGCTCGTCGCGAAAACATATTCTTCATGTGCATCATCGCTTTCATACCTTTCACAAAATCATAATAAAAGTCTTAACATTTTGCATGAGCATGGCAAACGCTTTCAACAGTTTGGTATACTCTTCGGTCAGAAAGGAAGAAACGGATCTCTAAGCGAACAAATGTCAATTTTTTGAGCTGCTGTTGCTGCCTGTGCGTAGATATATGCATATAAATATATGTATATACATATATGAGAACAGAGGGAGAGTGAGCAAGGAAAAATAGCATATAGTCATTCTCCGTATGAAAATTCGAACAATTCGATTGAACACTCGTAGCGCACTGACTATGCCGAATAATTTTTTCACTGCCTGAAGCGATAAGCGACCGATACGAGCAAATACGAAGTTGATTGGTTCGCCATGCGGCCTCGCTGTACTCTGAAAACGCTTGTCCTACTTGTCTAGTCTATGTGTTGTATGGTTAGTGGTTTTGCTTAATAAACCAATTAATTTAACTGACTGGTTGCTTTTATACGACTCAGTTTACATTAATTCGACAACGAACATATTTTATGATAGGACGACAGAGTTAGTTGATGTGTGTGTTCCTTTGTCTATTCCTAGGTTTACTCACTTTAGAAATATTAAAACCATGCTCTAAAAATTTTAAAAAGTCTGGGTCAATTGTTGATTAGTCTAAATATTCTATAGCCAAGTCAAATTTCAATTTCAAATGTTCGCGGTTTTAAGCATTTTTACTTATTTGTGAACTCGAAGCGTTAGACTTCTAATTTACCTTCCACATTTTAACTTGGATTGGAAAAAATTTGTAATAATCATGATTCCTCAGATGTCCAACTCAAACTGCACTTCTTACCCAAACGTGAATGCTGCAACGAATACTTTCAATGCTCCAAATGTTTCCCTTGCTTCTTTGGTTTCAGCCATTCGGACAATGAAATAATCTTCTCCTCCTAGTGCTGATAATATTCCTAATTTTGTTATAAAATAATGCAATGGTTCTCTACAGTTACCTTTATTTAAACTATTCAATTTGTCTTTGGAGTCTTCTGTTTTTCCTTTTATTTGACAAGAATCTTTCATCATTCCTCTACATAAAATTCCGAAATTATTTGAAAAAATAATATCAATCTTGCAACACTTATGTAAATAGATTGTTTCGCCATTCCAGCATGGTTTTTATAAGAATCGATCAACTTTAACTTATTTACTAGAATTTACCTCTCTCATGATTCAAGATGCGCAATTAGTCTATCCGCGTATCTAGAACTGTGTCGCTTAATCAGATTTGCGATTGTAGGAATTTCAAGATATCTGTGTAGAATTGAGTTTCTTACAAACCAGTTCGCTCCAGTCGCAGATCCCCATAGGGGCATCCCATATTGAAAAGTAAGCACACTAGTTGACGCCTTTGCTGTTAATCGATAATTTTTTAGAGCCTCTCAACATGCAATCCGGTTGTTTTTTATTATTATTTTTTTTTTACACAACCTTCTGTCCAGTGTAACTCCAAGGTACTTTACATTAGTGTCATTCGGGATTGAAGATCCCAGTGACACATTCGAACAATCACCTCTTCTATTGACAAAGGTGGTGTGAACGGACTTTTGGGCATTAATGATGATGCACTATCTTTTGGCCCAGTATCCGAAAGAATGCAGGTATGTTTGCAGTGTAGCAGAGGCAGGATGGCGGTGTCATCTGCGTAGGTCGCTATCACGGTTCCATCGGCCTTTCCCCTTGAGGAGTAAGCAATCTGTAGAGTGTTGAGCCAAGAACACTTCCCTGTGGAACTCCAGCTTTGATTGGCTTAGGCGAGAATAGTGCCTGTCCCTTATTAACTTGGAAGGTCCTTCCGATTAAATACGCGGACAGCAGGACGAAAAATGGAGCTGTCGTTATTTTGTGCAGTAATCCCAGGTGCCAAACACGATCAAACGCCTGTTTAATATCTAAAAAGATGGCAGAGCAGTACATCTGCTCCTAGTATGTGGTGTACAACTCTTAATTCCAAAAGCTTGATCGCTTGGGATTTCACTCCAAACTTGTGTTATTGATTTCATACATATTTGAAAGGTCGGACACAAAGAGTATTGTTGAGGACAGCTACTTCGAAAATTGCTTTTGGTTTCCCCTGGTGTACCTCAGGGTAGTCATTTGGGACTTCTGCTTATTTCCCTCCTTATTAATGATCTTCCTAGCTGTACTTTTCACTGAAGAATTTTTATGTATGTAGATGATGTAAAACTTTGTCTCTCGTACTCTAACCCACTTGATCATCTTCGCCTACAAGATGATCTTAATTTTTTTCATCTTTGGTGTGTGGCTAATCAGTTACCTTTAAATTGCTCCAAACAAATGAGAATGACCTTCAAACGCACTGTTCCACATATTGTTTATTACACACTTAACCACATTTCCCTGCAACGCATTTTTACTATCAAAGATCTGGGTGTTTTTTGACTATCGTAAATGAAGCCAAAGGTGTTCTTAGTTTTATTAAATGTTGGTCAAAGGAATTTAAAGATCCCTTTATTATCGAACTTTTATATATTTCGCTGGGACGATCTATTTTAGAATATTTTTCAATTATATAGTCTCTACAGCAAAAATTGTAACAGAAACAGTTTCTCCTCTTCGCGTTGCGAGAACTAAACTGGGACTCTAATTTCCGTTTACCGTCTTACCATAGAAAGCTTCTTCTTATAGATCGACAATCGTGGGATTGTTTTCTTACATAATTTGATTATTGGTGATATAGATTCACCCTGTCTGTTAATGAAACTTTCTTTGTATTCCTTCCAGAACAAGTAGACACTTTCGTCCGTTATATTTACCTATTTGCACATCAGATTATTCTTCGCTTGCTTGATAGTTTAATAAAATTACTGACCATACATGACTGTGAATTGGGGCATAGCTGGCCGGACTAGCAAATAAAGTACCCCATGGGTTGGAGGTATTATTGAAAAATGTTTGTTCTTTTACGCTATAATACCTTAAAAGTTTACTCTTACTTGACTCATGTAAAGATTGAGAATCAAAATTTTAGAGCCATGCTTCAACCAGAGCCCAACCCAAGCCCTATGGCAGGCAGGACAACAACAAACACCGATGTTCAGACAAATACCACCAAATACCAAATACCACCAGCTAACACAATTTAACATATTAACCAACAACAACAACAAAACGTGAATCAATGATACAACGAGCCAACTGCACTACCTCGTCCATTTGGACCAAAGCCGCAGCCATGACCAAAACCAATGGACCTGGACCCAAGAATCCGGACAAGACAAGCTAATTATATAAGCCGGACACACTTTGAGGCTGGTAAAGGTCCACCAAACAACATGCCGCGGACTATCGATAAAAGACAGCGCAACTTTAACTTTGAAAGTCAGGAAAACGAAGTTACTGGAAACAACACAACCTTAACAGAGTACAACAGGGCCATAAAAAATAATGAAAACAACAATGATTTTGAGCAAACATTTGAAGAATACCAAAAGCAAATCGATCATACTCTGACATACATTTTTTGGAGTACCGAACTACTTATTACCCTACATTGAGACCATTATTAAAATAACACCCCATAAGATAGCTAATCTTTCTTTGGACACTAAAATTTTTCGATGCCATCTTAGGCAATGACAGCTTAATCATTTACACCGATAAAAACTGTAGTTTAATTAAAGACAAAATCACTGTTCCAATAAAAAAAGAAAATAGAAGCTATTTATAAGCCCACAGACAGACCATTTGACAGAAGAATAAAAACCGTAGCTAATGAAGTTACAAGATAAATATTCGCAACTGTTGTGAAACCTGAAAAAAAACTCACTTATAGCACCAATGTAGTTCAGAAACTACAGTATACTCTTAATTTTACCAATTCCCCATGTTTATTCAAGACGAGGTAAAATAAATAAACATTTGGAAACGGTATTATTCGGCTAAATAAGTCAACTTCGGGACGACGGTAAATGGGCTGTACCAAAAAAGATTGACGCTTCAAACGTACAAAAATTCAGAGTAGTGATCGACTATAATAAATTCAATATAGTATCAATAGCAGATAAATAGCCAATTCCCTAGATAAGTCAAGTAGTCGCACAATTAGTAAGAAGTCTTCTCTCTACTCGACCTTTTCGATCAACAATGCAACATTTACACGTCTTCCTTTTGGATTAAAAAATTCCCCTTCATAATTCCCCTTCCAATTCAGTAAAGAGTTTCATCTCACCACAGACGTATCTAACTATGCAATAGGCGCCGTTCTGTCACAACGAAACCAACCGATATCTTTTATATCTAGAACGGTTTCCCAAGCTGAAGAAAATTATGTTGAAAATTAAAACGAAATTACCTTACGGTAGAGCTAAAGTAAAAATATTCACCATCACTTACCCTTTGGCAGCTGGAATGGCAATCCACGCATAAAAAATTGGAAAGTCCGCTTAGAAGAGTACGACTATGATCTATTATATAAAGCAGGGAAACAGAAGACATCATGAGTAAAATTCAGATCATTTTCCCTCACAATTTTAATAACTACAAAATTAGATTCATTGAAAGAATACCGCAAATCTTAACTAATGAGGCACAACGAGAGGAAGCGATCGTATATGCTGAAGTGCATCGTAATGCTGAAGTGCATAAAATCCAATTATCCAAGAAGTACCATATTCTGAAAATGAAGCATGTATAACATGTAAATATGAAAAATTGTATAACAGCTTACATTAAGTTTATCCAAGACCAACTCCAAATTAAATTCTATACTGCACCCCTCATATAAGAGTACAGTAAACGGGCTAATAGAAAGATTTCATTCTACGTTTTCAGAAATATTCAGAGTAATAAAAAAAGTGTGTGTGCTTCAGTCGAGACTGTTCGACTAGCAGATACCCTGAAACCTGCGATGAGCTGATATTAAAATCATTGTACGCTTCTTTTATATACACATTGCAAACACATGCCCACATACATACATACTAACTACGCAGAGGCTGCGCTTGGCTGAATAAAGGGCTATATTTTGAAAACTTATTTGTTGAAAAAGTTTAGACTATCGTGCTCAAATTTTCAGAATATGATAATAATTTATATAATTGTTTTTGCCAAAGCGCTAGAGACTAATATTTGAAATACATTTTTTGCAAATTTGGGGGAAGGAGGCGTGGTAGCCAAAATCCAAAAATTACAAATCATTACATGGATATATACAGATCATCTGAATACTTCAGCATTGACGGTATTCAAGTAACGCTTAAAAAACGAAGTTAATATATTGATTTTTATCGATAATAAAGAAATGGGATGAATTAAAAAAAACTGATAAGCTCGTACCATACACAAGTACATATTAAAAATTTCAGATCTTTAGCTTTTGTGGTTTGCGAGATCGCTGCGTTTATACGGACGGACATGGCTATATCGACTCAGGTCGGCAATAACCCTGACCACAGCTTCCAAAAAAAAATAGAGTCCAAATTGACGTCTTCGATGGAACACTTTGCGATAGAGACCGTACTCCACGAAAACACAACTCTCTCTCCTCATCTCCTCCTGTGTTTATGTGTGTGTGTGTTTTTATATTCGTTTATCATTACACTAAAATATAACAAACTTTATAATTGTTGTCATAATTTAAGTATAGCGCACGGTATTTGTGGGACGGCCGTAACGCATTGCTTCGCAAGCGCTTTGCTATAACTTAAAGGGTTTCAGCTCGTCTTCTGCTTCGCTCAATTCTGCGGAGCTTCACCATGACCGTGGACGCGAGGGAGTTTATTAGCTTCCACGTATGCCGCAGACTTAGATATACTCAAATATAATATATATATATAGATATACTCAAATATAATATATAATATATACTCAAATAATAGGCAGGTAGTAATATATACGGAAACCAAGAGTCAAATAAACCTGCTTACGGGTAACGTAAACAAAATAGTAAAAGCAAAAAGAAAACAATTATTGGACACTCCAAATTTGTATGAAACGCTGTTAGCGAGAAAGACAATGTTCATAACTGAGATTAATTTTCTGATGCTTACTATCACACCTGCAAAGTCCAACATCATACTTTCTATAATCTTAGATCACAACTAATTAAAAGCTGTATTGTCAGAGCATCACACAGTGATACCTGTAGTAAGCCTATAGAAAGGCTTCTCTACATTAACCGGCACCAGACTTTTAATAAGATTACAGGTATTACTGATTCTCCTTTACTTAACACAGCACAGGATGAGCTACGAAAACCATAATATCATCCGAAAGCAACAAGAAATCGTAGAAGCTATAGGATCGTCCAAGAGATTGTGCGCTGTATAACTTGGACTCAGTTTTTTATTCAGTGCCCATATCGTTCTCATCCAACAACTAAGGAGCAGGCAAGCTGCGAAGGATTTTCGGAAGGTCGTCGGGAGCTTTAAGATAGACGACGACGCTCATGTTTCAAGAAAGGGTGTAATAAACGAGTGCCCTTCGCGCACAAGAGTTGACCATCCATTGCGCGCATGTTGCTCACACAGCGGATCGTTGATAGTCAGAGTGCTGACTAATTGGTCAGCTTCGGTAACATGATATTTGCTTAGTTGGCTTGCCGATTTTTTATTGCAACACTTTTTTTTTAAAGAATGTCGCAAACTCCAGTCGCAGTGGCTTCATTTTTCTATGTTTAGATCTGTACGAGACCTTTAACAATAAATATGTACATCCGGCACTTGGCCGTTCAGTCAACTTATTATTAATGACATTATATTACTGAGCCACACGCCTGTAATCAAAAGAGAAAGTCATCTCTCTAACATAATCATCATAATCCATTACAGCCAAATAAGCCATTATATCCAGACTAGATTGCACTTACACAGACAAAGCACCACTACGAATATTGCGAGAAGCGCTAGATATGGTCAGGCTAGGCGATTTAAGTCTCATGGTTGAGGTTGAATGAAAATTGACCTTAATAACCAACAATATTAGCATATCTCACGAAATGAACATGCCGTATTGCTTAACGAAAGGGTTAGAGCGGACACATTAGATGCATTCATTTCAGGGTTAATAAAATCTTTAAAGGCAATCGCTTTTTTAGCAGACACTGTGACTGAAATTAATAGTGACGACTCAGAGACCACGATGCATTGAATTTTTTAGGAAACGTTTCCATATATTAAACGACAGCTGGCTGGGAGAACATTGAAAATCTTAATAGCTACAGGGGCGGCGAAAAATTATGTAATGCAGGGTCACCGCTTCTAAACATCAGCAACCGTGACCCGGTATTGAGTTTAACTCAGCTCCATCTGATGAATAACCACAATTTTCATGACATTCAAGGCCTGCAGTTGCACTCAGCATCATCTTCAGCGTTTCTATTATCCTTTGCCACCAATAGTTATAAGGTGACTGAAGAAAGTCAAATTGAGGGGAAAGTATTAAAAAAATATTCAGATAAGAATTAAATTTACATAGCTCCGTCCGTTGCCGTAAAATTTTTCTCGCTTATTACTGACATTAGTGAGCCACAAGGCTAGTAATACAAGAAAAAATAAGCCACTATTCTGTTAGAAGAGGTATGTTTCCTCTTAAAAAAGATCTTCAAACGCGTCGCAATAAATAAATAATAGATAAAAAGTTCCACATTGCAGAAGTAAAATCTTTCGATAATCCATACATGGTAAACGGTATTCAGAGCCTGCCAGCTCTAGCGAGAAGTATGAGCTCGTTACAGCAAAAATATCGCGATTTAGAAAATACGGAAATAAACGAAATCATTACCACGGCACGTGCTCATAGATCCGCAAAAAAAAACATGAAACATGGGCGACTATTATTTATCAATGACGCAGCACATGAACGAGGTGGTCATGAATTATAGAATCCAAAGAAAAATATAGCACGCATCCAAACAAAAAGGAGTTCGGTACAATACCGATTCCTTCACACACACAGTGTTGCACATCTATACATTCTCAGCTGACCGACAGTACTCTGACACATGCATTTACAGGTTCTCGAATCCCCTTTATTAATAAATATTTCTTTTGAGATTACAAGACATTATTATTTTAGATTTATACCGGCCATTCTACTGTTTACGACAGTCATACCTGTTACGGACCGTAACGTACTGGCTTGACGAATATGACTTTCTAAAGCACATGACTAACCTTTCGTTCTTCACACGAATGGCCGACAAAACTATGAATCAATCGGATATATTTTCACAATCTCACATGCGGAAATTGCTGACAGTTGACGCCGGTTATCTACAAGACTTATTGGCCACCTTTAATATGAAACACCAAGAAACGCAAGACGCCTAGACTTCTTAGTGACACACACTTAAGGAGTTTGCTGGCACATCAGAAACTTGGGATTGTAAGGTAAAAAAGTGGAAGGTCAGCAAACAGCAAACTGGTTGAAATAAATTCTGGGGAATTTTCAGTCATTTAATCAGCTAACAGATACCGTTGATTAATTAATTTAAAAGAGTAATGAAAATCGGATGGACACTTGTGCAATGGTCTAGTTCGGGCAAACATAGTATATGTCTTTAGATACAGTAGCAGTAATAATCACCTGCGATAGATCACCAAGATAGGTGCGCTGACGTAAGGTTAGGTAGCTGAAGTGTACGCTTAGCCTGTAGTTTCAGCTTGTTAAGGTGTGAAAGCTTAGAACCCAACTAAAAGATTTTGTGCGGCTAACTTGCTTCGTAAGCAGGGTCACCAACTTTTGTTAATTGCAGAAAAGTTTTTGGATGTAGTTCGTATAATGGACGCGTTGCATTAGCCCCTTCCCTTTGTATCCAGTTAGACACAGTTTTGTGAAGATTATCTTAGAAAGGGTAGAATTTCAATCAGTGCTCTGCAAGAATATTAATCTGTTTGCATCGATGGCTGTATTTGCGTAAGTGTGCATTGACTTCTATATTCACATATCTAAAGTAATTTTTATCCCAAACAGAAAAGGAAATTCACTACTCCATCAGATCCAGCTAAATACCGTTTTTTGGACAAATTTTTGTTGGAAGTGAGACTTTAATCTCCCCAACAAAACGTCGCTTGAGAATTATACTCCTCCCATATCATAGCTGTTGCCCTTTTTGGCCAGAGAATATCTAGAATCTTGTGAAGCAAAAATCAATTATAAACAAAAAACAGTGATACTGAACGAACATCCATTTTCAATGAGGTATGACCGTGAGGATCCTGTTAAGGACAAGACCGCATTTCAATGCCTTGATCCGCCCCAAAAAAAAAGACACAGCCTTTAATTACTCCATAAATGATGAATTAAAAGAAACAAATCAATTTCGATTAGAAAATCTTAACGATGAAGAAAAAACTAGTATAACCAAAATTCTTTTCGAGTTTAGTGACATTCAGTACAAAGAAAGTGAAAATTTGACTTTCACCAGTACAATTAAGCATGTCATCCAAACTAAACATGAAGATCCAATTCAAAAATGCCCATACAAATATGCGCAAATATTCGATGATGAAGTCGAAAAACAAATAAAGGAAATGATTCAACAAGGAATCATTCGCAAATGAAACTCGCCTTATAGCGCACCAATTATTATTGTGCCAAAGAAGCGTGACGCATCAGGCAAAGAAAAATTTCGTATAGTCATAGACTATAGAGACCTTAACGAAATAACAATTGATGATAGATATCCTATTCCAGTCATGGACGAAATACTAGATAAACTTGGAAAATGTCAGTACTTTACAACCATCGACGTGGCGAAGGGTTTCCATCAGATACAAATGGACCCAAAAAGTATACCAAAGACTGCCTTTTCAACAAAAAAGGGTCATTACGAATATACTCGAATGCCTTTTGGACTGAAAAACGAGCTAGAAGATTTAGATTATAAAGATTGTTTAATATACATGGATGATATTATAGTGTATTACACTTCGTTGGAAGAACATATATTATCATTAAAAAGAGTATTCACAAAACTGCGAGGGGCAAATTTAAAACTACAACTTGATAAATGCAAATTCATGAAAAAAGAAACCGAATTCTTAGGACATATAATAACGACAGAAGGAATTAAAACGAATCCAACAAAAATTTCAGCAATACAAAATTTTCCAATACCAAAAACACCCAAGCAAATAAAATCATTTTTAGACTTTGTGGTTATTATAGAAAATTTATTCCTAATTTTGCACACGTCGCTAAGCCAATGACTTCTAAATTAAAGAAAGGTGCCAATATAAACATTCAAGATCCAAATTACATTTCTGCATTTAAAAAACTGATGCCAGTAAGAAAGCTCTTGGAGCTGTTCTGTCTCAGAATCAAAAACCAAATATTTTCATAAAAAAAATGTTAATAAACTATGTCGACATGACAAATTACTTTGCAAAAGAATTAATTAAAGAATACTTATGTTCAAAAGAAAGCGTCATATATCATATATTTCCTCACTTTCCAGAGCTCTTTCGTAAAAATAATAAGTCCCAATAACATTACAAAAGTAATGAGACCAACAAAGAAATTAATAGACCTTCAATCATACGCAGAATTAAAAGAACACATTGTTAGCACACATGAAAAATTATTGAATCCAGGAATAGAAAAAATGACATTAATATTTAAAGAAAAATATTATTATCCAGATTACCAGAAACTAATCCAAAATATAATAAACATCGAAACACAAAGTTAGCCTTCGAATTAACTCCAGAAACTCATAACCCAAGAGAAAAATATGTAATTGATTTTTACATGGTAGACAAAAACAATTTTTATCTTGCATAGACCTATACTCCAAGTATGCAACTTTAATTGAAGTAAACGGACGAGATTGGCTAGAAGCCAAAAGAGCTATTTTAAAAGTATTCAATGACATGGGAAAACCAGTAGAAATTAAAGCAGATAAAGACTCGGCATTCTTATGCACCGCACTACAAATCTGGTTAAAATCAGAAAACGTAAATATATCAATCACAACTAGTAAGAACGGTATTTCAGATATAGAAAGATTCCATAAGACAATAAATGAAAAATTAAGAATTATCAATACTGACACAAATCAAGAAAATAACTTAACTAGATTCGAAATAATCCTTTATATCTATAACCACAAAACAAAACATAATAAAACAGGTAGAACACCAGCAGATATTTTTATTTACGCAGGAACCCCTGACTATGATACCCAACTTAAAAAAACCCAAAATTGAAAAATTAAATGAGAATAGAAAAGATTTCGAAGTAGATATTAGATACAGAGAATCCACATTAGTAAAATCAAAATCAACAAACCCTTTTAAAGAAACAGGCAAAATAACAAAAATAGATGAAAAGCATTATGAAGAAGTTAATAGAGGTAGAAAAATAACACATTATAAAAATAAATATAAAAAGAAAAAAATAACAGATGAAAGTAAATACGATAATTCCAGATCAACTAATGCAACGAATCAATATGAAACCCCCTCATAATACAACAACTTTAATAACATTTTTACTATTATATTTTATATGACCAATAAAAGGTCAGAGTTTGGAAATAAGCCCAATAAATCAAAGAATGGATATCTTATATTCAAAAAAGGAAAAATAAATTTACCATTAAATTATGAATATCATTATTTAACTATCAATATAACAAAAACTGAAAAAACTTATTATAATATTGTAAAGCAAACGAAAGAATTTGAAACGTCAGCAAAAATACAATATTTAATTGAAAAACTGGACAGAGAAATTAACGGAATAAGACTTGTTAAACGAAACAAAAGAGGACTTGTAAATTTTATGGGAACCTTTTATAAATACCTTTTCGGAACGTTGAATGAAGAAGACAAAGAATTACAATCAAAAATAGATAACCTTGCAGAAAATAGCGTTCAAGTAAATGAATTAAATGAAATAATAAAGGTAGTCAATAGGGGAATAGAAGTAATCAATAGTTTAAGCCTGACCAATGAGGAAGATAAAAAGCTTGAATTATTAATTTTTAACTTACAAGAATTCACAGAATATATCGAAGACATTGAATTAGTAATGCAACTAACTAGACCGAGTATATTCAACCCTAAATTATTAAAATATAACTCATCAAATATAAACGCTGAAAAAATAATAAACATTAAAACATCAACTTGGTTAAAAACAACTAACGAAATTTTGATCATCTCCTATATTCCACGCGAAATTTTAAATACAGCATTATTTGACATAATACCATACCCCGACGAAAATAAATACATCTTGGCAGAAACTATACACGAAACTTACTTTACATTCACAACAACTTTAAAAGATTTAGTCATGAATAAATGTATAACAGGAATATTTAATCAAGAAGCAACAGAATGTAGATATTCAAAAACACATAAAAATTATGAAATTAAATACGATGAACCAAATATTATGTTAACATGGAACTTGCCAAAAACTGTACTAAATCAAAATTGTATCAATAAACAAATAATCATTGAAGGTAATAACATGATAAAATCCTAGAAACCTAGAATCGTCTGAAACCCGAAATGAACCTGAAGAAATTGCTATGGAACCAATATTGTGCCCTAAAATATCCGCCTGAGCACAGGTCTTTTTCTTAACGATATGGAAGTGACATATGCAGTCACCTGCTTTACTCACCCACACTTAACATTCAAATCTCTTCTCACAAACATAAACAACATAAACAATCAAATATCATAAACCAAACGCCAGAATCGCTATTCCCACCATTGGGTTTGAAACTGCTAACGTGGCACAAATCTCGATCGACAGAGCCCCCTTTCTTAAAAAGTGATCCTCTCAATTTCATAAGAGCTAAAAAGCTCCAATAGTTTAAAGTCCAATCAACAAAAGCTGAAGACCGAGGTTTGCCAAGCGCTTGCAGAGCTTAGCATAAGTAGTCTAGATTTAATCTTTGTAATCCGTTAATCGAGATAATAAAAATATAATTATATTTTTTTAATAAGCCAAAACAAGTCTACGTTATTATATATATATATATATATATATATATATATATATATATATATATATATATATATATATATATATATATATATATATATATATATATATATATATATATATATATATATATATATATATATATACGCAGCAGAGCGCGTGCTTAGTGCGTATATATATATATATATATATATATATATATATATATATATATATATATATATATATATATATATATATATATATATATATATATATATATATATATATATATATATATATGTATATATATATATGTATTATATATATATATATATATATATATATATATATATATATATATATATATATATATATATATATATATATATATATATATATATATATATATATATATATATATATATATATACGCACTAAGCACGCGCTCTGCTGCGTAGTTTCGGAGTGTAATATTCACAACCATATGTAAATATTGGCCTAATCGCAAGTCTTGAGTATTTGAAATACGTTTTTTTTTTTTGCAAATTAGTAGGAAAGGGGCCGCGTTCTTACATAAGAAAATACGGACGGACAGGGCTCGAATCAGAACTGATCAGGAATATATAAACTTTATTGAGTCTGCAACGCCTCCTTCTCCCCGCTACATATGCGCTGGGAACTATTCTTATATAATTTATCCCAGCGTTTCAGAGTATAGCTCTCCTATTAGTTTTTATATAAAATTTATGTAAAGCCACAAATCTCGGCTGAAAAGAGAGATATAGTCACAAAGGGGTCAATATCTGGTGATTTAATTTATTTAAAATTTCACTAGTTGCAACTTTATATATATATATATATATATATATATATATATATATATATATATATATATATATATATATATATATATATATATATATATATATATATATATATATATATATATATCTCGGCTGATAAGAGCCGAGATTTGTGGCTTTACATAAATTTCATATAAAAACTAATAGGAGAGCTATACTCTGAAACGCTGGGACAAACAAACCGTTTAATAAAGGCTACGACATTTTATAAGCAAGAAATAGAAATGGAAAATTAGAAATTAGACGAGTCGACATTTTCGGTAGTCAGCGACACAACTCCTTCAATCGGGCAACTTCATCCTCTACTCGAGACGTTCATGCTACACTTTATAAAATCCGGTGACAACGTACGGAACCAATTGCAGCAGCGCAGTTGGCGATGTTAGGTAGAGCTAAATAATTAATTCTTTTTCCTTCAATTAGAGTTCTTTAGATGTGTATCTCCCACAATAAAGATACATAATATATTTACCCTCGCTTGGTTATAGTTCCATTCTAAATAATCGTTTAACAATGCTGTGGATTTTTCCATTAGATATATATTAACTTATACGCACTGCGGTTACATTCCGATTGTATATGAATATGTCATCATTTTGGATTAGTATGGTTAATTGACGCATACGGCTAGCCTAACTGAATACACTCGAATCGTTGACGAGATAAAAGGACTAGATGTAAGCATGACCTCGGTGTCATCCCTAGGTCTCCATCATTTTTTTGACACGGCTCTAAAGGTATTTGCATGGGTTCTAAAGGCTTAAGATTAAGAAAAATAGAACAGGAAATTGTTTGATGTATGTTTATATTTGCTTAAAATTCATTATTTATCCAAAACAATATTTTATGAATTCACGTTAGAATGTTTATTGCTTGTGTTTTATTAATTTTTAAGCTAATGTGCCTGCGGATCACACTGTAAAAGCCGCACTATTGAAGGATCACTTTTTGCTCCTTCTATAAATTCATCCAAGCTTAATTTACCGTCTTTGTTTCTATCCATTTGACGAAAAATTTTATCTGTCCGTTTTTCCGGTGTGCTTTCATCTTCTGGCATTTTCATGACCGATCCAACCATTTTGTATATTGCCTGAAATAGAAATAATTCGTTTTATGCAAAACATTTAAGTTATTTGATTATATGACTAGTTGTTATAAAATAAGATTGTTTATACATTGAACCCATTAAAAATGGGAACCTGAACCCTCGTAGACGAGGTCTGTCAAAAATGCTACATACATACATATTAACAAACCCATTATACCCTGAAATCCCATTTTTAATGGGTTCAATGTATAAACAATCTTATTTTATAACTAGTTATAATATATAAATTTATATATGTATATATAAATTTATATATATATATATATATATATATATATATATATAAATATATATCTTTGCTATTATACTATATAAAGAGAAAAGATTTAACTGTTTGTTTTCATTGAATTGGCTCAAAATCTACATATTCGTAATGAACGTAGGCCACTAAAAATAGTTTAATCAACAGGCGATGTCCACAGTAAGTTGCCACATTTTGAGTTTCTAATTGTAAGACTGTAGAATACACAGTTTTTCTCAATTTGCATTGTCTGCAGAAGGCATGGACATATAATTTTTGGTCAATGCAGTCTACAGTAACAGAACTGTAATATTTTAGGACAAAGCCCATATTTTAATTTCAAAACTGTGAAAGATACAGTTTGACCCTAATGAGTATAAAATAGAAGTCTAATACTATATAAACTCCTATTGGTGACACCAAAATATATTTGGTTTGAACTGCAATGAAAGGAATTGTTGGGCGATTTTCCCGCTTAAGCTGAACAAATAGAAATAGGTCCAGACAGATTAGTGTACCAACGGTAAAATGAGCAATAGCTCAGTGTTATCACAACTACATAGAAAATGATTTTCAGTTTGGACTTTAGTTTTAATAAAATGTATATGTCAATATTTCATTCATTACGAACGGTCGTACAAATAAATACAAGAATATAAAAAAAAAAATTGTTTTTTTCGTTGTGATCAGTTCACACATTGCTTAACTTATATAATGACCCAGCGAATAAACTGAGTTGTCTTTAACTTGAAATAAATTTTAATAAATAAAGCAGTATTTCATAAAAGTCAAAGACAATGATATTTACCGTAACAATTTCAAGCATTTCCTGCCGCGATATGTATCCGTTTCCATCTAAGTCGTACATTGAAAAAGCCCATTTCAATTTTTGCTCAAGCTTTCCACGAGATGTTACACTTAATGCACATAAGAACTCTCTAAAATCTATAGTTCCATCACCATTTGCGTCGAATGTTCTGAAAACGTGTTCTGCGAACTAAATAAAAAATTTATTAGAAACATATTTCAATACCCCTGCATTATTTAAAATTTAACACACTTAACACATTATTTAAAACTTAACAGTTAGATTAAGATTAAACATTTTAAATGTGGAAGACGTTCCTTTATTTTACGAATTGAAGATAGTATCTGTATCCTTCATTGTATTCACCCATCTTATAGAATTATCAGATTGGACCTCTACATAATGTAATTTTGCAGTTATTGTGTAGAAGTCTTACTTATAATTAGAGCACACGATTTTTATTTGAATTATTTGTTTTGTATTTATTTATAATTGAATTAAAAATAATTCATTGGGTATCAACAGTGCAATGTCAGTAATTAAACTGTAAGAGAAATAAAAGGCACTTTATAAAAATTTCAAAATACCTTACTTGCGTCGCCATATGGGAAAAAGTTTCCATATATTTTTTTAAATTCTTCTACCGACAAATGACCACTTGGGCAATCTTTTAAAAATCCTTTATACCATTCTTGAATTTCAGCATCTGAAAATTTAAAGGAAATAGTTTAAAATCTGTTATTGGCTTATGTAAATTTTGTAAACGCTTAATTAAAATAGCTTTATACTACAAATAAAATATTGGTTCTATTGAATGCATATAACAGGCATAGGGAGGCGTGGCGAACCCCATAAGCTATTCAGTCGAGGTGCTACAATTTGTCCCCCACTAAGTCGAAAATTTCAATAGTTCAAAAAACCTGCTGTATCCATGATAAAACTCTACGCAAATAATTTTTACCTATTATAAATTGTAATTTGTAATTTTTTTTATACTGAATTCAGCAGCGCTAAGCGTACGCATTTTCTCTATACATGTGCACACAAACAATTAAATGCGTGCGTTTTTGCCTATTCTAAGATTCTATTGCGATTGAATTGTGTTTGAGTTAAAAGCTGATACTTAAGTTTAGATTGGACGGCTAGAGCTTGTTTACTTATTATGCTCATTCATAAAGTGAATAAACTAGAAGGTTGCAGTCGGGTGTTACCGAATATTCATTCACGGCTCATTTTTAATTTTCATGAAAATACTGTTGACCGGACCGCTAATCATTAGCTTATTTGCTTTGTTCTCCATCCTATGTTCCGTTAAGTTTACGATTTGATTTCAATCGCTTAAGCACAGATCAGGCTTTACGAAAATAAGAAGAATATAAGTAAGAAGAATATAAGAATAGTGCTGCGCGACCTACTGTATTATTATTTTTAACCCCAATTTTTTTTTTGTCAAAAAATGTTAAATGTATTTTTTTTTTTAGATTTTAAAAAAGGGTGGCCCACATTGCAGGTTTTTTTGGACAAAGTTTCTACAGCAGTTTTAATTGAAGAGCCCTCGACAACATAATTTTTTTCTATTTTACCACGCCCCCAGTAGATGTAGATAATTTATTTTTGGCCAGTCCTTAGAAGGAGTTTAAGGTGACGTAACTGCAAAATTTTCAATATTACACTCCAAAAAGGTGGAAGGTGGGTATTTTTTTGTGTGCATCGTCCCGAAAGGGGAATAAAAATGATTTTTGAGTCATCGATAGAGGAGGCCTCCAGTAACTCAACTGTCCAATTTTAAACTTTTTAGCTCTAATACCTTACGAGATAAGTTTTTGCGGTTTCCCACGCTCCCTATGGACGTAGATACATATATATCCGCCATATCTTTTTGATATTGGGTTATCCACCTGAGTAAAGTGCTCAAGATATTTGTAAAATCACTATATAGTCAGATCCGATTTGCGATGCCCACAGTGGGCGTAGTTCTAAAACTATAGAAGATACAGTTTTCCCCAATTTGCCACACCCTCAATGGCCGCCATATCTTTGATCTTGTGTTGTCAACGCGAGTAGGCCCTAGTGGGCCTACACTACAAGTGTTATAAGCCAAGATACAATTTATAATATATAATTTACAAATTCATCGTGGGATTTGCAGTTTACATAATTTATATCGATCAATTACGATATAAAATGCTGTTAATTGTTAGTCGATCACTTATATTTATATGATTGGTGGCATACAAGCAGCCGTTCCCAAAACCGAGAATAGCCATCACGTAGCCCAAGACCGAATGATCACAGAATGATATCCGAGCTCGCTGCGATGCTTCCCCTCAGAAAAATCCTGTACTATACTACGCCCGGTGCTTAAAAAAAATTTAAACATTTAAAATAAAAACGTAAAAATACGAAAGTCCTATCAGGCTTTTTATTAAACATACGTTCAGGGAATATTATAATTATAAGTTAAATACTTTAAAATAAAATAAGTAAAGCAGATAAGACAAGAGGGTTGGTCTGAACAACAATAAGATTACAAAATCTTTGACAAGGAAAAAAACTAATTATTAGGAAATACATTTTTTTTTTACACATCTTACTTCAATTTTTTAAGTGGATGCACTCAGGGTAATCACTTAATTTACTTACCGACAAATGTGCCCAATAAAATTACAGTAAAAAACTTTATTTAAAATAAACAATTTCAGTAAATTGTTCATTTCAAGTGAACAATAAGCTTTGATCTACTGATCTCATCAAATAAACGTCTAATTCAGTAAATTACTAGGTTTAATAGAAGCAACAGAGGAATTAAAAAAAGTCGTAATGCTTTGATTTGAGAAAAAATTGACGAATTTGAAGATGACAATGAAGCACTCTGTTTTCACCTAATTTTCCCGACCAATTACAGCACTAAACTTTAGATTGGAAGAAATTAAATTCCATCTAATGACGATGTGCTGATAGTGGGATATAAAAATGACAAAAAGACAGTACAAATGAATTACCAATTTACCTGTGAACTCTGTATTTTGCTTTAGATCCTCCAAAACTTCCGGCTTGAGTTTACTATTTTGCTTTCCCATTTTTTGACGCTGATTTCATTATAGTGGTTTCTTAAAATAGAAAGAGTTAAAATTTGATTAATTTAAAACAAAGCCACGAGAACCAAACTAGACTCTATAATAAATGATCTCTTGTCAAAGTTTGAATGACCAACATTCTAGAGCAAGAGTCAAGGTAGTTAATTTTAGAGGTGAACGCAATTAATGGTCAATTTCACTGAAGGTGGCCAAAGAAAAAAAAAACATTTTTTTTATATTAATGTCAACGATTTTTGAATAAGTCGTTAAGTCCGACTGTTATAATGTTACTTATTTATATTGAAAAAGATTAGGATAATTCCAAAATTAATAGTTTAATTTTTTTATTTCAAATTTAAAACCATTTTAGTAATTTTGTATATGGTGTACTTATACCAATCGTTGAGTGCATCTGTCAGTATAAGGTTTGCCCTCATTCCATAAGTTCCCATTGAGATGATTGATTTTTGCAAATCCGCAAAATAGGTTTTGTGAAAAAGGATCAGCCTAAGTTTTAAGTTTGTTAATAATTCACACCCACTAACGAAATGACAAAAACGAAACGTTTTTCCGAAAAATAATTGCATTATTTTTGTGTGATTTTCTTTGTTTTTTTATACTGAATGTCAACGCCATAAATCAGAATTCTAATCAAGATATCAAGAACAAATATGTTAATAACATTTTATGTAATTATATAAAATGTCACATAATAATTGTTTTGATTGCTTTTTTACGTAATATCTGGCTACATATGATTAAAATGTTCACTACTCTGAAAGACTAAATTTGTGCAGACTAAACTTATCTAGATTTATCGATGGATATATCAGCAATAAAATATAAACATAGTTTGTAAAACTTTGCAGAATATAATTTGAAACATATCCGAATATATTTAAATTGATTATAAAGAAACAAAAAGACAAAAAAAAAACGTAATTATGAGAAATATATCATCTAGAAAATTAAATATGAAAGTAGAAACTAAGTTGTAGCCGTCAATATAAAAAATACGCATGGTATGAACGCTCTTCTCAATATATTTTTTAATTGATGTAACGACTAAAAAGTATCTGGATAAATAATACTAAATACAATACAACCTAAGTGTTATAATTCTATAGAGATGGCGGACTAGGACAAAATTTTTAAAAACCCTTTAAGCTTTCTTAATAAGAGTATTTGTTGTATACCAATACCATTACTTCCTTATAGGCCAAGTACCTTAAAAAAATTTATCAATAAGATAGTTGGCTAAGCGCAACTCACAGACATGTATTAACCTTCCGTGCTGAAAACCCAATTCGGAAAGCAATGCGACCATATCTAACACTATTAAAATGAATATTATTTAAACCATTCCCTTATTAAATATTTGAATTAAGTAAATATTGAAACAAATTAGGTGATGTTCAATATTTTATATAATTTTAGTATAAGAAATATAAATTAAATATTTATACATTTCATTACTGATTTCATCAAATACACACATATTATAGGATATAAATATTTAAGGGGCCAGCATTTTAGACAACTCTTCATCCTGCAAACATCCTTTTAAAAATTCATCTTGGGTTAATTGACCATCGTTATTTTCATCCATCTTAGCAAAAATATTTTTTGCTCGCTCTTCAGCTGAATCAGCGGGACGATTTGATGAGCATGCGCCTAGCATGTCATAGATTGCCTGAAAAAATTTTCTTAGATACAATTTAATTTTTCATACAAAGTATAATGTAATAATAAAAAAATTTGATTTTTGATTCTAAATGATTTCGAACATTGGACACTATAAACTCTTAAAATTGTATAGTACATATAAATTCCATGCTATTTTTGGATCAATTGAAGTCAGTAAAATGTACTCCAGTATATACTTATGCTTATATACTTATACTTATATTTATGTATATAGATCAGAAGGACGACTCAGTTCATAATGGATTTATCGTTATTTTTGTTCGTATGCAGTTTAATCACTTTTCCCCACGTCAGTATGCTTTCCCCACGTCAGTATGCATTCCCCACGTCAGTATGGACTCGTCAGGACAATATAAAAAAAGTTAACTTTCAAAAAATGATTTTGCTAAAATAAGATATTGGTAACCAAACTAAAAGAATGTCGCATGCATATGTGGTAAGATCATTTGATGATTTTTGTTTGCACTATTATATCTTTAATTTTAACGAATATTATAACATAAAAAAAAACAATTTCCGTAACCATATGCTGTTTATTTAAGCATTCTTTTGAAGAGTATCCGTCGATCCTGATTTGGGTTGTATAATAATATAATAATATAAAAAAAATTTAATACACATACAATAATTTAAAACTTATTACAGTTCAAGGTATGGCTGAACGACAAAAAAAATATAATTAAGAATTAATTAAACAGATAAACAAACTTACATTTTCAAACTAACAAATGCAATACCACATAATGTATTAATATTTAATGCAGCTTGTGCACAGTATTTTTTATGAAAAAAATAAACCGCTATAATAAATACTGTATCCAAAAAAAAATTCAGTTTATATTTCAGTGAATTAATGAGAGTTTAAACTAAATCTCGAGTGTTTCGGTTCACATGGGACACAGTTTGCCACAACTAAACGCTGCATAAACGAAGCCACCACTTTCTTGTTTACCGCGGTCTCATTATATTTCCTCTGAAAGAAAATGAGTGTTTATCAATGTGTTTTTGAAACTAGAATCTGGCAACGAATAGACATATTAGGCCACCCATAAAAAAAGTAGGTGTAAAGCTCGCCTTTTTCTTCAGCCTAAAATGGTCGATAATGCAATGTAGCGAAATGTAACGAAGACTTCGATGGAATCGCCCTGTTACAAATTCGTAAAAAAAAGTTTACAAAAAAATATATTTAAAAAAGTACACGCAACATAAATAATCTCTATGTTTATTGTAATATAGTCAATAACTGAAACATATGCACAAAATCTAATTTTTTTTCGAAACGAAATTATTCAGTTTAGTTACTAATATTATTATTTAATTAATTTATGTAAATATTTGGTATGTACCTGCACAATTTTTGTCATTTCTTGAATGTCAATAACGCCATTCCCATCGACATCATACATTCTAAACGCCCATTTTAATTTCTCCTCTGGAGTGCCGCTAGAAGTAACATCTATTGCAAGTAAAAATTCCTGTCAAAGAAAGTAAAATACAAAAACTAATCAAGGAAGGTTGTCCATAATCGCATACGACTATGTGTACAAATAATCCACGTTCAAGTCATAGACCTTGGCAGACAATTGGTTGGATTTGTTGGCTCTGCAAATATATATATATATATATATATATATATATATATATATATATATATATATATATATATATATATATATATATATATATATATATATATATATATATATATATATATATATATATATATATATTTATACATATATATTGCCCAAATTTTGATATGCTTGATCTATCTTTACATTTAGACATAACTCATGAGTCTTAATTGCAATTGGAGATACAGGCATAGCGATTAAACATGATTAAAATTGTTTTACTAAACCAAAATCAGGAAAAACTAAAATTTTAGTATTCACTTCTTTTTTAAAATATATATATTTTTTAAAGCTTTTTAAGTGTATTTGTCAAATATAAATTTAAATTAAATATATATATCTTAAAGTGATTTAGAAATGAATTGCAATAAAATAATCGAAGAAATATAACCATTTAGCAGTACAAAAAAAAAGCTTTGCTGTAAAATACCTTAAAGTCAATATAACCATTTTTATCCATATCGAATGTACGAAAAACATGGTCACAAAACTCTTCCGCATTTCCAGATGGAAAAAACATTTTATACATGTCAACGAATTTAGCTGGAGTCAAACGACCATTGGGACAGTCTTGCTACACGAAATATAACAACACATATTTTTATTAGGTAAATTGTTTTGGATTTGAAGACGGTTCAAACTTACCTTAAATCCTTTGTACCATTCTTTAATAGTGGCCTCATCATACCGGGTGTGGGTTTTCAAAAACTCCATATCCTCTTTAGTAAGACGATCTTTACTACTTAAGCACCCCATTGAATATGTAGATTTTCACTTTTAACAATTTGATATAAATTTGTTTTTAATTGATCAATATTTAAAGATTTGTGATTCAACTTGTTACCTATTACGCGTTTTTCTCAAAAGTATTTTAAGTATCAAACGTTAAGTCACTATTAATATTTGTTAATAATATTGCATTATTTTTACGATATGTATTTTATTTTAATGGTATTTACATTGCGTTTTTTATTCTGAGTGATTTAGAAAAGTTTTTATCAAACTATTACCCAGTAAGTTGTTAACGCTAAGTGAACCAAAGGACTAAAACAGATTGACTGATGCGCATGCGCAAAAATTATCTGTATACAGGCTGATTATTGAGTTACCAATTTTTTCTGTACACAGTAATAACTTGTTATTCATATCGTCAATAGGGTTGCCATCTTCAAATTTTAATTACAAAATAATTTTTCTCTTCCATTTTTCGAATTTACAATAGTAATATTTTTAAATTTCTGTTTATAAAGTGAAACGTGAAACGCCAAAAAGGTTAGTTATCAGAAATATATCGGTTTCGAAAAAAAAATCGTATAATGTATTTAATTGAGAGAGTTTTAATGTAAAAGACTTGAGGTATTGGTCTTACTCGCACAATAGACAAAGTCGTTAAGGAATTTTACTTTCAATGAAAAATAAAATACATTTTTTCATTAATCAAATATTTTTTTTCGAAAAAATAATATTGTTAGGTGCACCTAATATAAAAAAAACTTGACGTTCCGATTTCAAATATTTGAAAAATGATTAAATAATAAATTCACTTGCAAATAATATTAAGAAACCCGAAGGGATTTTCTACATAAATCATAAATCCAGCCGATAATATACGTACGTAATATAATCAAGGGATCTTTTTCTGATAGTCCACAATGTTTATGTGTCAATGTAGTATAAACGTTAAAAATTAGAGTTTCACGCTAAGCCTATTTCTTTATCTATCGATATTTAAAGAATGTCAATAAGATTCCTCTTTAAATTTGAGGAAAATATATTTGAATTCTTAATGACAGTTGGGAATAAGTAAACGAGCTTTAGTCAGAATTTAGGATAAAGCCTTGCTACCGTTTGAATTGTTATAGCTTTTCGATCCATTTGCAAATACGCTACACACATAACCAAGCATGCTGCTTAATACAAAGCGACGTGGCACGAGCTTTTCGGGAACTCTACATTTTAGAATATTTTCGAGTTTTCGCTTTATGTGCTTTTTTAACCCCTGAAACCATTCAAATGGGAATATATATTCTTAATCAAAAAACTAAATGTATATAGCCATGTCCATCTGTATACTCCTGTATGTAGTACGGGTTTATTTTTATTTTTTTATTTTCCATAACTCATACCATTTACTTATTATCGAATGAAATCGGCAATTTAACTTCGTTTTTAAGCGTAACATAAATACCGTTAAAGTTACAGATTCTTAATAAATAAAGATTTTGTAATTTTTGGATTTTTGATACCACCCCCTCTGCCAGATTTGCAGAAAACGTACTTTAAATAATAGGAATTTGTTGTTTGGCAAATACACACAAATTTTACTATTACTCTCTGAACGATTGATTAAAAAAGTTCATTTAGGACAAACTTATACATTCTGCAGCCGCAGTAGTTATCTGAGCTTGTGCTTGCATGTGTATTGTTTATTATATAAAATAAAAACGCGTAGAATTTTTGGAGTATCAGTTCTTCGCAGGGTTCAGGGTATCTCCAAGTAGAGACAAGAGCACTTTAACTCATTTTGGAATCTAACATTGTTTTCAAAGTTTTTCTATGCAGTATATTTGGATATTTTATAATTTCGGTACATGGACCTCAGACATTTGTAAGCCATTATGGATTGCGACTTATCTATACTTTAACTTTGATAATTTTCTAGCTTTTAGGTTATTAATTACTAATCAACAAATTAAGAAAATTAATTGACATTTGTATGCCATTGGGTAAGTGCACAACTAAGTTTATGGTCTTATTTTATGTGGAGTGTATCCCGGGAGGGGTTTACTATTACAGTATCTATATTAGCAAACAAATTATACAGTAGGTTTTTTGGGCAAGAAAAACCTTACTCCCCAAGACTTTTCCCATAGTTTCCATCTTGTGAGTACCAACGAATACGCACTTGGCGGAGCATTACGTTGTACGCCAACGCCACGCAAACCACAGACACCACAAATCCTTTCCCATATTAGATTGCTTGAAAAACAATCTCATCGCGTGGTACAGAATTTAAGGGAGGCGCAGACAACCGATAGTCGATAGCGAAATTTGCTGATGATAGAACCGAGAGTGCCTTGAATTAACTATACAGAAAATAATATCAAATTCGAGTTTTAAAACTTATCCAAAGCTTTCAACATTTTACAATGTAAATGCTTTAGAAAAATATGTCTTAACGAAACAATATATTTTATTAACATCGTATCGTCGTGTTCGCTGCTAGGAAAATTAAACATTTTCGGTAGTACGCGTAGTTTTCAAGCGTCATTCGTTTTGGCAATTTAAGTTGCATAATTATAAATTAATAACTAGCCGTTGCATCAAGATTATCTTAATTTATGTAGTAGATGATCTTTATTTTTTCTAATACCCTAAAGAATATAAATAATTTTATATCACTTCAGCTAATTTACTTACAGATCTGTTCCGGCTTATACATAATTTTTTCAATTTGGCAAACCGAATATACCAGCGATTGTCTCAAACGCGTTCCAGCGTTCCATCTAGCGACTTTTCTTACTAAAAAATGGTTTAAAAATAAAATGGGTTAATAAAATCAACAGAAAACCTCAATCTACTTATATTCGGAGTGCCGAAGAATAATTAAATAAGTTATACTTTTATATCAATTATTTATAATATAACAATTAAGAACCCAATCAAACAGAGAGTACTCGGCGAAGATGTATTCTATCAATCTTTCAGTTCTCTTTTCATTGTATTTACACAAATCATTGCAAGTTTTCAGTGGCACCTTCTTAAAGCAATTATGATAATGTCTTTTCTCTCCGTATGAACGCAAGCCATTTCGCCAATGATGAAACTAGAGACTTGAAATTTGAAATACTCGCGTTCACATATACATATATATATATATATATATATATATATATATATATATATATATATATATATATATATATATATATATATATATATATATATATATATATATATATATATATATATATATATATATATATATATATATATATATATATATATATATATATATATATATATATATATATATATATATATATATATATATATATATATATATATATATATATATATATATATATATATATAACAATAGTTTTTTCAATACTTTTATTAAAAATTTAACCACAAAAAAATGGCAAGGATTACAAAAATTAGATAATTAATTTAATTGTTGATATAATTTATATAATAGTGGGTTCAATGTATTTTATGCTTTACTACTTTTAATTTCAAGATTTATTGATTTTCGGAGGCGTAAACTTGCCTTACTGACCATTCTCAAATCATCTCGATTATACTTAAGTCTATAGGTCATGAAAATAATATTAGGCCCACCGGTTCCTCGCAAATTATAATTATTTACACCGAAGAAACAATATAATGCTGCTGAGAAAACTTCAAATTTCAAACAAATTTTTCTAACACTTGAATTAGGAGATCCCCTCAGCCCTGCGAAGAGCCGATATTCGAAAAATTCTATCTATTCTAAGCACCATATGCATAGGCCGCGCTCTGATACTTGAATACATTTTTTTGCCAATTTGGAGGGAAGGGGCGTGGTATCCAAAATATAACAATAATCGAAATTGTATAAAATATAAATTAAACTAAATCCAAAATTTGGCGACTCTAACTCCACAGATTTAATTTTAAACTTGCATTTGATTTGATAACTTTTTGAATCGATAACATTAAAATGGGAATATTTATCGAATTTTCGAAACACTTGATCTGCGCATGCTATACACGGACCTTTCGTACCTTCAAGTCTCTAGCTCTTCTAGGTTCTCAGATCGACGCGTTCATACATACGGACAAACAGGCAGACGAACGGACATGGCCTAATAGGCTCAGCTCGTCACCCTGATCAAAAATATATATATATACTTTATGGGGTCCGACGCGCCTCCTGCTTGTTACATACATCTTAACAAAACCATTATACTCTGATTTCCCATTTTCAGGGCATAAAAAAACTACGTGAAGTAAAATGTATGTATTAAAATTAGATCCAAGCATTTGTTTTGAGCTTTTTTTTTAATTTGAAAAGCTTAAATTGCATTTTATTTTAAGAATAAAATAGTTTAAAATTTATCAATTACCCTCAATTACTGAATGCTCAAAGAGATTTGAGCCATTTGATTCAAAAAATCAATTTTGTAATGTTTTTCAGTTTAGTTAAAAAAAAAAACGCAAAACATTCAATGTAAGCCGACAATCAAAACGTGGTTATTCTTGTCTAAGTACAGCAGAGTAAAAAATAATCTGACTATTAATAAGTTTGGGTATTATATGTTGGAGAGTATTATAAGTTTGTGGAAGTATTTGCTGTGGGAAACTGCAAATTCTCAAATAATTATCGTAAGCTTATCCTTAATAAAATGTGGCTTTAATGTTTTTGAATATATTCGATTAAAAGCGATAAACATGTCTTCTTAAAAATAATTACAATTTATATTGTAAGACAGCTTTTATTTCATTGCCAATTTTGTTGTTCCGCAGTACTTCTTCTATGAACTGAAAATCCAATATGAACTGAATAACAAGAGCATAATAATAATAATAATGATAATAATTTAGCACATTTGGTGCTGGTCAAGAAACTCCAGTGAAACTAAAGGTATCGCACAGCTAGTTAAAGCGAAAAAAAAACATTTGCAGACAATTTTCTTAGTTGAAACATTTCATTGTTAAATGATCAACAAATTATTAAATTAAATTATAACACATACATTCCAGCGAAATTTGATCAAATTTTCATTAGAGACAGATATTTGACTTGCTAAATCATTGTCCAACACATTAAAAATTTGAAAATTTTCAAGAGAAATCTTAGTTATAATACACAAAGATTCTCAACTTTATTTTTTCAGGTTTCATAAGCGGATATCTCTTGGGCAGAAAAGTTAATTTAAAGCATGGGTATCTACTCATGGGAAATTTCACTCTATAAGTACATGCACAGTTATGTTTCAACGATGCATATGAACACAACGTTGACAATATTTTGGTTTCATTCCTTCTAATAGGATATAATAAAGATCATTTCTAATTCATGGATAGATAAATTTGCATTGTATATGGTCAATATACACAATCTCCACGAGCGATTAAAATAAATGAAGTATCTAAGAGCAGTACTCCTCTTATATTTATTCACACTTCTAAATTTTGATTTTTTTTTACAAAAAATAAAACTTATGGCTAAAATTGAAAACGGATAGCACAGATTTATCTGTTCATATATTTATGATAATCAAATCGGGAGTTATGGTTTATCCATTCAAATAAATAATTTATAAGGCTTATTTATATTTTGAAAATTCGGACACAGGTATTATATATATATTATTAGTAAAATTTATGCATACATCAAATAAATCTAAATTATACGTTTCATTTTGATGTCCAGTGGTACTAAATATGGAACATACACACAAAATCGAGCTGGTTAGGAAGGCGCATCAGCCTTCTCTTTGTACATTTAATTAATTTATTTAAACATTTTTAAAAGAAATGAAAAACAATATCTACTTTTATGGGGACTCTCATGTAAGCATATCGGCAGGGATTATATATTTATGCCCATAAATGCGCATATATATGTAAGTATATAAATATATATATATATATATATATATATATATATATATATATATATATATATATATATATATATATATATTTATGTGCATATAAACAATATGTATGTATGTCCGTATATTTATTCGCAATATACATAACATAACACTTAATACATGTATAAAGCATTATTCCTACCTGTAACATTTAACAATATAACTGAACTTGACATACACTCTTAATGTAAACAGTTTTATGCATTTATGCAAAACAAATGCTTGAGCAAAACACAATCAATACAATAATTTTTAGGGTGGCTGTTAAGGATGTAACTAAGTATCGATAGCGCGATATATCGATATCAAAATTTAGATCTGACAGCTAGATTCGATAGCTGGTATGGTTTAAAATAATATATTTTTTGTTATTAATATATAATTGTATAATTGTTATTAATATAAACAAGCATTGACTCTTATGAGCTAATGGTAATTATTGAGATTGGTTGAGACCCTTCTTTATATAATCTCTTAAATTTTAAACATTTTAAGTATGTCATTCTAACTAACCATATGTTGAATTGCTAACCATACATATGTATGTTGTATGGTTAGTGATACTCGTATATGAAGTGAAAAGAGTATATTAGTTTTTTGAAATGTCCGTTTCTATGGATGCGGACCATGGTAAATCGAGTCTGATAATATAGTATTATGGTTAGTGGTATTAGTTTTGAACGTCTTTGGTGTGAAAGCCTTGAATTTTAGAAATTTTAATTTCTCGTCTAATAAATTAATTAATGAACTGATGCTTGGAATTTCGTATGGCACGCGCAGATGGAGTTTCTATAAAAAAAAATCAATAGTTATTTATTTAAATGTTATTTAAAAACCTATTGAAATTTTGTAATTAAATAATATCTCACACATCTTTGAGGCTAATCTCAAAATTTTTCATTTAGTTTTATATTTATTTAATCCGATTTTAGTTTTTCAATGAAATTTTTTAAATTAAAGATCAGTTGCAAATATAATCAGCCATAAATACAATTTTTTCTATTTTTAGTAATAAATAAAATATTTGAAAGAACATGTAAATCATAGGTGGTAGAAGGAGGCGTGGCAGACCCTATAAAGTATACATATTCTTGATCAGTGCGATGAGCTGAGTCGATTTGACAATGACCGTCCGTCTGTCTGTCCGTATGTATGAACGCGTCGATCCTATAACCAATAAGAGCAGACATTTGTAGGTCCATTTATAGCACGCAGATCGAGATTGTGTAAAAATTTCGATAGCTATTCTCGTTTTAATGTTATCCATTAAAAAAATTATCGAAATGTACATATCACGTACGAAATTATAAATATCACGTACGTATTTGAAGCTTTAGTCGCTAAACATTGTGTTTAGTTTCATGTGCGTTTTATAAAATTTTTATTTTTCTTTATATTTTGAATACTACGTCCCTTTATGCCCAAATTTGCAAAAATCGTATTTCAAGTGCTAGAGACCTCTGCTTTGACAAATACATACGTTATTATTACGTTCTAAGAGTTTAAAA
This sequence comes from Drosophila anceps, assembly GCA_035045945.1. NCBI lineage: Eukaryota > Metazoa > Arthropoda > Insecta > Diptera > Drosophilidae > Drosophila > Drosophila anceps. The sequence continues at coordinate 316,614 of JAWNON010000185.1, forward strand.
TTCCTTCTACAAAAGAAATTATTCAAAAATTAAGTTTCCATAATATAAACCATTCTGCACCTCAATCGTTGTCACTACGTAAGCTGAGTAGTTAGCAGAGCACCTGCTTGTGCGTGTGTATGTATGTTTGCATTTGTTGCTTGCTTGTATGCATAAAAGAAGTGTAGAATGATTGGAATTCTGCTCTTCTCAGGGTACAGGGTAAATCCTAGTCGAGCTGTCTCGGCTAGATGACTCTTCCATCTTTTAATTCTAACTAGGTTAAACTGTATTGTGTTCTCTGCGAAAACCAAACTGATGGCATGGGGGATATTGTTTTCATCAATAAATTGGGTTATATGGGCGGGCCTGGCTATATTGACTCAGCGTGTCGGTCTGATTAAGAATATATATTGCAAGGTTAGTTTTTCCAGCTGGGGCAGGTCTCAATCTGACCAGGGCCACTTACAAGAAATTTGTAAAGTGCTGGAACGTGGACTTAAGGAATCGGAAAGGGGATTGGCTAAGCTCGCTACTCCACGTACTCTTACACGGGCATGCGGGGCCGTTGACGATTGTTAATTGTCAAGATTTCGCATGATGTTTCTACGGAGGTAGTACCACGAGCGAGGAACGTGCAAAGCGCTGGCACCGACGTTTGCTCCGAGCCACGTTGGTTTTCCGGCCGGGGTTTCTCCACACGGCTAGCGGGTTATTAGCCACTCTATGACTACCGGTTAGTGCCTACTCTGGGTTTCCCGACGGGACTTGCCGTGTCGATCCACCATCATTAGTTCTTGGGGGTTGTTTTGGAGTTAAGAGATTTGCTATTTCAGTTTGGCGATTATTTATTAAATTCTATTTACTTCCTACGTTATTATTCTAAGTGACCCTGCCGCACCAGTTCTTCGGAGCCCTAGCGCTCCTAACAGCACGCACGGCTCTTATTTATTGTTCTCCTTCGCCGCGCTCTGTCTACTCGTCTTTTCCTAACTCTCTCGTCCGTGTCGTTCGCCTGCCGTTTTCTGTCTAGTCTGGCTTGTTCGCTCGCCGTTTCTGAACTCCTGTCTATCTCTAACTCCCTCTACCTCGGCTTGAGTCCCCGCACGACTCGGCAATGCAACTTCGCCACGGCTTTCGCTCTTCACCTCCGAGCTTTCACTACGGTAGGCAGGGTTGCATTGCTGATCGTCGTTATTGCGCGCGCTCAAGCCGCTATTTTCAAATAACATAAAAAAAAACCCTAATCTATATTCTATTCTATTACAAATTCACTTGAGCTTGACTTATATACTATACAACTTATATCCTATTATGAGCTTAACTGCGCTTCTTGCGCTTAACTGACTTATAGTCAACCTTAACATGACCCACGCTTCTCACGCTTACATGTAAGGGGGTTCGTCCAGGGGCCGCCTTACATTATATAAAGCAAATCAAGATTAGAAGGGGCTTGGTATCCGATGTAGCAAAACCGAAATTGTAAAAAAAATAAATGAAACTAAATTTGGCGGCTCTAGCTCCAATGGTGTGCGAGATATAATTTTATAACTAAATTTCGATAACGTTTTTAATCGATAACATTAAAACAGGAATAGTTATCGATTTTTTTAGACAAACTTGATCTGCGCGTGCTATACTCGGACCCACAAAAAAAGCTTCTAAGTTCGACGCGTTCATATATACGGACAGACAAACGGGATCGACTCAGAACGCCGCTCTGATCAAGAATGTATATACTTCATGGGGTTTGCGAAGCCTCCTGTCTGTTACATACATTTCAAAAAATCCATCATTCTGAGTTCCCAATTTTAATGGATTCAGAGTATAAAAAAAAGAACCTATAAATCAAAAACAAGAGCGGCCCGTTTACAAATCACAGGATATATAAAACGGATAAATAAATCCGTCACCATTGAAGAAGAATTGTCCGATAGTATCACAACCCTTAACTTGGGCTCTGGCACCCCAAACCGCCAATCTAGTCGAGCACCCCCTACTACTAGCACACCAATTACTAGTCCCGAACTTAAGGACGCTATGGTGATCATGGAAACCCTTGCTGTAGGAAATCTAATCAGGCATGTCAACATTCTGATGGCAGGATCTTCTATATGACATTCCAATTTTCAGGCCTGGGACTGAAAGGAAAGGACTGATCAGGAAAAAATACCAGAGATCATTTGATAAATAAGAGAGATTTTAGGAGACAGGACATCGTACAGTTCTGGACACCTTGGTAGGCAGACTTAATGGTGATTTATCACGTCTCTTAGCTATCAAAGAACCAAGAGATCTGAGCCATGCTCTTCATTTATGCAGCTTGGCAGAAAACCAAGAACACAGGAAAGCTTTTACTCCAAGGCTCAAATAACAACTTCCTGTCCTCAGTTCCTCGGCAAGCAACAAACACCAAGGCCAACGAACGGTAATGGCCCACAACAACCGAAATCTTTCTATCCTAGGTTGTATTACGCACCACAAAATCAAAAATCCACGGGTTACTACAAACAAAGCCTTCCGTACCAATAACCGCCTCAATATACGTACTACCAAGCATACGCTCCATAACAGATATACAGACAAAGTCCTTCGGCAGTCAATCAGCGGCTAAACCGGAGCCCAAGCCGACCGTTATGGATATCGACCATTCCATTAGAACTAGACAGGTTAACTACATGAACAAACCATCAGCCAATGACCTGGTAGGAAAAAGACCACCGGGCCATCGGCGAACAATATATATACCGTATACCTTAGAACAAGACCTTAAAACAATAAAACGTATACGAACTTGTAGAAAAATTACCAAACCAAGAGTACGTTACAGAGTCTACTCTGTTTACCAGATTACCGTTCAGACTGAAGGACTCACCCTCAATCTTCCAAAGAGCATTAGACGACATACTAAGAAACCATATCGGCAAGTTTCGCTATGCGTATATAGTGCACATCGAAAAACGACCATGCTCAGCAAAAAGTCTACATGTCTCGAGACAAAGCCAATATGAAGATACAAATGCAAGCTTTTAAAAACTGAAGTCGAATTTGAACGCTTTATAATTTTCAAAGATATTGTAAAACCAAACTCCGAAAAAGTCAAAGCAAAGATCTACGATCTTTTTTGGGCCTTCTTAGTTACTATAGAAGATTCATTACGGGCTAAGCTAAAATAGTTTCCCCAAAAATAAATAGTACTTCGGTCACAATCCATAGCAGTGAGAATCCCTCTCACAACCTAATCCCAGCCGTGGATATTCCAATCAACGCGTTTAAAAATAAAATTTTCCTATTTCCGTGCGAAACATGCAAGGAAATCGAATATGGCAGACAGCCCACTAATGGAGAAATCCAAACAACACCGATTCCTTCTTATCCTGGTCAAATAATTTACATTGACTTATTCATATAGCCGTAACAGCACTAGAAACATTTTCCAAGTATGCCTCAATCAAAACTATCAAATCAAAAGCAGCCGAAGATGTAAAAGCCCCTTTACATGAAATCATAATAGCCTTTGCTATAGTCATGGGAATGAATAAGCGTTAAACGCTTCATCTATAATATTTCTGCTACAAGACCAGCTAAAGGCAAAACTTTACACAGCATCGCCATATTATATGTACTAGTAACGGTCAAATTGAATTACATTCAATACTAACCGAAATCATGCAATGTATTAAAAATATAAAGCTACGACAAACTTTGAAGATAATATTCAAAGCTGTAAACGTGAAAAGTGAATCAATCCATTCCACAATCAATCCATTTTTGGAAACCAAACAGAAATAGACCCGTAGGAAATCAAGAAATCCATAAAGAACATAAAAGAACAAATTATCAGAAAACAAGAAAAAGACCTTACTTATCACAGCATTAAAAGGGAGAAAATAAAAGAATAAAGTGTTAGAGATATATCCATGTGAGGATCCAAACTTACTCCGAAATTTAGAAAGGCACAACGATTAAAACTGAATCAGGGAAGATATTAAATCATAATACGATCCCACAGGTTAATGCTATCATCATTCCTTGGATTAGCAACAATCCTCGACTACTCCCCCTCCTCGAACTTCATCAATGGAGAATGTAACTTTTTAAATAATACACGAATTTGACATTTCGGAGTATGATCATGAGGTCATAATTACCTTTATAACGAAAAATTAGAAAATAATAGCAAGTAGGTATTTACAGATTTGGATCAAGATAGAAATAATGAAATAGCCCAAACTTCGAAGAAAATAATCAAACTAGTGGGAGAAAATTTAAATACTAACAAAGAAAAAGTCACACTTTTTAAATAAAAACTCCAAATTATCAAACTTTCATGCGATCATGGGCAAAAAAAATACAGTAAATTTAATATTATTATCAAAAACTGAAGTCAAAATAATAGAGCAGATATTAGAAAAGAAAAAAATTATTTTAGAATTCAGTTAAATTAGAATTCAATTGAAGAAAATATGCCAGTAATGGGTAAAGCATACCTTATATAATCAATACTCCATTAACAAAATAAAATTGGAAAACATGTAAATTGCGAAAAATCCATTTATAGCAATAAGAGATCCATTTGAATTATATAACGAGAAAGCTATTTGTAATAAGAATAAGCTAGTAAATCTAAGAAATGATACATAGACTATACCATTACTAAAAAGCCAAACTCCAGCTTGCCGAAGCCATCAACAATCAACATGTGCCAAATCACGAGGAACTGTTTGGTGGAAAAAAACTGCTCAACGATTTTAAAGGAACGATCACCTTTTTAGTACAGTTCGAAAACTCCATGGTTCACATCGAAGCCGACAAATACGAAGCATGTCTTTCGCAGAAGCCACCCACACCTATTTCAAATAATGGTGGAAGCAAACAGGGTTGACGAAGTCCTCTCGTTGCAGATATTCAGGGAAATAAACATCAGCAATACAAAAAACATAGAAACTCTGAAAAGCAACAATAATGCAACAACAATAATGCAACTCTACTGATACTCATACTTAGAACAGCCGAATACATGTTCAAGCAGAACATCTCCACCACAACATGCCTAACCACAATAGTGACGTGACATTGCGTTTGGAGGAGGAGTTAAAAACAGACTTGACAATAGATCATTGCACTCAGCCCAAAACCTATGACGGCCCCTGTGCATTCACTTTTGCCACATCCGCTGTGTCAGCACATTCAAATAACGACATTACAGTGGGAGCCCACCTTCGAAGAAGTTCACCTAAAGATCAATACTGTTGGATAAAACTTATTACGTCCAACGCATATATTTCCACCACGTGCGTCGTGTCAACGTATTGAACGACGTGGGAGCCACCATGTCATACAACAACAACAATAGCAGCGGCGATGGTCACGGCAGCAGTAGCTTAGATTTAAATTGAACTTGTTTAGTTAATTTTAGTAAGTTCTAAGTCAGTACTCAAATAATAAAATTTTTTCCTTTTGATCAACTAAAGAAAAATAATTCTTTAATTATACCCTAAACCCAGTGAAAATGGCAAATCAGGGTACAATGGTTTTTTGAAAATATATGTAACAGGCAGAAGGAACCGTAGCAGACCCCATAAAATATATATATTCTTGATCAGGGTGACGAGCTGAGTCGATTGAGTCACGATCGTCTATCCGTCCGTCCGTCCGTCCGTCTCTTCGTATGTATGAACTCAGTGATCTCGCAAACCACAAAAACTAGGAATCTGAAATTTTTATTTATACGTTAACTCATCCCCATGTCGATAAAAATCGATATTTTCATTTTGTTTTTTAATCATAGCTTGTAAACCGTTAAAGCAAGAGGAGTCAGCTTTATTGTGTATCTCCGTGTAATAAATACAAAGATTTTAGATACCGCTTCCCCCCAAATTTGTAAAAAACATATTTCAAATATTAGAGACTTGTGCAAACACAGACATATAAACGTCATTATTATATTCTGAAATTTTGATGATGATAGTCGATCTACAAGACAAAATTATTTAACAAAAAAGTTCTAAGAAAAATAGAGGCCTAACTGCAGCCCAAGCGCAACCGCTGCGTAAACTGTGCAATAAGCAGAGTGCGTACTTATGCGTGCGTGTATATGTGTGGGCATATGTTGCTTGCTATGTATGTATAAAACAGCCCTAAAATGAATATTGCATCCGCTCTTCACAGAGTTCACGGTATCTCCTCATCAAGCAGTCTTGATTGGGTGATCAAAATGTATTTTTTTAATTTGGGTTTTTTTACAGATCACGCGTGAGTTTTGTCAAATTGTCATCGTCGTTTTGTTTAGTATTGTTTGCCATTTCATTATTAAACTTTCCTGCTCGTCAGAAGATCTGTTCTTTTTGACCAAAGTTTTGTTCAGCGATGAGACGCGTTTCTGGCTTAACGGTATTAATGTAATTTTAAGAAACTTGTAAAAAAATTGTTTATGCTGAGAGATGAATGCGTTGCGCGGTATATCTAATGGCCTTTAAAGCCATACAAATATTAGAAAACACGACCACAGCGTTCATCGAGAACAGTAAAAATAAACATGTAAGAAAACTCTAGTCGGGTTTGCCCCTGAACATCGTCAGATGTGCGTTTTTTAAATATATTCCGTACCTTGTGTCTATCACAATCTTATAAAAAACTAATAAATAAATAAAAAAAAATTCAATAGTGCACTTTCACAATCAAACAGCATGTTTGTCAAAAAAGTTTTTCTTTTAATTATAATTGTAAAAATAATTTAATAGAAAAAAAAACCCAAAAAAAGAAAATCTGACATCAGCGTACCTGGAGTCGAACCACCATCTACTTATCAAAGGCCATCACCTCTACCGCAACGCCACTTTTTGTGTGTAAAGAAAAAAAACATATGAAAAACTTTGACATGAGCAGGGTTTGAACCAGGGTCTGCATATCGGCGCGAACCGCTTCTACCAACACCGTCACCGCACAACGAGAACGACTAGTAGCAAATCTGAACCTAAAGCTAGTAATCTTTACAAAATTAAATCACTCTTGTGATTCTGAGAACAGACGACAATGAACGCGTTTGAATATTTTATTGTACATATGTACGCGTACACATGTATACGGGAAATGCAACGTTAAACAAACGTTTTGGGTTATAACTTCTTTGATGCTTAATTGAATCACTAGCCATACAACACATTGACTAGACAAGTAGAACAAGCGTTTTCAGCGTATTGCGAGTCTGCTTCTTGGACCAATCAACTTCGTATTTGTTCGTATCGATCGCTTATCGCTTCAGACAGTGAAAATATGGTCCTTCATAGTCAGCGCGCTACAGGCGTTCAACCGAAATGGTCGAATTTTCATACGAAGAATGTATGCTATTTTTCCTTGCTCTCTCTCTCTTTCTCTGCTCTCTCATATATCTCTAAGCGAACAAATTTCAATTTTGTGAGTTGCTGCTGTCTGTGCGTATATATATATATATATATATATATATATATATATATATATATATATATATATATATATATATATATATATATATATATATATATATATATATATATATATATATATATATATATATATATATATATATATATATATACGCACAGACAGCAGCAACTCACAAAATTGAAATTTGTTCGCTTAGAGATCCGCTTCTTCTCCTCTGACCGAAACGCTGAAAGCGTTTGCCATGCTCATGCAACTTGTTAAGATTTTTATTATTATTTGTGTGAAGGGTATGAAAACGTTGATGCGCATGAAGAATATGTTTTCGCGACTAGCATGCACACACACTTGCAGTTCTTTGCCTACATGTATAAGCATTTGAGTGCCTGTGTGTCCAATAATGCAATAGTTTTTGTGTTCTGTTTCTGCTACAATTTTATCTATAGCTGTACATGTATACCCAAAATGTATTTAACGCAGAATCATGTTTTTTTATTATAAATTAAAATTTTGAAATTCAATTGTTATTTAACACAGATTTATATAAAACACATGTATGTATATGTGGAAACAATAAGTAACTGGCTCACTTCATTTGCTTTTTAAACGCCCAATCTGATTTTCCTTATGAAACCTTGTTGAAAGAATAGGGCCACAGAAATGAGTAATTTTTTAGTACACTTATTGCCAAAGGCTCATAAGTATGCGATAAGTAAACGCAGTATATATGGTAAGAATTTTCAAGCAAACATATATATATATATATATATATATATATATATATATATATATATATATATATATATATATATATATATATATATATATATATATATATATATATATATATATATATATATATATATATATATATATATATATATATATATATATATATATATATATATATATATATATATGTATGCTCATGGAAAATAAACTTTCAGGAGTTAATTGTGTAAAAGCCTATTCAACCAATTGGGAGCCCAAGGAACCAATTGTGCGTACCAAAACTATACCTGGACCGAAATCAGGAGAGCTTAAAAATAAGTTAAATGCAGTACAGGTAAGTTTTGATATATTGTATTTTAAAGTTCACAAGTTCACATAATTGTGATCGTTGGCTCTATAAAGAGTTGTAAGTTAATACAAAAGTTACATGGATTAAAAACAAACATACTTGTTAATTATCTTGTAAATGGGAGACCTTTTGGCCCAGCATGAAAAGAGAGTACATTGAACTAAAGCGGGTCACTATTTCAAGATACTACTGGCCTTTAAGTATTAAGTGTTAGGAGATTTCATAATAATTCATTTATGTACATATATATGTGCGAACATAAAATACTTTTTTAGAGTATATAGTATATAGATCTAGGATATTTCATATTATTTTTTCCACTTATTAATAATAAGAAAGAAAGCTCTAGTCGGGGATGCCCGACTAGGAGATCCCCGAACTGTGCCAAAAACTCTTGAAAAAATAAAAAAAAAAAAAAAAACAAATAAAAAGCAGATACCTTAATCGCCCGATTCCGAACCTGGGGATTTCTATCCAACGTACACCGATTTTAACAACACCGCCACTTCACTGCTTGAACAACTTCTAACAAATCCAAAACTAAAGTAATAGCTGATAATTCAACTACAATTCAAGCAGTTTCGATATGTAAAATATGCCATATGTGTAAAGAAACTATTTGCGCTGCTGGCCACGTGCTTTTGGAAAATGGCAAAATGTTTTGTTTAATAACTTCTATGATGGTTAATGGATTTCAATGCAATTTTTAGCATATCATCTACATGTTTTATTGCCTTTTTAAAATATACGAATAAATATGTATATGAAAGAATTGCATGGACAAAATTTCTTATGTATGTATGTAGTTGTCAAAGCATAAGTCTCTAGTATTTGAAATACGTTTTTGAGAAATTTGGGCGGACTGGGGCGTGGTTTCCAAAATCCAAAAACTACAAAATCTTGGTATTTTTCAAACGGATATGATACACACTGTCAATATAATATTCTGAATGTTTGATTACGATCGTTTAGCCTCAAGAAAAATTATTCAATAAATAAGTTCTAGCCCTTGCGTGCGTGCGTATGTGTGTGTGTGCATGTGTTGTTTGCTATGCAGGTATAAAAGAATTCGAAAATATCTCTTCAGGATGCCTCGTATTCGAGCAGTCTCGACTAGATCACTTTTTAGAAGGGTTTTCATGACATTAATTTATACGTATTTGCCAAAGTACAAGTCTGTAGTACTTGAAAAAAGTTTTTTGCCAATTTGAGGAGAAGTGGCGTGGTATCTAATAGAAAAAAAATAAAAATTTTATAAAATAAAAATGAAACTAATTGCAATATATTTGGCGATTAAGCTCCAAAGATGTTAAAGATAAAATTTTATAGCTGCATTTCGATAACGTTTTTAGTCGATAACAAAAAAACAAGAATAGTAAATTTTCTGAAACAAACTCGATCTGCTCGTGCTATACACGGACCTACAAAAAAATTCAAGTCTCTAGCTCTTCTAGGTTCTGAGATCGACGCGTTTATACATAGGTACAGACGGACGGATGGATGGACGGACGGGCAGACGAAGATGGCTATATCGACTCAGCTCGTCATCCTGATCAAGAATATATATACTTTATGGGGTCTGTCACGCCTCCTTCTGGCTGTTACATACATTTTAACAAAACAATTATGACCTGATTTCCCATTTTCAATGGGTTCAGGCACTAACCATACAACACATAGACTAGACAAGTAGAACAAGCGTTTTCAGCGCATAGTAAAGCCGTATGACGAACCAATCAACTTCGTATTTGCTCGTATCGGTCGCTTATTGCTTCAGGCAGTGAAAATATTGTCCGGCATAGTCAGTGCGCTACGAGCGTTCAACCGAAATGGTCAAATTCTCATACGGAGAACGACTGTATGCTATTTTTCCTTGCTCTCTCACATATATATGTATGTACATATATATATATGTATGTACGCACAGGCAGCAGCAGCAGCAGCAGCTCATAAAAATTCAAATTTCTTCGCCCAGAGATCACATTTTTTCCCTTTCGAGAGAAGAGTATACCAAACTGTTGAAAGTGTTTGCCATGCTCATGCAAATTGTTCAGATTTTTATTATTATTTGTGTGAAGGGTATGAAAGCGTTGATGCACATGAAGAATATGTTTTCGCGACGAGCATGCACACACACTTACAGTCCTTTGTCTACATGTATAAGCATAAACTCTATTCTTGCTTCTTGTGGAAATTGAAAGCACCCACACATTTGCATACATATGTGTGTGTATGAGCGATGATAGAATTTTTCGAGTGTGTCGCGATTCAGTAGTTTGATAATTTTTGAATTGTAGAGTGACTGTCAAATGGGAAGAAATGCTGCCTGTGCGTACATACATATATATATATACATACATATATATGTGAGAGAGCAAGAAAAAATAGCATACAGTCGTTCTCCGTATAAGAATTTGACCATTTCGGTTGAACGCTCGTAGCGCACTGACTATGACAATATTTTCACTGCCTGAAGCGATAAGCGACCGATACGAGCAAATACGAAGTTGATTGGTCATACGGCTTTACTATGCGCTGAAAACGCTTGTTCTACTTGTCTAGTCTATGTGTTGTATGGTTAGTGGTTCAGGGTATAAAAAATAACCCAAAATTATTTTGATTTATCTTAATTTACAGAGTACTGGCACTATTCAATTCTTTGCCGATTATGAAAAATCGGCTGGAAACTATATTTTTGATGTAGATGGTAACGCATTACTTGATGTTTACACTCAAATTTCATCAGTGCCTCTTGGTTATAATCATCCAAAGCTCCTCAACATTTTTAAGGATGATAAAAATTTAAAAAGTAAGTTTGTGTAATTTTTTAAACTGAAGAGGCAAAGAAAGTATAGCGGTTCTGAGCTCATTTGAAAAAAGAAATCAGAGCAATCTTAATTCGATGTGATGGATAATGAATAGATTTGATGAATTATATTGCACTTAAAAAAACATGTTTAAAACAATTAAGAACGTTGCAGTCGGGCGTTACCGAATAGAATACTTATTCACGGTACAAACGCTACCAATTTTATTTTCTGAGTTGCCACGCTTTTAATTGGTATATATCTCTCTCTGTCTCTCTCTCTCTCTCTCTCATTCTATATATATATATATATATATATATATAGCCTCTAGTGACTGAAATATAAAATATATACTCGTGTATACCCTGGAATTTTGACGTGATATATATATATATATATATATTTCAGTCACTAGAGGCAAGACAGACATTGCACAAAATCAATATACTGATTCAACTTCCGGAATGATTATAAAAAGTTAATTTAGGAAGAAAATCGAACACTTAGTTTGACTTTTAGATTCACATATTTCAAATATTCTTTTAGTGCCCTACTTTGGGCCAACATTTTAAATTGATATCAACAAAATCTAATTATTTTTGATAAAGAATAGTTTCTTCCTGGCTATACAAAAATTAAAATTCTGTGCCGTGTGTAAATACTACGGCCAATGCATAATTCCATAGCGTGGCAACACCTTTAGCTTCAGATATGTTGTGGATTTCTTTCATTTTTTTTCATCCACCTTCGGGGAAATATCTTTTAGGCAATTCTGATACAAATTTGCATTCTATTCTTATATGATGATTGAAAAATAGTGTGGATTTTTAATTCAGAACTTATTTTGTTTATTATTGCTAATAACTTTTTTCATTTAGCACTGATCAATAGACCGGCGCTCGGAGTCTTTCCTGGAAAAGAATGGCCCGAAAAACTAAATTCGATCTTAATGAGCATTGCACCAAAAGGATTAAACAAAATCACGACAATGATGTGTGGATCATGTTCAAACGAAAATGCTTTTAAAAGTATTTTTATATGGTATGTAATACTTGAGAACCTTCAGTGGTATTTGCCCAAATACGTAGCTTAGTTCCACAATTAGGTTTTAGATCGCATATATTGGTAGATAATTGTTGAAGCCTGTTATACGGTTATATATGTTATGTGTCTTAGCTTAAGGCAATAGATTTTACTGATTGTCAGAACGACTGAACAGAAATACAATGAAATAATGAAATAATACAGTAAATTGATGTCACCCAATTTTTGATTTTTGGCTCAGTAACATGTTCCAGTGAACGAAGATGTCTTTCACTTCACGGTGTTTTTAGAAGCCTACAGTTAATGCTTCTCTTTACACATATAACTCGCGCCAGAATGTTTAATGTATTGATTATAAATAATGAATGCAAACTAATTAAACTGCACAGATAAGAGATTAGACTTTTGATTATAATCTTTTTGATGCTGTTTAGTCATATGTTACAAATTTAATTTTAATTTATAATATTTCCATACGTATAGATTATAGCTTTAAAAAATTTAACCGTTTTTTTTATTATTTCGATTATTTTATTTTTTTTAGGTATAAAAATAAAACTCGAGGAGATGCCGGATTCACTGCAGATGAGATGAATTCTTGTATGATAAATATGGCTCCTGGTGCCCCAAACCTTAGTATCCTTTCTTTTAAAGGAGCTTTTCATGGTCGCACACTAGGTGCATTGTCCACCACACACTCGAAGTACATTCATAAAATTGATGTTCCATCTTTCGATTGGCCTATTGCCTCATTTCCGCAATATAAGTATCCATTAGACGAGAATGTTGCGGACAATAAAAAAGAAGATGAAAAGTGCCTAAGTGAAGTGCAAAGTTTAATTGAGGCTTATAAAAAAAAAGACAAGCCAGTGGCTGGTGTTATTGTAGAGCCAATACAAAGTGAAGGCGGTGACAATGAAGCTTCACCTGAATTTTTTCAAGCCCTACAAAAGATTTGTAAGACAAACGGCGTCGCACTTTTGATCGATGAGGTTCAAACTGGAGGTGGAAGCACTGGCAAATTTTGGTGCCATGAGCACTTTAACCTTGAATATCCACCAGATGTGGTTACCTTTAGCAAAAAACTGCAGCTTGGAGGATATTTCCATAATAGCGACTTCGCTCCTAAAGAACCCTATAGAATTTTTAACACTTGGATGGGCGATCCGAGTAAAATATTGCTTTTGGAAGAAATATTAAAAGTAATCAAAGATGAAAAACTAATGGCAAATGTTGAAGCTGCCGGTAAAATTTTGAAACAGGGTCTACAAAACTTGGAAAAAGAATTCCCACAACTATTAAATTCTACCCGAGGACGTGGAACATTCTTAGCAGTTAACTGTTCTAACAGCAAAGTAAGGGATTCAATAGTCAGTACACTGAGGCTGAACGGTGTTCAAACAGGTGGATGTGGAGAAATTTCTATTCGATTCCGCCCTGCTTTGATATTTAAAGAAGCTCATGCTAATATTGTTTTAGATCGATTCAGAAAAGTTTTGCGTTCAATGTAAAGTCTTATATAAAGTCTTATGTAAACAAATGTGCTCTGAAAAATAAATGTTTTAATTGATTGATGTTATTAATTTATTTTTTTTAACGGTAAATAGTATGTATCACGCTCAACCACATCGCAAACGTGAACAGTACTAAGTTGACCAATATAAGCGGCACCCTTCCCAGAATTCTAAGAATATATGAGGATGCAGCTGGCAATAAACTAAAGAAGCAGTTGGGAATGTAACTGTCACGAGGTTTTGCTTTGGCCAAACCTTTTGTTTAATAACTATGTTCTACTCAATGGATTTCAATGAAATTTTGAGCATATGATCTACATATTTGATTGCTTATTAAAAATATACTAATATACAATATGTAAGTTAACATTAGCCAAAACTAATCCAACTATGGCTAAGTTAAATTGGGCATCCGGCATTGTTTGTTTTACGACAGTGCTGATGATGCACCGAGACCATTGACTCCCCGTCCCACGAGCATGAAATGCGACATTTGCGCAATGTGCAAGGTCAGCATTTCTCACCAGCGACGTCCGGCTCGGCGACAAGTTAGGGCTAGCTAATAAGAATAAAATTGTCTTTACTTTTGGTTCTTAATTTGATTTCAAGCAGACGCGATTGCGCTGCGCAAATAAAGCTCGTTTGAATAAATCCGATTGCTTAATTCTTAACATTACGGTCTCATCCTAATCCGATCACCTAGATCGGAATGACTTATACGCACATGTATTATAATAAGTAAGTTCGGTGACTGTAATTGCCGAAATAAGCAAGATAATTAGAATTGCATTTGGTGGCGCTAATATGATGACGCAAAATAAGTGCACACGTTCTTTGCGAAAAGAAAGCAGAATAGAAAATAAAACATAACGGTCCTTCTCTCGCTCGTTGTTTCATTATGAGAGAGATCTCATATGATGATAACAAAATCGAAACAAAAACTAAGATATTGCGTGCAATAGGCAAAGAGAGGAAAGCAAGGGAGAAGGAATAGGAATAGGAATTGGTGCCCAAATAAAAATCGAACTCACAGTCTCTTTAAAGGCTAACAAAATAATAAAATATTAAAAGCCAGTCCAACGACTAACAACAACAAATTCGCAGCCACGAATGTAAAAACAGACAACTGAAAAACTCATTTGTTACACCAAAAGGTCGGTTTGGGCAGCGGAGAATTAGACCAAGGTCAAAATCCCCACATCTTGGCAGACGACGTCAATGTAATTCCACTGGAAGAAGCCGGCAACGAATATCAAAAGAAAATAGAGGGAGAGGAAAATCATGTAAGTGAAATCCTTGTTTAAAAAATATACCTGTGGTCACTTAATGAAAAAAAAAAATTATTTGAAGACGTTAAAGTTAACTTAAAATATGCGCGGTGAAATGCGACCCGCCAAGTTTTCAATACATTGTATGTGAGCGTGTCGGCTGCCAACGGACAGCTTATCTCTTGCAATTCAGCATTCTCAGTGTATCATACGTAGAAATACAAATTCCGTTTGTCAATTTGGTTTTGGTTATTATATGCAAAACGAAATTTCGTTTTATATGTTGCTTTTGATTGTGATCGCGCTATTTGTTTTTGATTACTTTTGCATACCAAGTTAGATGAACAGTGACGAAGTTAGATGAACAGTAACGAAATCGACTCAATTGATAAATACTTGTGAACTTGGACAGATTAGTTTTAACAGAGAAACACTCAGATTTCAAAACAGACATGAACCTACAGTTAAACGCGTTCTTAAGCGCAGCGATTAACGCTGCATTACAAACCCAAAAGGCTGAATTTAAAGCACAAGTCCGCGAAATAAAAGACAGATTAAGCAACACATCGATAACCCAGCCGGTTATAAAAGTACAATTTAAGTAAGTTAGTAGTGGTCATTCTTCAAAACTAGAATTCTTTCAGGCAAATCATTATAAATTCAAGCGCTCAAAAACAGATTAATGCACTCACAGTCACTGTTAACAAAATCTTAAAGTATAAAAAGTCACAGCAAATAGATTCTACGCACTTATACGAGACCCTTTTAGCGAGAAATAACCTTGGAAATTGAAAACCTTATAATAGCGATATCTTTGGCTGCCACTAACGTAGTAAACCCTGTAATTATCAATGACAGTGACCTAAAGGTAATTTTAAGCAAAGATTTCACAGAGGTCAGCGTAACTCAAATTTTAAGTGTCTCTAGCGTTAATGTCTTTGCAAACGATAAGGAAATCCATTTTATAATTAAATTACCTAAACCTAGCTAATATGTAGGAAGGTCAAAGTTTTTCCCGTCGCACATGCCGGAATATTACTGCAAATTCCTGAGAACACCGTAGCTGACTGCGATGGAAAAATCATTGCAATACAATCATGCCGTGGATCGTCACACATGCCCTTCTGCAAAGAGTCAGCACACGTGTGCCCAAGAACTGCACGCGGGCACTACGGCCCATTGCAACACGCAGCCAAGCCATCTAGCCCTAATATCGGTAGTTGAAGGGGGAATCATCATAATCAATGACAGGCCAGACCGAGTAAGCATCGACGACGGGCCAGAAGTCAAAGTCACTGGAGTCTATCTTGTCATGTTCGACGGTACCGCTAATCTCAATGGTACCAAGTTCACCAACTTCAACGGTGCCATTAGGAAGATTCCCGGGTCCTCTTCATCACCGGTGCTTGACGTCATTGAACACCAGAAGATACTGACCATGCCTTTCCTGCACCAGATGAGTGAAGACAACCTAAGGCACATCAATGAATTAAAGACCCAGATAAATGAGAGACTAGTTGTTTCTTCGTCCATCTGCCTTATGATATGCGGAACGGTGACTATCATCGCATGGCTAATTCACTACAGAAAGAAGAAAAGGATACAGGAACGCGTCCAGGTCGTTCTACGAGATCTTAGAATGTCCGAGGACGGTCATAACTTAAGTAGGGGATTAGTTAACATTAGCCAAAACTAATCCAACTATGGCTAACTTAAATTGGGCATCCGGCATTGTTTGTGTTACGACAGTGCTGATGATGCACCGAGACCGTTGACTCCCTGTCCCACGAGCATGAAAAGCAACATTTGCGCAATGTGCAAGGTCAGCATTTCTCACCAGCGACGTCCGGCTCGGCGACAAGTTAGGGCTAGCTAATAAGAATAAAATTGTCTTTACTTTTGGTTCTTAATTTGATTTCAAGCAGACGCGATCGCGCTGCGCAAATAAAGCTCGTTTGAATAAATCCGATTGCTTAATTCTTAACATTACGGTCTCATCCTAATCCGATCACCTAGATCGGAATGACTTATACGCACATGTATTATAATAAGTAAGTTCGGTGACTGTAATTGCCGAAATAAGCAAGATAATTAGAATTGCATTTGGTGGCGCTAATATGATGACGCAAAATAAGTGCACACGTTCTTTGCGAAAAGAAAGCAGAATAGAAAATAAAACATAACGGTCCTTCTCTCGCTCGTTGTTTCATTATGAGAGAGATCTCATATGATGATAACAAAATCGAAACAAAAACTAAGATATTGCGTGCAATAGGCAAAGAGAGGAAAGCAAGGGAGAAGGAATAGGAATAGGAATTGGTGCCCAAATAAAAATCGAACTCACAGTCTCTTTAAAGGCTAACAAAATAATAAAATATTAAAAGCCAGTCCAACGACTAACAACAACAAATTCGCAGCCACGAATGTAAAAACAGACAACTGAAAAACTCATTTGTTACACCAAAAGGTCGGTTTGGGCAGCGGAGAATTAGACCAAGGTCAAAATCCCCACATCTTGGCAGACGACGTCAATGTAATTCCACTGGAAGAAGCCGGCAACGAATATCAAAAGAAAATAGAGGGAGAGGAAAATCATGTAAGTGAAATCCTTGTTTAAAAAATATACCTGTGGTCACTTAATGAAAAAAAAAAATTATTTGAAGACGTTAAAGTTAACTTAAAATATGCGCGGTGAAATGCGACCCGCCAAGTTTTCAATACATTGTATGTGAGCGTGTCGGCTGCCAACGGACAGCTTATCTCTTGCAATTCAGCATTCTCAGTGTATCATACGTAGAAATACAAATTCCGTTTGTCAATTTGGTTTTGGTTATTATATGCAAAACGAAATTTCGTTTTATATGTTGCTTTTGATTGTGATCGCGCTATTTGTTTTTGATTACTTTTGCATACCAAGTTAGATGAACAGTGACGAAGTTAGATGAACAGTAACGAAATCGACTCAATTGATAAATACTTGTGAACTTGGACAGATTAGTTTTAACAGAGAAACACTCAGATTTCAAAACAGACATGAACCTACAGTTAAACGCGTTCTTAAGCGCAGCGATTAACGCTGCATTACAAACCCAAAAGGCTGAATTTAAAGCACAAGTCCGCGAAATAAAAGACAGATTAAGCAACACATCGATAACCCAGCCGGTTATAAAAGTACAATTTAAGTAAGTTAGTAGTGGTCATTCTTCAAAACTAGAATTATTTCAGGCAAATCATTATAAATTCAAGCGCTCAAAAACAGATTAATGCACTCACAGTCACTGTTAACAAAATCTTAAAGTATAAAAAGTCACAGCAAATAGATTCTACGCACTTATACGAGACCCTTTTAGCGAGAAATAACCTTGGAAATTGAAAACCTTATAATAGCGATATCTTTGGCTGCCACTAACGTAGTAAACCCTGTAATTATCAATGACAGTGACCTAAAGGTAATTTTAAGCAAAGATTTCACAGAGGTCAGCGTAACTCAAATTTTAAGTGTCTCTAGCGTTAATGTCTTTGCAAACGATAAGGAAATCCATTTTATAATTAAATTACCTAAGCCTAGCTAATATGTAGGAAGGTCAAAGTTTTTCCCGTCGCACATGCCGGAATATTACTGCAAATTCCTGAGAACACCGTAGCTGACTGCGATGGAAAAATCATTGCAATACAATCATGCCGTGGATCGTCACACATGCCCTTCTGCAAAGAGTCAGCACACGTGTGCCCAAGAACTGCACGCGGGCACTACGGCCCATTGCAACACGCAGCCAAGCCATCTAGCCCTAATATCGGTAGTTGAAGAGGGAATCATCATAATCAATGACAGGCCAGACCGAGTAAGCATCGACGACGGGCCAGAAGTCAAAGTCACTGAAGTCTATCTTGTCATGTTCGACGGTACCGCTAATCTCAATGGTACCAAGTTCACCAACTTCAACGGTGCCATTAGGAAGATTCCCGGGTCCTCTTCATCAGCGGTGCTTGACGTCATTGAACACCAGAAGATACTGACCATGCCTTTCCTGCACCAGATGAGTGAAGACAACCTAAGGCACATCAATGAATTAAAGACCCAGATAAATGAGAGACTAGTTGTTTCTTCGTCCATCTGCCTTATGATATGCGGAACGGTGACTATCATCGCATGGCTAATTCACTACAGAAAGAAGAAAAGGGTACAGGAACGCGTCCAGGTCGTTCTACGAGATCTTAGAATGTCCGAGGACGGTCATAACTTAAGTAGGGGATTAGTTAACATTAGCCAAAACTAATCCAACTATGGCTAACTTAAATTGGGCATCCGGCATTGTTTGTGTTACGACAGTGCTGATGATGCACCGAGACCGTTGACTCCCTGTCCCACGAGCATGAAAAGCAACATTTGCGCAATGTGCAAGGTCAGCATTTCTCACCAGCGACGTCCGGCTCGGCGACAAGTTAGGGCTAGCTAATAAGAATAAAATTGTCTTTACTTTTGGTTCTTAATTTGATTTCAAGCAGACGCGATCGCGCTGCGCAAATAAAGCTCGTTTGAATAAATTGCTTAATTCTTAACATTACGGTCTCATCCTAATCCGATCACCTAGATCGGAATGACTTATACGCACATGTATTATAATAAGTAAGTTTGGTGACTGTAATTGCCGAAATAAGCAAGATAATTAGAATTGCATTTGGTGGCGCTAATATGATGACGCAAAATAAGTGCACACGTACTTTGCGAGAATAAAGCAGAATAGAAAATAAAACATAACGGTTCTTCTCTCGCGCGTTGTTTCATTATGAGAGAGATCTCATATGATGATAACAAAATCGAAACAAAAACTAAGATATTGCGTGCAATAGGCAAAGAGAGGAAAGCAAAGGAGAACGAATAGGAATAACTTGTATATGGTTGGGCTGTAGTATGGGCTATATTATGAAAACTTAATTGTTAAAAGGGTTTTCTTATAGATGGACTTTCGTAATAAAATTTTGAGCATGATTATTAAATTCATTTATATGCGTTTCCCAAAGAACAAGTCTCTAGTACTTGAAATACATTTTTTTCAATTGGAACGGAAGGGGGTAGAAGGGGGCGTGGTATCCAAAATTAAAAAAAAAACCCAAAATGTATAAAATATAAATGAAACTAAATGCAAAATTTGGCGACTCTAGCTCCTAAGATGTACGAGATAAAAATAATAATAACAATTAAAAATAAAAGAAAACTTTTAAACGGTAAGAGTTATCGATTTTCTGAAACAAACTCGATCTACGCGTGATATACATGGACCTTTCATGTCTAGCTCTTATAGGTTCCGAAATCGACGCCTTCATACATACGGACAAAAGGACGGACGGACGGACAGACGGACATAGCAAAATCGACTCAGCTCGTCACCCCGATCAAGAATATATTTATATGTATGTATATATATATATATATATATATATATATATATATATATATATATATATATATATATATATATATATATATATATATATATATATATATATATATATATATATATATATATATATATATATATATATATATATATATATATATATATATATATATATATATATATATATATATATATATATATATATATATATATATATATATATATATATATATATATATATATATATATATATATATATATATATATATATATCCCTCTGGATATTACATACATTTTAACAAAATCATTATATCCTTATTTCCCTTTTTTAATGGGTTCGTGGCATAAGCATCGCTTTCCATTAACAATGGAATATATGAATTTCTTCGTATGTCATTTGGGCTTGGTAATACACGAAACATATTCCAAAGAGCCATGGGTAAAATTTTTCGTGAAAAACATTGGAATAGTCATATTTACATAGACAACATCATAGTCTAAAAGACTGTCTAAAAAAAAATATCCCTTGTCGAAGATACTTTCTCAGCTCTAGAAAACTGAAAATTACATTTAAATGCAGAAGTTGAATTAGCTCAACCAGATTATTCAAGAAAGTTTTTTCTGCCACTGCTGCCGTTTCGAGTATTGTAGGTGTAGGTGCAGTACTTTCACAAGAGATTACCGTTTTTTTCAAAAACTTTTAAAAAAAATAGAAAGAATTACGCAAATTCCAAAATAAAAGAGAATTACGCGCTACAGTATAGGCATTACAAAATTTCCGTAATTACCTGTACGATGCTACGAATTTATAAATCCAAACAAATCATCAACCACTTCATTTCGCAGTTTCCATATTTTATAAACCAACGTTGTTGCTGACGCTTTATCAAGAGTAGTTATAAACAACATTTCTAATGCAGATAATCAAATATCAGAATATACGAGAACGAAACAAAACATTCTGCCGAAAGTAGTCAATAAACCGTTGACCAATTTAAACAACAATTGCCTATTTTAAAGAATAAAATTAAAATTCATGGAAAATATGAAGCTTTCAACAAAACAAGTCATCATAGAATATAACACAGTAGATATATTTATAAAAATACTTAAAGAATTTGTACAACCAAATGTAACTACATGTATTCATTGCCGTCTAGAGTATAAGTCCTCATTCAAAATATAATAAAAAATACTATTACTAATCAATTTTCAAAAATACTAATAAATACACTAATAAATTTTTGATCGATAAAAACACACTCGCTCGCTAAATATTATTATTGGCCAACATTATATAAAAAACTTAAGTAACACATACGAAATTTGTTACAAAAATAAATATGACAGTTAAGCAAGACAAATACCCATATTCAAAGCTCAAATCCAGTTGTTAAATTTTAGCAATTACAGAAATAACTAACAAATCAGATATGGCAAATAAAGTGTTAGAAGTCATAGAAATTTTTCCATTTGTTAAATCCATAACGCTGGATAATGAACCTAGTTTTTCATCAGTCCAATTCAAATCGTCGATGTTTAGTTCAGGTATAACCATTTATTATGCAGATCCTAGATACAGACTAAGTAATGGTCAAGTAGAAAGAGTCCAATCAATTAATTGAAATTTCTCGCTGTATTCAGGAAGTTATAATTTAATATAAAAGCGCAAAAATTTTAGAATGTCTTATTAAGAACAAGTGAGAAAGCTCTAGTCGGGGGTACCCGAAAAAAAACAAATAAAAAGAATGGAAGTACTGTCATCGCTTAGTTCCGAACCTGGGATTTCTAGCCGACGTGCACCGATTCTAACAATAATACTTCACTGATTGAGTAACTGGTAACAAATCCAAAATTAAAGTAACAGCTCATAATTCATCAATTCAAACAGTTTCGATATTTAGAATATGCGAGAATTCACGTGTTTTATGTACCACATGTGCAAAAAAAAAAACTATTTGATCTGCTGGCCACGTGCTTTTGGCAATCAATCAATTTTCAAATAATCAATTTTGATCATGATATTCATATGTAAATATTTTTTAAAGCATAAGTCTTTGGTACATGAAACTTTTTTCGCAACTTGGGCAGAAGGAGGCGTGGTATTCAAATATAAAAAAACGGAAATTGTATAAAATATAAATGAAACAAAATTTGGCGACCTCCAAAGATGTACGGAACATAATTTAAAAACTGTGTTTCGATAACATAATTAATCGATAACATTAAAACGGGAATTGTTAATTTTTGAAACAAACTCGATCTACGCGTACTATACACGGACCTAACAAAAAATCTCTAGCTCGTTTATTTTCTGAGATCGACGCGTTCATACATACCGACAAAAGGACGGACAGAAAGACAGACGGACATAGCAAAATCGAACAGCTCGTCACCCTGATCAAAAATATACATATATACTTTATGGGGTCTGCCACGCCTTCTTCTGTCTGTTACATACATTTTAACAAAACCATTATATCCTGATTTCATATTTCCAATGGATTCAGGTTATAACAAGTAAGAAAACTCTAATCGGGGTGCCCGACTCGGAGATGCCCTGAACTCCGAAGGATCTGCGTTTTTAAATATTTGCTAAGGTGGTATTATTAATTTTAGCCTTAGTTCCTTCCGAATAAATTTACCTTTAAGAAAGAAACGAATACCGTTCTTAGGGCTCTGCAAAGTTACAGTACAACATAAATACGGGCAAAGCGGAGCGACAACGCATAGGTGGAACAACGCATACAGCAGCAAAGAACAATGAAGCAGAGAAACGGAAAAACGCACAGAAACAGAGGCAAATAACAACAACAATAAGAACAACACAGAGCGACGCAGAGCAACTACAACTACGCATGGCAACACCGCAAAGAACAACAGAGAATAAGAGCAACGGCGCTTAGACAGGGTACAGTCGGCGACTATGCAGAGTGGCGACAAAGAAGAGCAACAATGCCTGGCAACGGCACCCAACGACGAGACAGACAGAAAATTAACGGCAACCAACACAGGCAGAGCGAGCGCATGTCGACAGTACATAAAAGGGAGCGCATATCGGCAGTTCATAGAAGGGATCATAGCGACGAGAATGCAGCTGTTGCATTGCAAAAGTCCAATCTTCACCACAAGCGTGATTTCGCGACAAGCTCTTGAAGTGAACGGTCGTATTTGTGCTTGCAATTTTCTGAAGTCAGAGCTCTTTGTTTTTATTTTGCGATTTACCATTGACCTTACTCTTAAGTGAAATAAGCCGTTGCGCTTATCAGCACAAATCTAATTATTGGACATCGACGAGAGCGGTGTTAGTGCAGACGGTGCACATAAGCAATAACAACTGCAAATTTTGCGAAGGATTACGTGAGCATGTCCTGTGGTCAAGTGCCTTCTGTTAATAAAACAGTAAAAACTAATAGACAATTTTCATACGCATTAATGGAGAAAATTAAGAATCTCAAAGGTGCCTAGCTTCGGATGAAGACATTAAATCTACCGAGCACGCCCTCTCCACTCCTCTACAGCTCAACCTGCCAGAGGATGTTGATGAGGTAGCATCTGTCATCAAACATCTAAATAAAAAGAAGGCCCCGGGTCTTGACAATATCTGCAACAGCACGCTTTGAACGCTGCTGTAATGGTTCAAAAAATAACGGTATAATACCTGGGGCTCACGATGGACACACGCCTCATCTTCAAGCCCCACATTCTGAAAATACAGCTACCTGTCGATCTCGACTATTAAATTATCCCTGTGTAACAAGCGTACGATTTTGAAACACATAATTACTACTATCTGGAGGTACGGAGTGCAAATATGGGGAATTGCCGCCAAAGCCAACCGTCAAAAGATTCAAGTAGGGCAAAATAAAGCTATGTGACAAATCAATAACTGCCCCTGGTTTGTCCTTAATAGATCTCAGCCTGGCCACAGTGGAAGACCAGATCTGTTTCTCTTCGAGTCGGTACAACGATTGTCTCAAAGTCCACGCAAACCGGCTCGCAAGAAAACTACCAAACTCTCGCCCCATAAGAAGACTAAGAAGACGCCACTTCAGAAACCTTCTCACCTAGCAACTATTGTAATTAAATTTCTAATGTTAATATACATTTAAGTTAGTATTAATTAACCTATGATGATAGTGGAGTGATAAAGAAACTCTGAGTGCTTCCTAATAAATAAAAATTAAAAAAAAAAAATAAACCACAAGCGACGACGTCTGCTTTGCCTCAAGTTTCGGCAGTCACTATGTAAAGCAGGCAAAGCAGAGAAAAAATCACTTTTTGTTCAAACACTGAAAGGGAAAGCCATGTGCGCATCGCCGCGCCAAACAGACCATCAAAAGTAACCAAGCAAAGAATAAGAATATATCCGTAGTCGTTGGCTGTCTCGTTACTAGGCGAGGGTCACTCTCTTGCGTACAAGGCACTATGGTCAAAAAGTCTGATATTTTGGCATAAAGTCATTTTTTTATGTATTCATAACTGAAAATTTAACTTATTTTTTGATTATAGACACATTAGATAAGAAAAAAACGTTTTTTAAAAATTTTTCAAATTAGTCATTTAAATTTGGCGCGCAACTAAAGTCAGCTGTTTCAATGCAAGCTTAAATTATCGGTATGCAACCTTAAAATTTATTAAGCTTTGTCATTGCTTTGAGCGTGATTGTTTAAAGAAAAAGAATATTGTAATCATGGAAAGTAAAAGCACAGGTATTTAAAATTAATGTTCAGAGTTAGTTTGTCAAGATTGTGAATGTTTAGCTGTGTATGTGCAATTGTTGTTGGTGTCTTTTTACAGGTGAAATTTAACAAATAGAGCCGTGTTTCGTGGTGTATTACTTGTTCTGAGCGCGCTTGAGCGCGCAACTAAAAACGACATGTTCAAGATTAATGTTTATATATTCGGAATTAATAAGTTTCCTCTGCCCCTTTTTGTTCCTTTTTGAATAAATTGACATGTTGCACCCAAATATGAGTTTCGGCGCTTAACGTTGCTGGAAGTTTGGGACAACAACAAGCGCGATGAAGGTGCACTTATCATATGGGTATTGGAAAAAGTAAACAAATCTGATCTCAGTGCTGCTCAGGTGGATATATTTACTGAAAAAATCAGGATTTTTCTGAATCACGTCAAAAAATATTTGCCGCAGTGCAATCGAATGTTGCAAAGATTTAAGGCTCGACACGCAAGGTGGCTTTCGCAGTCAATTACTTTTACGTTAGATGAAAATGTGACGGATCTGGCATCTTCATCTGCAATGGGTAGACCGAAGCTAAACTATTCAGATGCTGGAGAGCGCCTAAAAAGAAAGTTAGCATGTGACCTAGCATCGGATAATAATTTTTCCACGCCTCATTTGCTTCACGCGGCATCAGTTTCTGCAAAGAAAGCCAAACAGGATGAATTAGCGACAGTTTTAAAAGTCGTCAGGCATAAAGACTGCTCTGAACTAAAAAAAACCTTGTTTCCAAATGAAGTCACACCTCTTACTTCGGAAGAAGCACTGGCTTTTTTATTGGAAAATGGATTGACAAAAGAGCAGTACATTAACATCCAACAACTTAACAAATATCGTGGATGCGATATTTTTCCACCGTACTCAGCCCTCCTGGAAATGAAAACGGTTTGCAGACCACCCCAAATACACATTTCGGAAAGTTGTGAATCTGACTGTGATGAGCAATATAACATTATTTTAGACAACGAAGAATAAAAAAAAATGTATTAAAAAAAAAAATTTTAATAACATTTTTTAATGTGCTAGGGCAGGTGGGTGAAGACATGGGCCAATTAAAAAAAAAAAACAAAATCCGAAATTCTATAAAAATTTAGCAAACATATGTACCAAATTTCAAGGCTCTAACTTTAAAATTGGACTTTATGCCAAAAAATCCGACTTTCTGACCATAGTGCAAGGGCAGATACCCTGTGGTTCGATTTGGCGAGGCTAACCCTGAATTGAATCTGCACGGCCTGAAGCCTATTAAATCCTCGACTGCTCTTCTCCCAAGCCTTGGCCTATCCAGGCAACTCCTAGGTTACACGGGCAGATACCCTGTGATTCAATTTGGCGCTGCTCATCCTGAGTTGAATTTTCAAGGGCTGAAACCTACTACAGCCGCTGTTGACTCCTGTTCTCCAACCCCAAATAACCAGGCCATCCCAACTGGGTTATTGTTTTCAACCCGCGGTTCCGGATCTTTAACAAATTTATTGTAGGGAGACCCTGGAGGGACTAAGAAATACACCACCCTTAGAACTTCTTTACAATCTAAAAGAAAACTTACTCAACAAATTAGTTTCCATGATACAGCCCTGTGTGTGAGTGTGTATGTCTGACGAACATGTGTGTATATCTGTGTACACGTGATGCTTGCTTTGTATGTATAAAAGAATAGTAGAATGATTGGGTTTTCAGCTCGCAGGGTTCAGGGTATCTCCTGGTCGATCAGTCTCAACTAGAATACTCTTACTTGCTTCAATTATTTCATATAAAGCATTAATCATAGCTTTTATAATATATCTGACTGTTAAATAAAACTTTAAGTTATACCATGCTAAAATCATATACCAGTCAGATGCAAAATTATTTTTAAATGATAAAATTACTAATCGAAAATTATAAAAGAGAAGTATACAATAGTTTTGCTCACATTATTTTTGTTACAAATTTTTTTTTTCAGTCTATAGATATAATAACAAACGGGGTTATTTAAGTGTCAGATACAAATTAAATTAACGAAACATGGCTTACAGGCATTTCTCTTGCTACTTTTAAAACCATAGTAATTATAAACAATATTACTTATTCCAAAGAAAAAGAAAAAATACTTAACTATGTAGAACCACTAACCATGCAACACATAGACTTGACTATATATGTATGTATGTACATATATATATGTATGTACGCACAGGCAGCAGCAGCAGCTCACAAAAATTAAAATTTCTGCGCCCAGAGATCGCATTTCTTCCCTTTCGAGAGAAGAGTATACCATACTGCTGAAAGTGTTTGCCATGCTCATGCAAATTGTTCAGATTTTTATTATTATTTGTGTGAAGGGTATGAAAACGTTGATGCGCATGAAGAATATGTTTTCGCGACGAGCATGCACACACACTTACAGTCCTTTGCCTACATGTATAAGCATTTGTGTGCCTGTGTGCGAAACTCTATTCTTGCTGCTTGTGGAAATTGTAAGAGCCCAGCGTTTGATGTTGCTTGACCTTGCGAATTGCAGACACACATTTGCATACATATGTGTGTGTCTGAGCGATGATTGACTTTTTCGAGTGTGTCGCGATTCAAAATGAATTATTTTTTCCAATCAGTTATGACTAGTTGGTTAATTCGCATATCGAGTTTGTTTCAGAAACGCAGATAAAAAATTATATCTTATACATCTTTGTAGCTAGAGTCGCCAAAATTTAATATATTTTATATCTTATACAATTTCGATTTTTGTTACATTTTGGATACCGAACATTAATTTCCCCAAATTCATGATTTGAATTTAATTTGAAACAAAACGTTCTCGAATATTCTCAGAATTCTTAACTGCACCTTTAGTTTAGATTTGCTAGATGGTGCAGTGAATGGCGTTGTTGGTAAAAATGAAGCATGTCAAGTAAAAGTCCGAGGTTCGAAAATCGGCAACAGTTTAAGGTTTTTTCTTTTTATTTTTTTTTCCATAAATACTTGATTGTGAAGTTCCGAGTAAGAATCCCATATAAACATGTTTTTTAGTTAAATCTTCTATATGCTTACACTTTTTTCTGTGTTCATAAAAATATAACAGCGCAATAAAGGTTTAAAGTCATGATTCACTTGTTTTTGCCTTGAGAAAATACAATTAAAACATTTACATTCTAAAACCAATTCAATGCCGCTGCTTGAAAACGCTGCTTAGAATTTGTTTTATACACATAAGCATATGAGTTGGTTATAGGCATTAAATAATGTAAAAACCTAGTGCGATAGTGATATTGATTGGGATACAGAAGACAACAATAGCCAAATTCCAAAATTAGAGTCTCATATTATTCAGGCACAGAACCAAACGAAGTTTACCATGGACGCAAACCAGCATTAATAGAATCCGCTGTTAGCGAAACATTAGCGCACCAAGAACAAAGGATTCAAGCTAAGCTTATTGCTGTAAGTGAGCGAGTAAATAACTTGTGTGCGAAGCACCACATTTTGAACACTATGAAAGAATTTCAGTGGACCCACAGATCAATAATGTAATACCAATGTAATGTAATATTCCCTTGGACATAATAATATCAGTATTAGTAGTTAGTGGTGGGTCAGAGATGAGTACGTAGCAAGGAGGCAATCAGCCGTTGATGTGTACGAATTATTCAAACCTTTTGGTGGTAGCTGCACGCATTACCAAGCGGTAACAGTAGGAACAAAATTAGAGAAGCAGCCAGAGCGGTATTAGTATCACACAATACTATATTATACCAGACTTCATTGTTCTTATGTTGACAAAACTTTACTACAACTTCTGAGGCAAGGCCTCGAAATGGTTTGACAAGGTGACTTGATTTTCCTATTTCAGGTCTTAAGAAATCACTCAAATCTGCTTTAGCATTAGCTAGAGAACCAGAAGGAAACAGCGAGCGTAGCAAAAAGCCATTGCAGAGACAGAGCAGGTAAAAGAGAATCATAGCAAAACAGGGAAAGCCTAACAGGGACGAACGGGGCAGTGGAAACACAGCTCACCTTATTAGGAAACAATAAAACAACAATGGTAACCAGGAGAAAAGTAAAAGAGATGAGCAATGGCAATTGAATTAAAATCTTAAAGTAGCAATGAAGAGGCCGATAAGAGACCAAATACGTCCGATAGTGTGACAGGACCAAGGCGCCAAAAACTGAAGAATGTTGTTGTCCTTAGCAGAGGATGCTGTGATTGAAATTGAGTAAGACGTTGAGTCGCTGTGTAACAATGACTTACTGCATTTTTTAGGGAACGACCCTGCCTGCCGTTAATCAAACGACAGTTGGGTTGGAGATCTTTAAGGACACTAATTAATACTGGTGTAGCAAAGAATTATGTTAGGCCCGTAAAAGAGTTAAGAAAAATTAATTTATGGCTAAAAACCTTTCACTGTGAGCTCATTACATAGTTCGAGCAGGATAACAAACAAATACCTTATGAAAATTCTTGGGCAAATTTCACCATTTTTTGTGAGACACACTTAGTTAATTTGATGCCATTATGGGATTGACTTGTTAACACAAGCAGGAGCGGCATTGGATTTACAAAATAACACTATTAAATAAAAAACATATCAGAGCACTTGAACTTGTTAACGATTGAGTAGTGGAACAGGACCGCGAAAAAAGTCGTTCTCGATAAACGCAGAAACGACGAGTTCTGCGGTCTATCTTTTGGATTCAAAAATGTGGGAAGCATTTTTCAAAGAACCATTAACGATATTCTGAGGGAACACAGGAAAGATATGTTACGTTTATGTTGATGACGTAATAATTTATTCTAAAGACAAGATCGAACATGTAAAGCATAAAATGCTTATGCGATGCCAATATGAGGGTATCACAAGAATAAACGAAGCTCTTTAAAGAGAGCATCAAATTCTTGAGCTTTGTAGTAACCAAAAACTGAGCAAAAACTGAGCTCGACAAACTTAGGGCTATACAGGAAAAGTTTGAGCTTATGAACTTATCCAGTTTACGATCATTCCTTGGTCAGCTAGTTATTAAAGTGGATTCATTATGAACCTCGCCTTTGACCAATATCCAATATCTATCTATGTCTAAGAAGGTAAAAATTGAGTTTAATGAAATTCAGCGAAATGCCTTCGAAAATCTGAGGAGCACCAGGCATCCGAGGACGTCTCCGTATTTTAAACAGCCTTTCACTTAACCACTGACGCTTTCACGGACTGCATCGGTGCAGTTCTGTCTAAAGGAGGAAAACTAATCACCATGATTTCGCAAAAAAAGCGAAACACACTTTGCCACAAATGAAGGGGAGTGGTTAGTCATTGTCTTGGCTTTGGCTGCTGCTCTGCTGTCTCCGACAGGCATAAATGAAAAAATGCAAGCCATATATTAATCAACACAATGCAAAAGTGTTCTAAAAACGGCAGATGCCCTGTCCTGGCAGAATGTAAGCAATTTGGAAAATGAAGTGCAGTTAGTCGCTGCAATATCATTAGCCTAAATTAGATTTTTTCAAGAACCATTTTGTACCAGATTCCCGTTAAAGACAAACAATACATTTTGGCTGAAAAATACGCCACCAAATAAATTTCACAGGTGAAAACACTATTTGAAGTAATCAAACCGAGTAAACGCGATTTACTGTGGTCTGCCAACTTTAACCAGTATACAACATGATTTAGTGTTAAATTTTCCGGCAACTAAGTTCGGGTATTTCAAAAATTTTGTTATAACACAAAAAGTGAACAAATTGAAATTATTACCACTGAACACAATCGCTCGTATAGGACTGCACAGGAAAATATGAAACAAACCCTTCGATATTATTACTTTAAGAAAATGGCAAAGTTAGCGAATGAAGTGGTAATAAATTGTAAGACATGTACAAAAGCAAAACACGACAGGCACCCAAAGAAACAGATGCTTGGGGTAACAGCGATTCTATCTTAATCTGGAGAAATGGTCTACATTGACATTTTTCAACGGATTAAAAAACGTTCCTTACTTGCGTTGACAAGTTCCCACAATGATGGATGTATAAATGCCCATTAGTCAACTTCTCCATTTTTTCCAACAAAAACAATTTATTGGGACAATGAAGCCGCTTTCAATTCGGAGACAATTATATCACTTCTAAAGAAGCTATTTGACCCAAACTTTGTGAATGTACTTCACAAGTATACCGCCTCATGGCACCCTTGCGGATATAGCTAGATCTTTTAAACTTGAAAAAATGTCTGATAACACAGTTGAGTTAATTTTGAGGGCAACAATGTCCTGCAATCGATGCATACACTCGGTCACAGACCAAACCCCGATCGATATAAATCACGCAGCGTCTAGCGACTTCAGGCAGACCATTAAAAATTAAATTGTAAAAGATTAACATAACAGTAAAATATTTATCCCGAGCAGGAAAAATAGAGTTTTTGAAGTAGGCGAAAAAGTGTCCGCAAAAAATAATAAAAAGTTAGGAAAAAAGTTCACACCACTTTGCACAGAGGAATGGATTCAAGACCAAGAGACGGATCATGTATATAAACATATGTAAGTAACCTGTGAGCACCCAGCGAACCAACCAATGGATGAGTATACTCGCGGCGGTCGCGTCGCAGCGGCTGAGTAAGCGTTATCAACGCCCAACGAGAACACTTCAAGTCTGGGCGTTAAGTTCAACTACGAAACTTTGTCGCATAATGTCTGCTTGGTAAATTATACCCTGCATGATGTCTTAGCGTAGATATTAAGATTTTATTCATTGTGCTTTTATATTATAATTTAGTTCAAACAGCGGCACATGGCCCTGAATAAACGTTGAAAAGATTCTCGTTTAGTTCCCGCGAAATCTAATTGTCATTCATTGTAATATTTTAACTAATTAGCGTCCAACAGTGAAAATTTTTGGTAACGCGTAAGCTAACCAGTAAGTGTACTCTAGTCGAGACTGCTCGTCTAGAAGATCTCCTGAACCCTGAGAAGAGCCGATATTACAAGCATTCTATGCTCATTTTACATATACAAATAAATATGTATTTACAAGTAACACAGACCCAAAAAAAACAACACAAAACAACCCAACAAAGAAGAAAACAACAACAAGAACAACAAGAACAAGAACAAACCGACAACGACAATATTCCGACGATCAACCAAAATAGAAGCATGTAAGTGAATTTTTGCATGATTAGTGGCAATAATTAATAAACAAATTGTGGCAAATAAACTGCACATGTGAATTCTATTTCGTTGTTGGCCTATTCTCATTGTTTTTCTGTGACACATTATACTCAGTCGGCGTATTTAAATTTGTAAAAGAAGATACAGCTGCGATAGCGACGATAGCGTTCAAGGCAGATTAATTTAAGACTTCAAACAAGTTAAAGTGACCTCTTGAAGGAGTAGGCCCGGTCAAGACGAAGTTCGTCGTGGAATCCATTCACGGCTCGAACTAGATAACGAAAAAATGCACGTCGCTCATGTTCGGGCAAATGTCTACATTTTTTATGCAGGACAATTCTTCCACATTTGATGGAATCATCGGCTTTGTTCTGTTGAAACAGGCTACCGCGGCCATAAGCCTGAAGGAGAGCAAGTTCTTGATTGAGAGTGTTTCAGAAACGATATATTATCACAACTGCTTGAATGTAGACCACACACTCATACTCAACGTCCAAGTGCCTTACGTGGTGAAAACTGAATTCGATTAAAAAACAATGAGGCGCTGCCATTCAATACTGCCGTTGTTAATAACATTCGGACAACGGAAAGTGAACCGATTTACTCGAAACTGTATCTATAACCACGAAGAGTGGAGGACTGTGTTGCCTCGAAGATAAACAATCTCCGGAAAAACGGTTTCATTAGGAAGTCCCAGTCACCATACAACAGTCTGATTTGGGTAGCAGATAATGGTACCGACATTAATTAAGAAAATTAAGCTTTTAGTAATCGATTTCAGGAAGCTAAACTAAAAAAATAGGGGATAAATATCCAATGCCAATGATTTTGGCAAACCTGGGCAAGACAGAATTCTCAGTAAATGGGGTGTATTACGTATTCTGTCGACTTCCTTTAGGCTTAAAAAATGCTGGCAGCATTTTCCAGAGAACCATTTATGACTTCTTGGCTGAACAAATCGGCAAAATTTTTAGTCAACAATTTTTAAAAGCTTATACTTTTTCTGTGTTTCTGAAATTATTCAGAATAACTTCAGAAACACAGAAAAAGTATAAGCTTATAAAAATGTTTGACTAAAAAAATCATTTTTCCGCGGGATTATGACTTGGACTTTCAAAAGCAAATATTTGTAAAAAAAAAAAAAGAAAAGATCAAATTTTAAAGCGTTGGTGAGTTTCGAGCCTCGAACTTTTACTTGACATGCATCGCTTTTACCAACAGCGCCATTTACTGATGATAAAATCT
Source organism: Drosophila anceps (assembly GCA_035045945.1). Taxonomy (NCBI): domain Eukaryota; kingdom Metazoa; phylum Arthropoda; class Insecta; order Diptera; family Drosophilidae; genus Drosophila; species Drosophila anceps. Next base: position 350,251 of record JAWNON010000185.1, read on the forward strand.
GTTCTACCTAATGGATTTTTAATATTTTTTGATATTTGCCGTTATATAAGAAATGGAAAATATCGACTATATTTTAAAATTAACTTCAATCTAAATTTTGATTTAAAAATATAAGTGAAACTAAATCCAAAAATTTACGACTTTAGCTCGCATTTGAAAAAGTTTATTAATCGATAAAAATTATACGGTAATAGTTATCGATTTTCTCAAACAAACTCGATATACGCGTGATATACATGGACCTTTCATGTCTAGCTCTTATAGGTTTCGAAATCGACACCTTCATACATACGGACAGATGGACGGACGGACGGATAGACGGACATGGATATATCGACTTAGCTCGTTATCCTGATCAACTTTGAACTTTGTGGGTTCTGCTATGCCTTCCTGGTACATATCTTTTAACAAAACCAATGTACCTTGATTTTCCATTTTAAATGGGATTAGGGTATAAAAAGATCCAAGTCAAGCTGGATGAAAAGAAGAGCCATGCTTTTGAGAGACCCAGAAAGAAGAGACGTGATGCTTATGTACCCATTTTACAATATCTGAGAATAGATGCATCAGCATACGGGATTGGGGCAGTTCTGTCTCGAAACGGGCGACCGATAACAATGATTTCCCGGACTTTTTAAGACAGGGATGCGAACCAAACTACTAACTAGAGGGAGTTGCTAGAAATTGTTTGTTTAAATATTTTCATAGATCACCAGCCACTTGCGTTCGCGGTGTCTGAAGGAAACTCCAACGCCAAAATCAAGCGTTGGAAGGCACGCATTGATGAGATAGGGGCTAATCTGAGAAGTCAGTAAACTGCTTCAGAAATTGTTTTGGAGGAGTCTCATTTCCTTCTAACGAGGAACTATATCATGTTCGGCGAGAAAAGCCACCACCTGCCCGATGTAGGGAAACCAGTAGTTAACCCGAACGTGGTCAAGTCTATCCATTGCGAGCTTTCGGTTCTAGTCCGGTCGAAGCATGAACTTTCAAAGGACTTCCCCACCACAAAGTTTTTGGCATTGCAAGAATTTCGTCACAGACGTTCTCGACGGCGGGGAGAGACGAGAAATTCTTACCAATGATTATAATCGTACTCATTGGGTTAAACAAGAGAACATAAAACAGGTTATGACTCACTATTATTTTCCGAAAATTGGCGAACGAGATAGTTTTCAACAGCAAGGTTTGCTCAAAAGCAAAATACAACAGACATCCTAGGAAGACTCGGACAGACACCGATCCTTTAGCGAGTAGGAGAAATGCTGTACATTGATATATTCTCTACAGATCGCAAATTGTTGACAAACACTCGAAGTTTACTGCTGCTTACTCTCGCACCATGGAAGATCTTATACTGTCTTTACTAACAACGTTTTCCCTCAGACCAAACAGATTTATTGTAACAACGAGCCTTCTCTTAGATCGGAAACCAACCTTCGATGAGTTATTCTTTAGTTTGTAGATTCTAAGAAAGACAGTTCCAACTTTGTTACTTTGTTACAGTACCAACGGATATGTTTCCACAGTCCCACATGCGGAAACTGTTGCTCTTGATGTGTACCACCGCAATGCAAGACTTTTTGAAAACGGCACTTACAGTTGTTGCGGGCACCCCTGATGCACATGACCTTGAGAAAATTAAGCTTACGGAGCCAGAATTGGTTAAGTGAAACAATAGACATATAGAAATTAATTCCAAGACTCAGACGCAGATGAACTTGCTGACCGATACTTAAAACTGCTAAAAGAAAACAAACGAATACCGCTCGTTTATACGAAATCTTGCTAAAAAAAAATAGAATTCTCATTAACGAAATTGGAAATCTGTTAACTAAGTCTATTGCAAAATCTAACATTATCAATTGGAATATCCTAGACCAAGCTGATCTTGGGTCAGTTCTCATAAACGAACTCACAGGGACTACAGTTACTGATTTGTTAGATGTATCTAGTATTAAGATATAATCTTCAAACATTGTCAAAATTATTATTAAATACCCTAGAATAAGTAAACCTTGTCGGGAGATAACAATATGTCCAGTTGTGCATAACAACACAGCTTTCGAACAAAATAATAGCAGAATGAGGATGACAAGTCTTGGCAGCTATGAACTGCGAACCAACAACCAGCCACAACTACCTGAGCTTAGGGTTTACACTCTGGCAAAGGGGCACACTTAAAGCATATTACCATGGTCGAAGACTGTAAAATCAAAATCCGGCTACTGTAGTATTTGACGATAATCCCAAAATGATCTCAACTAGAACTCAGTTACGTTCGACAATTATGCGGTACTCAACGGAACTAAATGCGTGAACCGCAACAGCAACATATCAAACCTTCATTGCTATTCATATAATATATATATATATATATATATATATATATATATATATATATATATATATATATATATATATATATATATATAGATATATATATCTATGCGCCACTTAGAACCTTACGCAACATTTCTGTATAACTGCACCGAACTGAGTTGACCACCTGGCGAATAGCGGAATAAAGCGCATTCGTCAATACTCAGAAAAAGGCTCTATTGCTGTGTCCTCCACAAATTTAGACATGACACGGTCATACTGACACTCACACGTCCTCGTGTACACTGAAACATCAACAGATTGTACTTAGAATTTAATCAATTGTTATTTCTTCTTACAGTTTTTAATTAAAATTATCATTTATTATCCCAATATTGGTATCTTGTTTTATTACATAATTACATTACATTTTAGTAATTTGCATATTAAGGGTTCAAAATTCGACATCAGTTATTCTTACTATCATTTCCATTTGATTATGAGCATGGTTCCGTCAAGAGCGCCAGACACCATGTTCCAACTTTCGTCTTTTACTTGTGCTTGCTCAATGACGCAGGTATATCAAATGTCAAAACTATATTTCAGTATGATTTCCTTTTCAAATATCGACCAATTATTGACATGCCACAATGATGTATCAGTTATACATTCGGCAGGTTACTTCCGCTTGATATCTCAAACAGCATCTATATGATCTTCCGCCATTCACAAAAATTATCATGTGCAAGGTTATTGCAACTTTAATGCAATTAACCACATCATAAATGGACAATTTTTCATCACACAACAAACCCTCTCACACTGATATCTCACAACAATCTTAACAAGTCTCAGACGGGTATTCCAATTCCTCCGGAACAAAACCATCTGGAATCTTTCCCAAATCCTCATGACAATATTTAGACGTTCTCTTACTATGCAATGACTTCAAAATGTACCTGTCGCCTTCAAAAACTTCACTAACCAAAAGTGGTCCTCTAAACTTTACATCCAACTCGGTCTGATTTTGCTCTCAATTTTTCAATAGAACATAATCACCAATTTTGTGTCTACTGGCAGCTGATTTATTTTTATCGAATCTGGTTTTGTCGTAAATAGCCTGGAAAATTATGTTTTATAATGCCCTATCTCTAATATCTACTTTGTCGATCCCAATCTCTGTATCGCACAATGGAATCAAGCCCAGAGGACGTGTCTCTTTGCCGATTAGCAACTCTAGAGGACTTACTTTGGTTGCACTACGAACTGGACAATTCAACACAAGTTGCACTTCGCCAAGAGTATCCTGCCAAGACCAGGAACTCGATTCAGTTGCGGACAAAAGCTTTTTAAACGCTCTCAACTTGTCCATTCGAGCGACTTCTTCCTGTAGCTATAATATGAAGAACTCGGCAAATTTTGCTCTGGTAAAACATTTACCTTAATCAGCCATTATTCTGCTCGGAACTCCAAGTAAAGAAATAGATAATTCCATTGATTGTATACAACTATCGGTCTCTAATTTTAAAGTATGCAATAAATAAACAAATTTAGTGAAAGCATCGATTTGCACTATTACATACTCCTTAAGGCCATTCTTTCTACTATTCCTTCCTGTAGTGTCGATATGCACCGTCAGAAGCCACGGAATGTTCGACTTTGGTATTGGGTGTAACTCTACCTGCATTTTACAAGATGAGCTCTTCACTGTTTAGCATGTAATGCAACTATTGACAATTGTTCTAACATATTTGTTCATCTTATCAAACCAATAATATTCGTAAGTCTTCTTCCGTCCCAAATGCATGATCGATTCGTGAACTTTATTTATCACGTTCCATCGAAATGGATGCGGCACCACAGGCAAACACCGTGTCCTTCTATTTCTTTGAATTTTGCGAAACAAAATGCCTTTTCTCAATATACATATATCATCAATATACATATATAATTTGGTGGGAAACTCTTTAACAATTTTCTTATAATATTGTTATAACAAAGTCTGTAAATTCTTGCAACAGAGTTGCAGGCGAAATTTGACACTCGCACGACTAATCGCCCACAAGAGACGCCAACTCAGCATTCTGCCGGCTCGCCTGCCGGAAGAGGAAGCTTCGATCTTCCATTTAAGTTACTTTAAGCTTAGTTTTTAATGTATAATCATTCTGCTCACACGAGCTTATAAATAAAAATAAGATTTGCAATTATAACCTTCGGTTCTTAATTTACACTAAAAGGGAGGAAACTCTTAAACAAGAGTTTCAACAACAGATAGCAGTAGTAAATTCTAAGATACCAGCCAAACGCCTCGTGGTACTAGAGGTCAGCGTCTATAAGTAGGTTGAGATTTTGGACGGAGTCACTTGTGATGAGCCCTGAGTTTCTGAGTTTTGTGGAACTCAGAAGACATTTTTGGCATGGAGACCAGGTGCCCATGCTGTATACAAAATCTTCCGAAGGTTTGACGAAAGCTCCCGCCATGATCAAAATCCGAGCCAAGATTGGGGGCAGCACATGCAGTTCTAGCACGTTTAGTACGAAACTAAACTTCGAGGCGATCATAGCCAGATTACATTTTAACTACAGCGACAAGAGACCCATAAACGTTATAGAACAAGAAATGGGAAAGCTGAGGCAAGGCGGAATGGTTATCCTGCAATATTACGATAAGGTAGAAAAGAAGGTAACCAATAAAGCTAACACGACCTACGACACTAACTTAGCAAGGGGCATGTGCGAAAAGTTCAGGAGTGACGCATTCCAGGTGTTCACTTCCGGGTTGGAGCGGAATGACTGACAAGTTCACAGGAGGTTTAAGCAAATCACGAGATGTACGCTTTCGCAACAAGCTATGCTAGGGGTGTGTAAAAACGACCAACGGCAGCAAAAGCCGACAGCACCAACAGCCCGAAAACACACAACAGTCTAACCAAAACAACCAGGGAAAGAACCCTCATTATAAAAAAAAACGAACAACACACAGAAAAAAATCAGGTCAGCGGCGAAAAAGCCCCGAAACCTATGCCAACAAACGAACTACCATAAAACACAAGGCAAATCTTTTAAAAGACCACAGGAAAGGGGGTTGGTTAGGTTCGCTACTCTACATACCGGCATGTGGTGGTCGAGATGCGTGCGAAGCGTGAACACCGACACTCGAGACCGCTCATGAATATTAACTGTTAAGGCTTTCTACACACCTGACCGGGACGTCGCCTAGTTCAGATTACCGATTAGTTTCAACGGAGTTCCTACGGAGGTAGTACCACAGGCGAGGAACATGCATTGCGTTGCCGCCGACGTTCACTCCGAAATACGTAAGCTTTCTTGCGGGTTCTTGGCCACGCTACGACTACCGGTTAGTAACTACTTTGGGTTCTCATGAGGACATGCCACGTTGATCCACCAGCATAATTTTTTGAAGGTTAGGGTAATTTATTTTTAGAAATATCAAGTCACTCAATTTAGTGCTTATTTAATAAACTGTTGTTGCTTTTTCATTTTCCCTTACCGAAAGCTCTTTTCATGTCCGAGTCGTATGCTCTCAGTTTTCATACCCCCTACTCTTTCGGCGACCTCGCCTTTTGCTCGACATTTACTTCCGCACGTTGACGCTCGCGACCCTTCGCGTCACTCCCTCTTAACTTTTCTTGTCGAGTGCCGGAAACTCAATAAGAACTCCTCTTCTCCTTGAGCTGCTCGCCCCCTCGGCAACGCAACTTCACCACAGAGCTCGCTCTTCACCTCTGAGCTTTTACCACGCAGGGCAAGGTTGCATTACCGATCGTCGATGTTACGCGCGCTCAATTCGGTCCTTTAAACTTCATTAGGCAACTAGAACTCAGTTACGTTCGACAATTATGCGGTACTCAACGGAACTAAATGCGTGAACCGCAACAGCAACATATCAAACCTTCATTGCTATTCATATAATATATATATATATATATATATATATATATATATATATATATATATATATATATATATATATAGATATATATATCTATGCGCCACTTATAACCTTACGCAACATTTCTGTACAACTGCACCGAACTGAGTTGACCACCTGGCGAATAGCGGAATAAAGCGCATTCGTCAATACTCAGAAAAAGGTTCTATTGCTGTGTCCTCCACAAATTTAGACATGACACGGTCATACTGACACTCACACGTCTTCGTGTACACTGAAACATCAACAGATTGTACTTAGAATTTAATCAATTGTTATTTCTTCTTACAGTTTTTAATTAAAATTATCATTTATTATCCCAATATTGGTATCTTGTTTTATTACATAATTACATTACATTTTAGTAATTTGCATATTAAGGGTTCAAAATTCGACATCAGTTATTCTTACTATCATTTCCATTTGATTATGAGCATGGTTCCGTCAAGAGCGCCAGACACCATGTTCCAACTTTCGTCTTTTACTTGTGCTTGCTCAATGACGCAGGTATATCAAATGTCAAAACTATATTTCAGTATGATTTCCTTTTCAAATATCGACCAATTATTGACATGCCACAATGATGTATCAGTTATACATTCGGCAGGTTACTTCCGCTTGATATCTCAAACAGCATCTCTATGATCTTCCGCCATTCACAAAAATTGTCATGTGCAAGGTTATTGCAACTTCAATGCAATTAACCACATCATAAATGGACAATTTTTCATCACACAACAAACCCTCTCACACTGATATCTCACAACAATCTTAACAAGTCTCAGACGGGTATTCCAATTCCTCCGGAACAAAACCATCTGGAATCTTTCCCAAATCCTCATGACAATATTTAGACGTTCTCTTACTATGCAATGACTTCAAAATGTACCTGTCGCCTTCAAAAACTTCACTAACCAAAAGTGGTCCTCTAAACTTTACATCCAACTCGGTCTGATTTTGCTCTCAATTTTTCAATAGAACATAATCACCAATTTTGTGTCTACTGGCAGCTGATTTATTTTTATCGAATCTGGTTTTGTCGTAAATAGCCTGGAAAATTATGTTTTATAATGCCCTATCTCTAATATCTACTTTGTCGATCCCAATCTCTGTATCGCACAATGGAATCAAGCCCAGAGGACGTGTCTCTTTGCCGATTAGCAACTCTAGAGGACTTACTTTGGTTGCACTACGAACTGGACAATTCAACACAAGTTGCACTTCGCCAAGAGTATCCTGCCAAGACCAGGAACTCGATTCAGTTGCGGACAAAAGCTTTTTAAACGCTCTCAACTTGTCCATTCGAGCGACTTCTTCCTGTAGCTATAATATGAAGAACTCGGCAAATTTTGCTCTGGTAAAACATTTACCTTAATCAGCCATTATTCTGCTCGGAACTCCAAGTAAAGAAATAGATAATTCCATTGATTGTATACAACTATCGGTCTCTAATTTTAAAGTATGCAATAAATAAACAAATTTAGTGAAAGCATCGATTTGCACTATTACATACTCCTTAAGGCCATTCTTTCTACTATTCCTTCCTGTAGTGTCGATATGCACCGTCAGAAGCCACGGAATGTTCGACTTTGGTATTGGGTGTAACTCTACCTGCATTTTACAAGATGAGCTCTTCACTGTTTAGCATGTGATGCAACTATTGACAATTGTTCTAACATATTTGTTCATCTTATCAAACCAATAATATTCGTAAGTCTTCTTCCGTCCCAATTGCATGATCGATTCGTGAACTTTATTTATCACGTACCATCGAAATGGATGCGGCACCACAGGCAAACACCGTGTCCTTCTATTTCTTTGAATTTTGCGAAACAAAATGCCTTTTCTCAATATACATATATCATCAATATACATATATAATTTGGTGGGAAACTCTTTAACAATTTTCTTATAATATTGTTATAACAAAGTCTGTAAATTCTTGCAACAGAGTTGCAGGCGAAATTTGACACTCGCACGACTAATCGCCCACAAGAGACGCCAACTCAGCATTCTGCCGGCTCGCCTGCCGGAAGAGGAAGCTTCGATCTTCCATTTAAGTTACTTTAAGCTTAGTTTTAAATGTATAATCATTCTGCTCACACGAGCTTATAAATAAAAATAAGATTTGCAATTATAACCTTCGGTTCTTAATTTACACTAAAAGGGAGGAAACTCTTAAACAAGAGTTTCAACAACAGATAGCAGTAGTAAATTCTAAGATACCAGCCAAACGCCTCGTGGTACTAGAGGTCAGCGTCTATAAGTAGGTTGAGATTTTGGACGGAGTCACTTGTGATGAGCCCTGAGTTCCTGAGTTTTGTGGAACTCAGAAGACATTTTTGGCATGGAGACCAGGTGCCCATGCTGTATACAAAATCTTCCGAAGGTTTGACGAAAGCTCCCGCCATGATCAAAATCCGAGCCAAGATTGGGGGCAGCACATGCAGTTCTAGCACGTTTAGTACGAAACTAAACTTCGAGGCGATCATAGCCAGATTACATTTTAACTACAGCGACAAGAGACCCATAAACGTTATAGAACAAGAAATGGGAAAGCTGAGGCAAGGCGGAATGGTTATCCTGCAATATTACGATAAGGTAGAAAAGAAGGTAACCAATAAAGCTAACACGACCTACGACACTAACTTAGCAAGGGGCATGTGCGAAAAGTTCAGGAGTGACGCATTCCAGGTGTTCACTTCCGGGTTGGAGCGGAATGACTGACAAGTTCACAGGAGGTTTAAGCAAATCACGAGATGTACGCTTTCGCAACAAGCTATGCTAGGGGTGTGTAAAAACGACCAACGGCAGCAAAAGCCGACAGCACCAACAGCCCGAAAACACACAACAGTCTAACCAAAACAACCAGGGAAAGAACCCTCATTATAAAAAAAAACGAACAACACACAGAAAAAAATCAGGTCAGCGGCGAAAAAGCCCCGAAACCTATGCCAACAAGCGAACTACCATAAAACACAAGGCAAATCTTTTAAAAGACCACAGGAAAGGGGGTTGGTTAGGTTCGCTACTCTACATACCGGCATGTGGTGGTCGAGATGCGTGCGAAGCGTGAACACCGACACTCGAGACCGCTCATGAATATTAACTGTTAAGGCTTTCTACACACCTGACCGGGACGTCGCCTAGTTCAGATTACCGATTAGTTTCAACGGAGTTCCTACGGAGGTAGTACCACAGGCGAGGAACATGCATTGCGTTGCCGCCGACGTTCACTCCGAAATACGTAAGCTTTCTTGCGGGTTCTTGGCCACGCTACGACTACCGGTTAGTAACTACTTTGGGTTCTCATGAGGACATGCCACGTTGATCCACCAGCATAATTTTTTGAAGGTTAGGGTAATTTATTTTTAGAAATATCAAGTCACTCAATTTAGTGCTTATTTAATAAACTGTTGTTGCTTTTTCATTTTCCCTTACCGAAAGCTCTTTTCATGTCCGAGTCGTATGCTTTCAGTTTTCATACCCCCTACTCTTTCGGCGACCTCGCCTTTTGCTCGACATTTACTTCCGCACGTTGACGCTCGCGACCCTTCGCGTCACTCCCTCTTAACTTTTCTTGTCGAGTGCCGGAAACTCAATAAGAACTCCTCTTCTCCTTGAGCTGCTCGCCCCCTCGGCAACGCAACTTCACCACAGAGCTCGCTCTTCACCTCTGAGCTTTTACCACGCAGGGCAAGGTTGCATTACCGATCGTCGATGTTACGCGCGCTAAATTTGGTCCTTTAAACTTAAACTTCATTAGGCAACTAGAACTCAGTTACGTTCGACAATTATGCGGTACTCAACGGAACTAAATGCGTGAACCGCAACAGCAACATATCAAACCTTCATTGCTATTCATATATATATATATATATATATATATATATATATATATATATATATATATATATATATATATAGATATATATATCTATGCGCCACTTAGAACCTTACGCAACATTTCTGTACAACTGCACCGAACTGAGTTGACCACCTGGCGAATAGCGGAATAAAGCGCATTCGTCAATACTCAGAAAAAGGTTCTATTGCTGTGTCCTCCACAAATTTAGACATGACACGGTCATACTGACACTCACACGTCCTCGTGTACACTGAAACATCAACAGATTGTACTTAGAATTTAATCAATTGTTATTTCTTCTTACAGTTTTTAATTAAAATTATCATTTATTATCCCAATATTGGTATCTTGTTTTATTACATAATTACATTACATTTTAGTAATTTGCATATTAAGGGTTCAAAATTCGACATCAGTTATTCTTACTATCATTTCCATTTGATTATGAGCATGGTTCCGTCAAGAGCGCCAGACACCATGTTCCAACTTTCGTCTTTTACTTGTGCTTGCTCAATGACGCAGGTATATCAAATGTCAAAACTATATTTCAGTATGATTTCCTTTTCAAATATCGACCAATTATTGACATGCCACAATGATGTATCAGTTATACATTCGGCAGGTTACTTCCGCTTGATATCTCAAACAGCATCTCTATGATCTTCCGCTATTCACAAAAATTGTCATGTGCAAGGTTATTGCAACTTCAATGCAATTAACCACATCATAAATGGACAATTTTTCATCACACAACAAACCCTCTCACACTGATATCTCACAACAATCTTAACAAGTCTCAGACGGGTATTCCAATTCCTCCGGAACAAAACCATCTGGAATCTTTCCCAAATCCTCATGACAATATTTAGACGTTCTCTTACTATGCAATGACTTCAAAATGTACCTGTCGCCTTCAAAAACTTCACTAACCAAAAGTGGTCCTCTAAACTTTACATCCAACTCGGTCTGATTTTGCTCTCAATTTTTCAATAGAACATAATCACCAATTTTGTGTCTACTGGCAGCTGATTTATTTTTATCGAATCTGGTTTTGTCGTAAATAGCCTGGAAAATTATGTTTTATAATGCCCTATCTCTAATATCTACTTTGTCGATCCCAATCTCTGTATCGCACAATGGAATCAAGCCCAGAGGACGTGTCTCTTTGCCGATTAGCAACTCTAGAGGACTTACTTTGGTTGCACTACGAACTGGACAATTCAACACAAGTTGCACTTCGCCAAGAGTATCCTGCCAAGACCAGGAACTCGATTCAGTTGCGGACAAAAGCTTTTTAAACGCTCTCAACTTGTCCATTCGAGCGACTTCTTCCTGTAGCTATAATATGAAGAACTCGGCAAATTTTGCTCTGGTAAAACATTTACCTTAATCAGCCATTATTCTGCTCGGAACTCCAAGTAAAGAAATAGATAATTCCATTGATTGTATACAACTATCGGTCTCTAATTTTAAAGTATGCAATAAATAAACAAATTTAGTGAAAGCATCGATTTGCACTATTACATACTCCTTAAGGCCATTCTTTCTACTATTCCTTCCTGTAGTGTCGATATGCACCGTCAGAAGCCACGGAATGTTCGACTTTGGTATTGGGTGTAACTCTACCTGCATTTTACAAGATGAGCTCTTCACTGTTTAGCATGTAATGCAACTATTGACAATTGTTCTAACATATTTGTTCATCTTATCAAACCAATAATATTCGTAAGTCTTCTTCCGTCCCAAATGCATGATCGATTCGTGAACTTTATTTATCACGTTCCATCGAAATGGATGCGGCACCACAGGCAAACACCGTGTCCTTCTATTTCTTTGAATTTTGCGAAACAAAATGCCTTTTCTCAATATACATATATCATCAATATACATATATAATTTGGTGGGAAACTCTTTAACAATTTTCTTATAATATTGTTATAACAAAGTCTGTAAATTCTTGCAACAGAGTTGCAGGCGAAATTTGACACTCGCACGACTAATCGCCCACAAGAGACGCCAACTCAGCATTCTGCCGGCTCGCCTGCCGGAAGAGGAAGCTTCGATCTTCCATTTAAGTTACTTTAAGCTTAGTTTTTAATGTATAATCATTCTGCTCACACGAGCTTATAAATAAAAATAAGATTTGCAATTATAACCTTCGGTTCTTAATTTACACTAAAAGGGAGGAAACTCTTAAACAAGAGTTTCAACAACAGATAGCAGTAGTAAATTCTAAGATACCAGCCAAACGCCTCGTGGTACTAGAGGTCAGCGTCTATAAGTAGGTTGAGATTTTGGACGGAGTCACTTGTGATGAGCCCTGAGTTCCTGAGTTTTGTGGAACTCAGAAGACATTTTTGGCATGGAGACCAGGTGCCCATGCTGTATACAAAATCTTCCGAAGGTTTGACGAAAGCTCCCGCCATGATCAGAATCCGAGCCAAGATTGGGGGCAACACATGCAGTTCTAGCACGTTTAGTACGAAACTAAACTTCGAGGCGATCATAGCCAGATTACATTTTAACTACAGCGACAAGAGACCCATAAACGTTATAGAACAAGAAATGGGCAAGCTGAGGCAAGGCGGAATGGTTATCCTGCAATATTACGATAAGGTAGAAAAGAAGGTAACCAATAAAGCTAACACGACCTACGACACTAACTTAGCAAGGGGCATGTGCGAAAATTTCAGGAGTGACGCATTCCAGGTGTTCACTTTAGGGTTGGAGCGGAATGACTGACAAGTTCACAGGAGGTTTAAGCAAATCACGAGATGTACGCTTTCGCAACAAGCTATGCTAGGGGTGTGTAAAAACGACCAACGGCAGCAAAAGCCGACAGCACCAACAGCCCGAAAACACACAACAGTCTAACCAAAACAACCAGGGAAAGAACCCTCATTATAAAAAAAAACGAACAACACACAGAAAAAAATCAGGTCAGCGGCGAAAAAGCCCCGAAACCTATGCCAACAAACGAACTACCATAAAACACAAGGCAAATCTTTTAAAAGACCACAGGAAAGGGGGTTGGTTAGGTTCGCTACTCTACATACCGGCATGTGGTGGTCGAGATGCGTGCGAAGCGTGAACACCGACACTCGAGACCGCTCATGAATATTAACTGTTAAGGCTTTCTACACACCTGACCGGGACGTCGCCTAGTTCAGATTACCGATTAGTTTCAACGGAGTTCCTACGGAGGTAGTACCACAGGCGAGGAACATGCATTGCGTTGCCGCCGACGTTCACTCCGAAATACGTAAGCTTTCTTGCGGGTTCTTGGCCACGCTACGACTACCGGTTAGTAACTACTTTGGGTTCTCATGAGGACATGCCACGTTGATCCACCAGCATAATTTTTTGAAGGTTAGGGTAATTTATTTTTAGAAATATCAAGTCACTCAATTTAGTGCTTATTTAATAAACTGTTGTTGCTTTTTCATTTTCCCTTACCGAAAGCTCTTTTCATGTCCGAGTCGTATGCTTTCAGTTTTCATACCCCCTACTCTTTCGGCGACCTCGCCTTTTGCTCGACATTTACTTCCGCACGTTGACGCTCGCGACCCTTCGCGTCACTCCCTCTTAACTTTTCTTGTCGAGTGCCGGAAACTCAATAAGAACTCCTCTTCTCCTTGAGCTGCTCGCCCCCTCGGCAACGCAACTTCACCACAGAGCTCGCTCTTCACCTCTGAGCTTTTACCACGCAGGGCAAGGTTGCATTACCGATCGTCGATGTTACGCGCGCTCAATTCGGTACTTTAAACTTCATTAGGCTGCGCTCTTTGCGTCATTGGCTGGACTATGCAAAGTTTAGCACAAATCGCTGGTCCCATGGCGCCATCCTCAACTGCCGCAACTCTTTAAGGTTGGTAGGATTTGTATTTTCGTATCGCCTCGACATTTTCTGGATCGGTGCGAATTCCTTCCCCACTGAAACTGCATTTACTTTTATTTACCTTGAGGTCTGCCTTTTATGTATTAAGTGGAGAAAGAGCAACATTATTCAATTTAAAGTAGCGTCTTGAGAACGCGCAACATCGACGATCGGCAATGCAACCTAGCTCATGTGAAGAGCGAGCGCTGTGCTGTGTTGTGTTGCCGCTGCAAGCGATCGGCGCAAAGAGAAGAGAAGTAGGAGCTTAGTTTTCGGCACGCGACAGGGAAGGAATTAATGGCAAACGAGCAACGCGTACGTTGCAAGAAACGCCGGCAGTGGGTACGGAGCGTTAGGCTCCAGAGACCGGTGCGACAGGGCGTATCGTAGTAATACAAGTAACGTAGAATTGACGAGAGAATAAATAAAAGCATCGATAAGTAAAGAATATCGAGTTTATTTATTCTATAACAAACCCAAAAACACTATCCTCAACTAATAGCAGCAAATCGAAGTGGTGAATCCCATCGGAAGGGAAAAAATAAGAAGTTACTAATTGGTAGTATGAGCGTGGCAATAACCCGCTCGCCGTGTGGAGAAATCCCGGCCGGGGAAAACCCACGTGGCTCGAAGACATTGTCGGCGACAACGCCTCGCATGTTCCTCTCCAGTGGTACTACCTCCATAGAAAAACCTTTAAGGTTAACTGGCAATCTGACTGAGGCGAAATGCCGGTCATGTTTGCAAGCGACCCTAAAACTTAACGCTCGTGGGCGACTTAGAAAATATCGGCGATCACGCCTTGTACACATTTCGGCTCCCCGCACGCCGGTATGCGGACATGAAAATTTGCACTATCCAGAAAAGATCGATAATCTAACTAACCCCTTTCATCTCCCTTGAGCCCATGTCCAGCAACACACAAATATCTTATAAGTGACGGCCCTTGTCAGATTGAGACCCACCCCGGCTGTGGAAAAGCTTAACCCTACAGTACGTTGATGATGTTATCGTCTTCTCCGAAAACGAGGCGGATCACGTTAGACATTTGGGGTGTTAAAAAGCCTTCATAGTGCAAACATGAGGTTGACCCTCGAAAAGTCACAATTCTTTAAAGAGAGCGTAGATTACCTCAGCTTTATCATGGTTAAAAATGGCGCAAAAACTGACCCTGAAAAGGTGAAAGCCATTCAGCACTACGTTGAGGTATTTAGCGTTAGGTCACGGCGATATTTAGCGTTAGGTCACTTATGGGTTTAGCAAGCTATTACAGTTTCTTTATTAATAATTTCTCAGCAATCAAGAAACCAATCTCTAAAATGGGGAAACGGAACAGTTAGCAAATATAGATCTAAAAAGATACAGGCGCAATTTAACGAGACCTAGAATAACGCGTGCGAAAAGTTAGGAAACACTCTAGCTCCAGAGGACGTATCACTAATGTACCCTGACTACCAAAAGCCGTTTGATCTGACTACTGATGCCTCGGCCAATGGTATTGGGGCTGTTCTAAGCCAGACAGCCCGCCCGATAACTATGATATCTCGATCACTAAAGGACAGAGAAGTAGACTAACTAATGAGCGAGAATCGCCAAAATTTTATAGCTGACGTATTTAACGTTAGTGACAGAAAGGAAATAATTACTAAAGAACATAACCGAACCCACAGGGTAACTTATAAAAATGTGACAAATGGTGTAAACTGTGTCAAGCAACTACACTAAATTGTGGATTGAAACAATTAATAACAACAGCAAAAAATGAATTTTATTATGCAAAAACAATTTATATAATAATAAAAAATAAAATGAAAATGAACGTAACCGCCTTCAACAACAACAACAACCAACACAACAAGCGACTCTGCACGCTTGCGGTAAATAAATAGAAAAAAATAACAACAGAAAACATTCAACTTCAGTGCAGTCGACGCAATACAAAAAGATTTAATGCAACGATAATCAACCAGCCAGCGCATCAAGCTGAACCAGGAAATTAAAAAAAAGAAAGAGGTGTACCTACCATTCAGGAGTACCAGGAGGTGTATCCAACTGCAGTACCGCGCCCTCTGACAATATGTGTACACCGGGAAAGACAAGAGAAGAAGGATAACAAAACCAAGACCAAGCGAGAAGAAGAAGTCAAGAAACTTATCTAACAAAAGAAGCTGCATGAGAAGCTGAAGCAAACAGCAACCAACCAGGAGGACCGACAACGCTACATAGAGCGTATGAGCGAAAGTTCGCAAACCTGCGAAGAAATGCAAAGGGGCCACAGAAATGCGACCTTATGTTCTAAAAGCGAACTGAAAGATGAAAGTGAAACTCGGAAACTACTAATTCTTTTAGGCTTTTATTAACACATGCGGTTGGATTTAATATTGTATAATGAAAAATTTATAAATCTAACAACCCCTATTCCTTTTCACACTCTTATTTACAAATAATGATTGAATATTAAAATTTTCATTCTATCTAAAAAAATAAGGAAGCGTGCTCAATTGGAGACTGCTCAACTTGGAAATCCCCTGAGCCCTGCGAAGAGCCGACATTCCAAATATTCTATGCTTAATTTACATACAAATAGATATGTATATACAAGCAACACATACGCACGCACAAGCATGCGCTTTGTTAACTGCGCCGCTAGTATCGACTGCGCTTGGGCTGCAGTATGGGCTATATTATGGAAACTAATTTGTTGAATAAGTTTTCTGCTATATAGGCTTTCGTGATCAAATTTAGAACATGATCATGACATTCATTTGTATATATTTGCAAAAGCACAAGACTCTAGACTTGAAAAAGGTTTTGTGCAAATTAAACTAATTAAATTAAAACTAAATCTAAAATTTGTATGTTGTAGCTCTAAAGATGTACGAGATAATTTAAAAATTGCATTTCGATAACGTTTTTTTTTCGATAATTAAAACGGGAATAGTTATCGAGTTTTTGAAACAAATTCGAACTGCGCGTACTATTCGCGGATCTACAAAAACAATTTCAAGTCTCTAGCCCTCATAGCTTTTAGAATCGACGCGATCATACATACGAACAGACGGACGGGCGGACAGACAAACGGACATGGCTAAATCGACTCAGCTGGTCAATGTCAAGAATATATATCCTTTATGATTTCCCATTTCCAATGGGTATACAAAAATCAAAGATTATTGGTGTTTGAAGCTGCCAAACATTTTCGGGAACTCTGGCTCCAATCATTTACGAAGCAAAATTAAAGCTAGTCTATTTAGTTTAATTAACTTATTATTTATATGCTAGAGTGACAACGATAGATGTTGCGCGCTTGAAAACAATTTTAGGGCAGACTTACAAACTTTAAGAATAGAAGTAGGAACAAGCGATTAGTAGCGAAGTCGAAATTAGCTTATATATATATGTATCTTAAGTTTCTTATGTGCGTGAGCGCACTAACAGTGAATGAGAATGACATGAAACGCTTGAAGACGCCCAGAAATGAAGCCGATGAAAAACCCTTACAAAATAAAATCTAGATCGTCTCTAAGGTTGCGGTAGTCGCTCATCCCATTGTAGCTTGTCTCTCCACGTGCGTTGCAAGATGAGCGTTTTGTGTGTTTATCAATATTTTTTTGGGCTCGACAGTGAGCACGAAGCTATCCTTTCGAGGTTCCCAGATGAGTTGGGGTGTTTTTGTCAGTGCAACCGTCGTCCAACTTGAGAAAACTTTCCTGTTCAGTTTTTGGAACCCTGCGAAGTGTATCAGTTGAATTGGTGCACCATTTTCTTAACTTGAAGTTTCCTCGAGCAAGAAAATTTGTTGTTTGTTTCATTTTATCGCGAACTCCTCTAATTGAATTGCCTCCTGCGATCAGATCGTCAACGTAAAAATCGCGCAAGACAGTTTTAGACCCTAATGGGTATGAAGACGACTTATTCACTACTAGTTGATGCATTGCACAAATAGGCAAGAAAAAAACTGGCTTGTCCCATAAGTGACGGAATTCAATTTAAAAACCTGAATATCATCTTGCGGGGATTTTCGCCATAAAATGCACTGGTGCATAGAATCAGACTCCGAGACTTTCACACACCTGTACATTTTACCAATGTCCCCTGTCAGTGCAATGGAAAATGTACGAAAACGAACGAGTGTGTGAAAAAAAGTAAGCTTGAATCGACAGCCCTGACATAAGCAAGTCATTTAATGAGAGCACAGATGTGGTAAGGGCAGAGCCGTCAAAGACAACTCTCAGCTTTGTTGTTTAACTCCCTTCTTTGAACACGTAGTGTTGAGGTAAATCATTCCCAAAATTGACGCCGAATGCTGTGATTGACGTCATCCGAAGTTCTTTGGGTTGCGATAAAAGACGAGAGTTTCTGTTGCCCGCCTCCCGAGATGATCCAGCCGAGTTGCGTTTTCTGCAGAGCGGGTAATCCGTAAATCCAACTGAATTTGTCCAACGTACAACAAACTCAAAGAAAACACCAGCTCCGATGAGAACATCAATCCCTTGTGGCCTATGGAATAAAGGATCAGCTAGCTGCACATTCAAGGGTATATTCCAAATCTTAGTAGATATTGAAAATCCCAGGCTAATTGTCAGTTATTGTCTGGGCGACGATTGCAGTGATACTAGTGGAATAATCTGAAATCCGCGATTTTAGAACAAGATTAACTGAGTAATCTTCTGTGGGAAAGCTGGCATATCCAATGCCAGAAACTACTGTCAGCGACTTGTTTTTGCGAAGTTGAAGTTGTTTTGCAAAGTGACTGGTGACTCAATGAAGCTGAGATCCTGAGTCCAAAAGTACTCGGAACGAATTTTCCAGCTTGAGAATTATAGCAATGGCTATAAGAAGAATATTAGCAGTGAGAAGAATTATAGCAGAATTATAGCAGTGGCTAGAAGCACAACATGAGACGAGTTGGAAATGTTGGGCTTGAGGAAGAGAAGGTGACATTGAAACCATGGAAGTGGGATGTATTGGATTTGCTTGTTGATCATGTTGCAAAACAGCTGTGGATGTGTCTATACTGTTTACATATCATGACGATCCCATACAAGGACATCATACAGGCATTACAAAAACTTTGGCCAAAGTAAAAAGATATTATTATTTGAAAAATATGACAGGCCATATGAAAGAGTACATAAAAAAAGTACAAAAATTACAAAATATACAAAAACTCCTTTAACAATCACACCCCTCTCAATATACGCTTTCGACAGAGTAATAGGAAACACTATTTATTTAAGAATCTATTCACTCTTTTTTCAAATTTATTTTCAGGATTGATTTATCATAAAAATAAAAAAATGCTAAATTTTTTTGCAACTATATTTATTCATTATTTTTTTCACCACAACATGCCGTATCTGACATTGAAGCGTTGCGTTACATAAAAAAAAAATTATTTGTATGATAACATTATTTGTATAATGTATTACGCAGAAAACGCAACTCGGCTGGATCATCTCAGGTGGCGGGCAACAGGCCCCCAAACTCTGGTGTTTTATCGCAACCCAAAGAACTTCGGATGACGTCAATCACAGCATATGGCTTGATGATTTGGAGCGTCAATTTTGGGAAGTAGAGCACGTGTTCGAACCTATCGCATTTCGTAAAAAATCATCGTCAATTATCTTCAGGGGTATTCAGTTTACTTGCCAAAAAATCCTTGGGTGATTCCTATTTGCAGGCCAAGCGTCGACACATAAATGTGGAGCGTAAGTTCGCTCGAAATCAAACTCTCCAAAAGAAATACACAGCATTTATAAAGGAATATATTATTCTGCCGAGCGCAGAGTACTATTATGGCAAATATTTATTAGCCCATCACTGCGTGTTGAAAGGATAGAGTTCAACAACAAAGCTGAGAGTTGTCTTTGATGATTTGGTTCGTCAATTTTGGGAAGGGGAACACGTGTTCGAACCTATCGTTAAGGTAACAACGGAGGAACTCCATTTTGAGCAGCAATTCGTAAAAAATCATCGTCGATTATCTTCAGGGGAATATTCAGTTTACTTGCCAAAAAAGCAAAGCGTGGAATCCTTGGGTGATTTCCTGTAAGTTGCTTAGCTGCGCTAAGTAGCTGGAAAGAAATCTCCGAGGAAAGAACGAAATGGCGAACAGCTTCCAGCCGGCACAGTGGCTGCCAGTTATAAAAATGGCTTAAACTTATTTAATAATTTGTGATGTTTCTCTCTCCGAATCAGCTACGAATATCTTTCGCGTAATAAGTCCCTACTTCTTGTCCTTTTGTTCATTTGATAAATTGCAGTGCCAACTTAGCATTAAAATTCTGAGAAAATTTACTAAGGCTAAAACCCTGTTTACCTCACTTAGTGGACACCGGCTTTGATATTAAATTATTCTGTGCTGTATTTCGTTCATATGTAGTATGAATATTCTTTTGTAGATCATTTGGAAACAATGCAAGTTTATCGGTTCTTTGAACAGCCAACTGTGGATCTTCCAATAATGATAAATTTTTGAGGAGACGGTAATCGGCCCCATGAGTTTTCATGTCTAATCCAAAGAGATCCTTGTAAGGCCCTCACTGCAGCTAGAAGCGAACGATTTACAAGTTCTGCCGCATTGCTCTGAGGTGAATATACTGCAGTATATATTTGCCTAACGCCTAATTCAGTAAGGAATGCATTGAATTCATTAGCAGGAAACTGTGTGTCATTATCGCTTATTAAAACGTCAGTAACTCCAAAGCAGTGAAATATCTTCTTGAGCAAAAAAAAGAAGTAAATTTCTTTAAAGGACAAAGCCAATGAAATTTACTTAAATGGTCCAGAGCAATAGCAAACCTATATTACCAATTTTACTTCTTGGATATGGTCCTAAAATATTGACATAAAGCCTTTGAAATAGTCTGCATGTGGGAGATTTTAGGCCCATTGGTGGTCTAAGGATTTGATTAGGTTTTTCTTTGAAGGTATCGCAACTACGAATATAAGTACAAACATTGTTAGCTAATCCAAGCAAAAAAAAATCCTATAGCTGCAGGCAAAAGCGTTTTGTTGACGCATAAGCCATATAAGCCACGAGTGGTCCTTAACAATCTTTAGCTCCTGCAATTCTCAATAACATATAAACTTTTCTATGGCCAAAACTACTGCCAAACATTCTCTTTCTGTGACACTTTAATTTCGTTGTGCATGACTCAATTTTTTTAACATAAAAGCATTTCATCATTTTTTAATGATAACTAAACAACATCGCAGTGAAGATAAAGTTTTTTCCAAAATCCGGGTTTTTTAACACCGGAGCTGTGATGAGAATCATTTTCAGATTGTACATATTCACTTGTGCTTCTTCGAGCACAAACTTTCTTTTCTTTGTTAAAGCGTCGCTTATATGGCAAGTGAGATCAGCATAATTTTTAATAAATCTTCGGTATCAACCACATATGCCTAGTAATCCACGAAGTTTTTTAGGATATTTGGTGGTGGCCTATTCCTAATAAAATCTATTTTGCGAGATCTGTACAGATACCACCATGGCCTATGATGTGACCTAAATAGTTTTCGCTTTTTACGCAGAAATGACTTTTCTTAATATTGAGAGTGAGATTCGCTTTGCAGAATTGTTCTGCGAGACGCACTAGCACTGCTAAGTGAGCTGAAAATTATCTCTTCCATAAGACGTTACATAAGCCAAAAGACATTAATTTAAATTGGTAAAGGGGTCGGCCAGAAATGGTAAATTCCGTTAATGGCGTTGTCTCCTTAGTCCGTTCGATTTGCCAAAAAGCATCCTTAAGGTCCAGTTTGGAAATAATATTTGCTTTTGGCATTCGAGAAGGGTAGCTTTATTTTTGGTAGCTTTATTTAGCTTTCGAGCATGTAAACATAGCAGAATTTGATTAGGTTTTACAACAAGACGCATAGGAGAACTACAAGCGCTGATCTATGGTTCTATGAAGTCGAGATCTAACATGCTGTCAATTTCAGTATACAGACGCATAAAAACGCTGTCTAACTGGCCGTGCATCACCAACGTCAATATGATGTTGGATTAAACGCGTATGGCCTAGTCCTTTTTGACAATTTGGAAAAGCGATTGTGAAATCGTGAGATCTCCAACTGTTGCAGTTGTATCTCTGTCAAGGGAAACAAAGTTTCCTCAACTTCTTTACTATCTTTTATTTAACTCGTCATAACTGGACTGCACAGCGCTGATCACGTCAGGAGCTAGTGCAAATTCCTTCCAAAAATCGATACCTACAATTAATCTCTGCTTGATTGACGGAATAATATATAACTGCAAAGGCTTTGTTATTCCCTTATAATTGATTGGGGCGTTAAGTACACCGACAACGTCATGTGCCATTCGAACTGCCGTGTGCACCTGCGACATAAGGAACTCAAACCCAGAGAAGACCAAAAAGTTCTCTAAGGCTTGAAAGGCACCAATGCAGCTAACATTTGCGCCTGTGTCTAATAGACCAAGTTCTGTATATTAGGAATTAAAAATTTCTATATTTTCTTAGCCTTCTATAATTTTTTTTTCCAAATAATTTCTTAGTCGTTCATGATAAGGCAGCAAATACATGGGCTTTTTGTTTTTATCCGTAACTGTTTCCCAATTAGCAATACTATCGCTGGTTACATCCGGATTATTTAATTTATTCTTGTAGGATGCATCCTGTTGTTGGATGCGCCCTTTTGACGGTTTTCCGACGAAAGCTGGATACAAGTCTTACACTGTGACCTATATATATTAGGAGCACCAAACACGTAGCAAAATATGCGACGCGTAGTTCCAACAGCTTATTTTTGAACGACGAATAGCATCGATTTAACCTCTAGCTCGTCAACTGCATAAATTGTAGCCGCTGAAAAGGCTGTTCAATATGAGAGGCACCTTCAAGATGGGTGGGTGGTGGTTGGTTGGTGGTTGGGTGGGCAGTATATTCGACCTTAGCCAAATGCTAAAGTTCCAATAGCTCGACAAATTAATTTGTCCCAATGCGTGCGTGCATATGTATATATGTATATGTATATGTATATTATATATATATATATATATATATATATATATATATATATATATATATATATATATATATATATATATATATATATATATATATATATATATATATATATATATATATATATATATATATATATATATTATATATTACATATATGTATATATTACGCACGCACGCAGCTTGTTTCCCTCATTAGATGCTTGTTTCCCATCCTAGATGACGAGAATTTTTATGTATGCAGATGATGTAAATCTTTGCCTTTCGTACTCTAACCCACTTGATCATCTTTGCCTACAAGATGATATTAATTCCTTTATCAATTCATTTCAATTTCTCCAAATGTAGATTTCTACATATTTTTTATTACAAATTTATTTCCCTGCAGCGAATTTTTACTATCAAAAATCTGGGTGTTCCTTTTCACTGGTACAATATATTTCAGAATATTGTTCAATAATATGTTCTCCACAGCATAAACTGTATCAGGATCGAATTGAATCGGTCCAGACACAGCTTCTACGCTTAACGTTGCGAGATCTAAACTGGGACCCTAATATCCGTTTACCGTCTAACCATAGAAGGCTTCTTATAGATCTTCCATCATTAATCAATTGTATAACAATCCTAGGGATTATTTGCTTACATCATTTGATTAATGGTGATATAGATTAACAATGTCTGTTAATGAAATTTAATTTCTGTGTTTACTTCTAGAACAACTAGACATTTTCGTCATTTCATGGTTTATACAATAATTATAATAAATTTCATCATGTATTCTGCTCTGAACTCTCTCTCCCAATAATAAATCTTTGCTTTCAGGTCATCTTAAGAAAAACACACAGTGCCCAGGAGTGAGCTGAGACATTCCCCGATGATCTGTGAGCCCTCTCACATGGTGTAGTGGTTTCCCAATCCTTTTTTTATTTTTGTTCTTTCTCTACTTCTCTCTCTCTCTCTCTCTCTCTGTTTGCTATTATTAATATTTTCCATTTTCTTCTAATCTTTACTTTTTATTGTTTTTTTCTTTTAATAATAATTACACTTAAGAATCTTAAATAATCATTTATTAAGTTCTCAAGTATTGTCAAAATCTTTTATAAATAAGTACACTAAATACAAAATTTGGAGACTCTAGCTCAAAAGCCGTACGAGATATAATATTATACCTGCATTTCGATAAGGATTTTGATCAATAACATTAAAACGGTAATCGAATTTTTTAAACATACTCGTTCTGCACGTGCTATACAGGGATCTATATAAATTTTAAATTAAATTAAATTTAAATTTTTTAAGTCTAGCTTTTATAGGTTCTGAGATAGACACGTTCATACACACGGACAGATGGACAGACGACTCAGCTCGTAGCCCTGATCAAGAATATACATATATACTTTATGAAATCTACCACGCCTCCTTCACCCTGTTACATACATTTCAACAAAACCATTATACCCTGATTTCCAATTTTCAATAGGTTCTGGCTATAAAAACAGTAATGAGGAAGACGTAGTGAAAGCACTGCCTCTCCACAGTACCTTTAATGGCGGAGTAGGGCTCCATTTCATTCTGCTAGAAATCGGAAGTTGCCTCAGATTTGAGAGGAACATCGACGACACTGTCGAACTTATTCTGCACGCTACCCTGAAATATAATCGTTCGTTACGTGCCGCAACAGGTAGGACGGCGAATGAAATCATTTATTCATCTAAAACTGGCTTTAGGGATGCGATCAAGTTTAAAATGCAAAAGGCACACCTGGAAAGAAACAACACAGACAGGCAAAATCGGATGTTTAACGTAGGATAAATGTTTTGTAAAAACAAATAGGCTAGGAAATAGCTCAAGCCTTTATGCACAGAAGAGGTTACCCAAAAGTCTGTTCTGATTTAAGGGTGGGTGTTTCATAAAGACAATCTCAGATAAATGATATTTCACTAATGCCTTGAAGAGAAAATGAAATCACAAAAAGATAAGGGGTAAAATTAAGAAGTACATTGATTTAATTACCATCTTTTTATCGGTTTTTATCTGCTCACTATTATTATTACTAGCAACAGCAAATGCTTTAACTACTCTCCCCCCCAACTTCAAAAAAGTGTGTGTCTGCAGGACCTCCCAAAGTTTGAATTGCCGCTGGAGAGTCAGACGAAAAAGAGAGCTTCCAGATCTTCGACAGCTTCAAGATGAACAAGGAGGGTCATGCCTCGGAGGGGGGTGTAGTTAACGGGTGCCCATCGCAAATTGTAGTTTGATGTTTGAGAAGAATTAGTTCAACGCTCTGATCGCAACGGTCAGCGACAGCAACTTGATCCCTTATGCTGAATTGGCCCGTCTGTTGTAGTTGATAAAATCAATTAAGGGAAAGAAAAAAGCGCATTGTTGACATACAAAAAAAATTGTTACCAGTGAAGGCGTAAGATAAAATCCTGAAAATGTCAAGGTTATTTAACAATATCCTCAACCAAAGGACCCTGGAAGTTACTACAGATGCTGCATAAAAAACTTCGCGCCTATTGTAAAACATCTCTCAGACCTACTTAAAGGAGGTCTGTCAGCAAGCACAGGTCAAAAAAGATCACAATATTCTACCGACGAAGACGTCATTCTTCTCTTTCCAGATTGGAAACCGCTATTTGATCTAACAAGAGAAGCATCGTATCTACGACATCGTCGCGGTTCTTTCACAGAAGTGCCGCCCAAATAACTATGATTTCAAGGACCTTAAAAGATATGGAGGTAAATTATGCAATAAATCAACGAGGATTAATATGGGTCATAGAAAAACTCCGACAACAGATCTTATAGGGTAAAATATATCAATATCTTCACGGATCACCAATCTTGTAAATTCGTTCTCTAAATTCGTTTAAAAACCAGGGAAAGAGAAACACACAGCGGGCGTTTTTTAAACACAGAATGTTAACGCATTGGAGCAATTATATTTTCGGTTTATAAACAGAATCAATAACAATTAATAATTTCCATAAAAAAATAAGTTTAAATTGTGATGAGTCTTTTCAAATATAAAAACAACTAGAATACCACACTCTCATAAATGAGAACATTTTTCATTTATCAATTCTCATATTGTTTAAAGCCACCTAGATATGTTAAAGATTCTAATGGATAATATGGTAAATTGCATTCTTATGGTTTCGGATTGGGACTATTGAATTACCTTCATACAGTTGCAGGCCATTGATAATCGAGGTCCGCTGCGAACTTATCTTGGAAAGTAAGTCTAGTAAGTCTATTTACAGCGTATTCGCTTTTACATAGATGCATATGAGCCCACTGGCCGTCATTACTGCGGAATTCACTTTAACACAGATGTCAATTGCTTAATAAATGGTGCTTCGGTAAAAGCTTTTATAGATGGCCCAGTGCCCGTCTGTGCTGTCGACTAGACCTTTGAGGAGGGACCAAGCACCAACTAAATGAAATTTCACAGGCTATTCTGCGTGATAGAGCCCCCTGTCCATTTTACTGTCGAATTGAGCTTGGAAAAGTTATCAATTACTTTTAAAAGAACATTTTCATTTGCTGGTAGGTATAGCGGTCATTATCTCTGATTTATTGACAAGCAAGGGAGTTCAGAATTTTATGTATATCTTAATACCCATTATGTATATCTTAATTTCTCAGACCATAAAAGCTATCAAATATTAGGTATCTTGCGATTGTGATTGATCTTTGTTTAGGATAAATAGGTGTATTCTCAGAAATTGAATCCCTTTTGAAGTCAAAATAAATGTAATGATAAAAATTAATGCCTTTTATAATAAATTAGTTAAGTTCAAAATTCAATATTTATACAATACACATGTATCGAACTTTATTAAATTATAATGTGAAGCCTTTAACTACTCTGTTGAAATATATATACCAGGCTTCTTTGTTCATTTGTAATTATTATTCTAAGTCATCAATGGTTGCAGATCCGGAAGTTTCTAAAATTTTTGATGAACTCTCATTTTGGCTCGAGCGAGTTCCAGCGACGAATCCTTCGCTTGATTCTGAAGCCCTATTACCGAATTCTTGCATTTTGATAATTAACATAGCAAACACTTGAGCCGGTAAAGAGGATTGAAGCACTTGTAGTAGGCGCGCGGGCTGGCCACATACTACGATTGCATTTGCTAAATGCTCAACACCACTTTCGAAATCGCCACGAGCTATCAGGGTTTCGCCTAGCTGTATTTCTTGAAGAAAATATCTGAAATGTATAA